>JANRMT010062813.1:64450657-64489280 GCA_026402145.1 Polypterus bichir lapradei
TCTATCTATCTATCTATCTATCTATCTATCTATCTATCTATCTATCTGTCTGTCTGTCTGTCTGTCTGTCTGTCAAATCACACCACCACACCACTGCCTTCTTAAAGAAATGAATACGTAAATGCTTATAAAATGCTCCTATTAATTTATTCCAATTAAAACTAAAATCAGTCTGGTCTGATGCTTTAAAAGTTTCTTATACATAATTTCAGCTTCTCTGTCAGCTGTAGTCTTTGGTGTTCAAATTAGGTGGAAATGAAAGCAGGAGTCTGAATGTTGATACTTTGTAGCTGTAGGAAATCCTGCAGGGTGAGGATTATCCTGTTGCAATGAATGGTATTACTGTGTGTAGCCAGAAGACCAAGACCTTCACAAAAACCTGGCACTTTAAATGGGTGGAAATCGATTGACTGGAAAGTGCAATACTGTACTGCTGCATATGTAGTCATGATCACTGAAATGATTGGCATTGGCATACTCCTGCATCAGACCACTCAATTTTGCCTTTTTTATCTTTATTTTTGAAAGACTGAACATAAACATTTACAGCAAATGTACTTCTACTGTAAATTACACTTGTGTTTAAATTAAAATGAATTTCCAGCAGTATTTAAACTCCATTGTAGCTGCATAGTGCCTTTATTAGAAAAGTAGACAACACTGTTCCATTTTGTCTTTTAAAGTTTTAAATGCATAAAATCTAGTAAATGCTGTATTAAATGCTGTACTTTCTCTAGTAGTATTTTGTGCATTTTAGTGCTTTTTGTTTACTTTAAAACATATAAACATATGTAAAGATTATGTTACTATAACCTCTGTAATTCTTTTATATAAATGCTGAATTCAAATATTTTTGTTTTCCAACCTATTATACCGTATTTGGTCATTTTTCTTAAGCTGAAATTTAAAGAAATGATTTTAACCTTCATGTAAAGTGTTTCCTGCTTAGTTAGCTAACACAAGAAGCATTTAACACAAGATGGTGACCAACTCTAGATGGTACATTGCCCCATCATGGGACATGGTCACTCACATCAGGCAGATTTAGTGTCGCCAGTTAACCTAATGTGCTTGTATTTAAGAGGCAGGATAAAAGTAAAATAATTAGAGAACATCTCCACACAGACAATTGGAGAAAATTCACTCTCGACATGGACAGCACACCGGACACTGTGTACAAGAGGAACTTTACAACCGTGAAGCATTTACACTAACCACTGATTCATTGTATTACCTGATTATATTAAACTTATTGCAACATTATTGTATATTATTACTAATTTGTTTCATTTCTGGCATATATCAAATAATTTACTGGAACTATTTTTTCCACAAGTTTTTGGGAACTGAGGGCATAAATGCATGGAGATAAGAAGGAAATCAGGTAAGCTGATATCAATGTTTTCTGTTTAAAATAAAGAAAGTAATTTGTTTTAATATTTCTTGTTTACCATGGCACTGGCGAGTGACAATACTTTGCAAGTTGGTCTGGCATGCAAATAATAATTAACTCTTAACTCTGTACATGTGACAGTTCAAGATGCAGTTGAAGAACTTACTGGATGCTTCAGTACTGGACAAACATCTTCTGATCTAATGCATTTTGGTGCCAGCTAATTTATATCAAAAGAAGCATATAGTGAGAACCCTATGAGTCTATGGGTAGCAGAGTTTAGATGGAACAAGCCTGCTGGAGAAAAATGGCATCTTCTCAGACATTAACCTGATTAGTCATATGAGCTGAAGCTGTTCTTTGGATTGACTGGACAAGACAACTCTCCTTGCAGGCTGAGGACTCAAATTTTCATCTCCTGAGTGGTGATGGTTTATGACAAGATGACTGCTTGTGTGAAATGAATTAGGTTAGACATGAATATGTCTAATAGGTGTTAGCAATACAGGCTAGTGCTAGTGATGTAAAGATGTAAATCCCTCCACAGCAGCAATGTTTCCATCTACCAATTTGCAATTTTCATTAGGATAATGTTCCATACTATGAGACTAGAAAAAACTTGGAACAAGAAAGTAATTTCAACCTAATGCAGTGAATAAGACAAGAGACGCTATTCGGAGTTGAGATCCATCAGCAGATAATTTGCAATGACAGCTGCCTGCACCCTTATGATTCCACTCCCTTACACATACTTCTCATAAGGCAAATTGGGAAGAAACTTGTAATTAGGCAGACATATGTAATAAAGTTCCACCTATAGGAACTAGAAGGTTCTTTTAAAAAGGTAGAAATATTCATGCTAATCACTACAAACCCTTAGTCTTTCAGGAGCTCACATGGCAATGTGTTGGCTCCAAATTGGTTTAAAAAATATCTACATGAATTCCTTTACAAGAGCGGTGTTTGGGGCTGGCAAGTGGGGCGACTGCCCTAGGCCTTGCTCCTAACGGGGCCCCGTTTTTGAGGTCCGCATGTCCCATTCGAGCGGATTTGTCAAGTTATATATATATACAGTGGAGCCTCGGTTCACGAACGTCACCGAACACATACAAATCTAGTTACAACCACAAAGTTCGCCAAACTTTTGCATCTGTTCATGACCACACACTTGGTTGACGAACAAGCCAGTTTCCCTTCTGGTTTTTACGCGCCGATGATTGCCGCACGAGTTCAGTCTCTTACTGTGTATTCGCTGTGAACTCTTTGTGCTCTATTTCGTTTCCCTTCCAGTTCCTACGTGCCGATGATTTCTGCACGTGTTCAGTCTCTCCCTGTACTGTATATTGTTCTCGGTGCATCACGTAGAGGAACTCTCCCTCAAAACTGTAACCTCCTCTCAACCCAGCTTCCTCCTGTGGTATAGCGGGTCCACAGCTCCCATCAAAAAGGCCAGTTTTAATAAATAATCACCACACTCGTGGCTTAGCAAGGGGGCGTGGTGGTGTGTGGCCGAAGTAGTTCCTGAGGAGTTCGTGATGTAGGCGTTTCTCACCTAAGTGCACAGGTGAGAAGCGGTCCACATCCGTAATTGTTCCCAGGAGCTGCTGATTGCCACGACTACCACGCCTCTTCATAAATAGAAGCGCGATTCGACTAAAGGGAAAAAGAAGAGAACAGGAAAGAATGGGAGGTTGCAGGAGAAGGTAGGAAGCAGGAGGAGAAAGCCGGTGCAGGAGAGAGAGAGAGAGAGAGAGAGTGCGCGCGAGAGAGAGACAGAGAGCGAGCGAGCGAGTGCACGAGAGAGAAAGAGAGAGAGCGAGCAAGCCAGAGAGAGAGAGCAAGAGCAGGCAGGCTCGCGTGCAGCTGAGCAGGGAGCCTGGGTGTTTGTTTCAGTGTTATTAAATGTTTTTTATGTTTTTACATTTAGTTTACTATCACACTGTGAATTCTATGGTATAATTAACTATTTTTGTGCTTAAAAATCTTTAAAGAAAATATATTTACATATAGTTTGTACGGTCTGGAACGGATTAATTGTATTTACATACAATCCTACAAGGGAAATTACTTCGGGTCACGACCAAATCGGGTTACGACCAGTTTTGGAATGAATTATTATCGTCACCCAAGGTTCCACTATATATATATATATATTGTCACACACGTGCGCATGAGAGGTAGCTAAAGGGCTTGAGTGAAGGCAGTTCTGAGGCATGCCGAGATGTGGCAGAGTGCACTGACTCTTTTTCTCCCTTTCCTGTAGACCATTCCCGGGAGATTCCACCTGGCTCTCTTGACGTCACTTCCGGGACCGAGCCAATGGAAGTAGACCTTACCAGCTCCAGCCCCTCTGATGTCACGTCCGGGTTTGATCCAATGACTGAAGACCACGTGCCGGATCCTTATGACCTCACTTCCTGTCTTCCCCTTTAAAAGCCTGCCCCTTTTCCCTTTTCCCTCAGTTCTGTATTGGACTCGGTTTTGAGCACAACAGTGCTACCATTTAAAAAAGACGATTTGCAGCCAGGATACCACATTATACGGGTGGCTGCCCCAAACCTTGCTATGTCTCATTGTGTGTTTTGTGACTATATATACATACTTTTAAGAGGAACCTTACTTAAGAGGTACTTTTAAGGGTTCCTTTTAAAATTCCTCTTCAAGGTCAAATTCTGTACATGTATGTCTTTTTAAACATTCCATAGTCCACCTTCATTACCTGAAAGGGTGCCAGTATAATCCCTTCCTAAAATAGGTATAGCCCATTAGTTGCTGGGTTGGCTTCTCCTATCTATAGAAAAAGACATTGCATCCAGATTAGTCTACGAAGATGTCATCAACGACTTTTCCATTCGGAAGGCTAGAAAAGTGGATTTCCGTCTCTGAACCTGGAAACTGGTAAGAGATTTTATGATGATACCTCTACGTTAATTTCACACTTCCTGTCAAAACACTGAAACTCACATTTGATTTGTAGCCCACACCACATTGCATTTCGCACTATAGTGGTATTGTCATGAATTATGAATTGCACTTTTTTTAATAGATAATATTGTTATATTTTGATAAAGTTTGTGTGTTATCTTGCAAAAATTTAGCAGAATACTGTAATGAGAAAATCTGGTGCATGTTAACATTACGTTTATTAAATTTGCACACAAGTTTATATAGTCCACACATACTGGTAACAGTGTTTGACATAACCAGCCCTGCGTGGGGTTGGTCAGCCCTAGGCTCCACACACCTCTAAGGCCGCCTCTGCTCCTTTAACTTATAATACAGTCAGACAGTGAAAATACAAAGTTGAATTTCATAAATTTCATAAATGTATAGTTGACCAGAACCATTAAAATGTTTAAGAAGAACTTGCTGCTTAATTCTGTTTTGAGTCATGGGATGGCAAACTGCAAAGGAATGAAGCTAGGAATGCATACTGAACAGGCCATTTTTCTTCTGGTTTCACGCAAACATAGTCCAGATTTGTTAATCATGTCAATCTAATGAGACTTCTTTGGGGGCTAGGATCTGGAGGGGTTGAAGAGAAGTCACATAATTAGAAACCAAGTCATACTCCACAGAGAAAATGTCCCAACAAGGATCCATCCCTCCTAGTTTCTCCACATACAGCAATATTTCTAGATCTAAAGGTCATTACTTCTGCATCCAAACAAAGAATTGTTTGGACTTCTCAAGGATACTTATTATTTCTCACAAAATTAGCTTTTTTTGTTTTCATCAGTTTATTATATTAGTGGAAATGTATTCCCAGAATGTATCACCACCCCTACTCATTCAGTAGATACAACCACAGACAGATTGTATGTGGAGAGATGACAGGAAAGAGAAACCAGAACCCTTTGAATGAAAGATATACAGTTGTTGGTTAGAATGGATGAGAGAAAGTGATAAATGACATGCCAAAATTTTAAGCAAAACCATTTGGCAGTCAAGCAAACTATCCTGTAAGGAGATCAATCACTCTGTAGTCATGTGACATCAGATTGTTGTAGCCCAATCAACGCCATATGCTCAGTCAGAACAGCACACTGAATGATTCTGGTAACTTATAGCCAAATTGATGGCACAGTCAGATATGTATTTCCAGCTTTGCCTTTTGTTTTATTTTATTATGTGCACACTAAATGTAGAAGCAATCTTGAACTCCTAAAGCATACCAGTGTTGATTGGAAATGTAGGCATTAAGCAAATAATAAAGACATTTATTTGGCTGTGTTTAATCTTCCCTGCCACTAAATGAAGTGTACAGCCATGCACAATATCTCGGTACTCATTTGCATGAAAATATTTGGCAGTTTGTCAGTCTTTTGGTTTTCCGATATGACCTAAAAATGCAAGGTTCACCTGATCTTAATTATGAGCCCACAATAATTAATATGTACTGCAACTCTGAGATTGTGCGGAATTAGAATAAAGATTGTGCTGTGTGTTGGAGTGCCAGCATATTTATTTAGTTGCCGACTGAGGAGACAAGTGGAGCCACTTCAGAGAATGAAGCTGTTTAATTGGAAATGTTAACAATGGGACGGAGATGGGATACAACCGCGTTGCAGTGTGTTAGCACTTAGTGGTTCTGTATAAACTATCTTCTTCCTATTGATTATATGTGAGCCAGTTGTGAGCTGTTTTAAATGGAACACATCTATCAAAAGAAGAAGCCATATAGTCTGGGATGCATTGTTATGTTAGAGAAGAAACCTTTTTTATGTAGAAATCTTTACAATTTTAAACCTTCCACTTTCATACATTCATGTGTGCTACCTATTAAATATATAAAGAGCAAAATCAAATAGCACTTACGTATTTTGCTACTGGCAAAATCATGTTTGTTTATACAACAGGTACAGCTGTACTAAGTATTACTCTTAAATGAAGGTTGAACACAGACAAATGCCATTCCTGCATTTCAGATCAGTGACAAGCCTGCAAAGCAGGAACCTGCTGATGTATCTTTTTATCGTTCAGGCTGGCTTGTTTTTCAAGTCAAGCTAAAAGAAAATCACAGACTTCTTAAAATGCTAGCTGACAGCAGGTAGTTACAGTGAAATGCTTTCCACATGCTTTCCAACTTTGTAACATCCATCCAGATGGCAGATTAGAGGCTTGAATCGGCAGGTTGGTGACAAATACACGGGTGACAGCACTCACTTTGCCTAACTGTAAATGTAAATTCGCCATGGTTCTCTGTTTGATTGCAGACCTTACACGTCAGATGAAAGCAGTGTCTGGGACAACCTGCTTAAGCAACAGCTCACATAAGTGCCAAAGACAAGTTAAGCTTGATGTACAATCACAAACATTGCACCCATCACTGGCTCAAAGGCAGCTGGTATGTAAAATCTACAGTATCTTGCCATTGTGTAAAGGAGAATGTAAAGAAAGAAAACTAGAAAAAAAAGTCCAAAAACAAAGACAATATCCTATCCATACTTACTCATTTCAATGCAATTGTTAAAAGCCTACCAAAAGCTTGATAATTTATGAGGGTAAAAAGTTTTTAATTCATTGTAAAACAGGATGATTCTGATATGCTTTGATGAGTCTGTGTTTCCAATGACACCTACTGACTACAGTGGGGTCACTAAATAATATTTGCTGGACTCACCAGTCTCTCAGCTGCTAGGCTTCAGCCCAGCAAGAATGCTACAATATTTTTAAAATTATTTTTATTGTAGTGCTCTGTAGTGGACCTTGGTTTAAAACTTTGCACTATATTGTACTAGTATATGCTCATTATTTCTCTTGACTCTGAATTGGAATAAACAGGTTAAGAAAAATGCAGACTAAGGGAAATATCATTTTAGAAAGAGGGTGGATGTATGGATTTTTATGGTTTTGTTCTTCATGATCATGACACACACGTTCCTTGACTAAATTCATTGCTAATAACTTGCAAAGTAAATTATTTTTATATCAATTTAAACTTATTTATATATTTGTCTCTATAGTTAATTTCTAAATGAATTATACTTGATGTGTTTTGGCTAGTGTTCCTTCCCTGTCTTATATTTTTGTCACTTTTGTTTATTTTATAGTTTGAATTATTAAGTATGGCTATTTCTATTAATATTGTTCTGTTCATTTATCATTTAAATATCTATATATAATACTAGCCGAAGCTCGCCGTAGCATACGGTGGTGTAAGAATAGGAACGGAAAACGGTGAGAAAGGAATTCAGTATAACAAAGGCTTAGGAAACCACCGTCGCAGTATAACGAAAATAACAAGGAGCGAAACCAATGCCAATGGTCGAGAGAGTACCTTCCTGTAGCAAGCTACAGAAAACATAGACATATATAGATAGACGCCGCATTCACTGTGTTGCCCAGTCGACATGATAAGTCAGCGCGTCTGCCCTATTGCGGGTGGTAAAAGTGCCATTTGAACTAATACAGTGTCACAAAGATGAGACATACTCAGATGAAGGTTTGGGACAGCAACCCGTATATTCTGGTATCCTGGCTGCAAATGTCATTATTTCTTACAGAAAACCGCACTGATGTGCATACCATTGAGTCCAAAACAAGACTGAGGGAAAAGGGGCAGGTTTTTAAAGGGGAAGACAGGAAGTGAGGTCATAAGGATCGGGCACGTGGTCTTCAATCATTGGATCACACCCGGACGTGACATCAGAGGGGCCGGAACTGGTAAGGTCTACTTCCATTGGCTCGGTCCTGGAAGTGACGTCAAGAGAGCCAGGTGGAATCTCCCGGGAATGGTCTACAGGCAAGGGAGAAAAAGAGTCAGTGCACTCTGCCACATCCCGGCATGCCTCCGAACTGCCTTCACTCAAGCCCTTTAGCTGCCTCCCATGTGCATGTGTGTGACAATAGGTAGACGTGGAAACCGGGTTTTCTGATGAAAAAACAATAACGTTTTAAACAGTATCGTTTACATACAACAGATTTTGGTGAATCGTTTACATGCAATTATTTATATTCATTTATACACTAAATGCGTGCATATCCCATGGTCTTAGAGTTGGTGGGCGGGGCTCTCTTTCTTGCTTGCCCTTAGTTAGAGTTGGCGGGCGGGGCTCTGTGAGTTGGCGATTGTGGCTCTCTGTCTTGCGTGCGGTGTAAAGTCAATGTGGCTCAGAGGTGCATGTGGACTTTTGCACAGACGAAGGCGACTGAGGCTGTGTTTGGTGAGTTGTTGCGTGCCTCGAGAGTGACGCTGGACTCGGGAGGACGGTTACAGTTGGCGTGCGTGGCTCTGTCGTGCGTATCCCATGACGTGGTAGGAGGGTTAGAGTTGGTGGGCGGGGCTCTGTCGAGCGTATCCCATGACGTGGTAGGAGGGTTAGAGTTGGTGGGCGGGGCTATGTCTTGCTTGCGTTCACTGTCTTGCGTGCCCTCAGTGTCTTGCGTGTCCTTAGTGAATTATATATATAGATACTCCAATATTAGCTTCTTTACACTGGCTGCCTGTCAGTTTTCAAATTGATTTTAAAATATTGCTAGTTTTTAAATCTTTACATGGGCTTGCTTCTGCCTATTTATCCGAATTGTGTGTTTTACACCAGCCATCCAGAGTGCTTAGATCTTCTGGTCAGTTGTCTCTTGTTGTCTCTTGTACCAAGTGTAAAACTAAGGGGGACAGGGCTTTTGCAGCTGCTGCTCCTCGCCTGTGGAACTCTTTACTTCATCGCATAAAGGAGTCATCTACAATTGAACTGTTCAAAACAAGATTAAAGACTCATTTCTATTCACTTGCATTCCGTGACCTTCAGTAATACTGATGGTTTCCTCATTGTAATTATGTAACATTACTTCTATTTATTATTTATTTTATTTATGTTCATTTATGTATTTTATTTCTGTTTATGTTATTCATATTAATTGTAAGTTTTTCTTTTATTCTATTATTGTAAAGCACTTTGGCCACAGCATTCCTATGTTGTTTTAAATGTGCTATATAAATAAATTTGACATTAGCATTTAGTCGATATGTTTAATATATCAGAGTTTCTGTTACATTTAAAAATATTGATGTATCGTGTCTTTAAATGTCTTTACGTTCCCTGTATTTTGTGGTAGTTCCCCAAGATTTGGGGCCACCTGTTCATCACAATTGAGGGACTGCCTCCAGCCGTGTAAAGGTGTCTAGCCTGTTTTTTTGGGTGTTTTCTGGATGTCTCACATGTTTTTGTTATTTTGTGGTGCCAGAATCACAATACCTATTTTATAGACTTTACAAACATTTTGGATTTCCTATGAACTCTGTACATTAAATCATGCATTTCCACTGGTACAACCTATTTTTATAAAAGAAGGAAGCAAAAACAGCGAGTGCTTCCATTATTTTATAGTCTGAGCATCAACATTTTTGTTGCATGCTGCCTATACAGACCAACAGCTAAACTTGTAGGAGCTTTATTGTGGAGAATGCAAAAGGACCTATTGAGATACCTCCTTAGCTAGCTTTCCGATTTTGTTTTTTTGTCACACAATATGGAAAAAAATCTGAAGTGGGAGCTCTAAAATTCTGAAAAACCCCAATTAAAAGAGACACCAAAAGCTCAACTTAGGGTTTAACCAATATGGTGAAGCATGTTACATGTTTCCAGATAATAAAGTCTACTTAATTGCTTTATCTTGCCTCTGGGTCATTGCTGCTTCTCAGATCATTCTAACAAAGTGTTTCAATTCATATTGCTGTCATTAGACTGGCATACTCTTATTTCAAGTGGTTTAAATACAAAATTAAATGAGAGTGTGAAAGAAGGTGTAATATCATCACTGGTTTTGCTGTCTGCAATAATTGATGCCTAGAATGTTCATTCCAAGCCCAGGACTAGAGACTTCAGAAAGCCACCCATCAAGCTTCTAGAACATGAAAATACAGTAGCTGGGAAAAGGGAACAGGCCTAAAGTTAATTGATTGTAGAGATGTGAATAATATTAACATACACCAGTTCTACAGTAGCTATGTAGAGCATCTTGTGCTAGACAGAAACCAACTTTTAAACACAGAGGGCACTCATCATATACCTCCATTCACTCATAAAAAAACAATTTACCAAACCTACCAAACCATATGCTATACCTATCTGTAGCATACGAGAAGAATTTAAAATATCTACTGAAAACTCATGCTGATACTGTACAAGCTGGACATTCTGTCTCCACATACAGTATATACTAGTTAGATTTGGCTTGGAACCTCTTATCTCAAGTTTTTGCACATTGTTGTACAGTTTGTTCTTGTAATTGTACATTATTTTTAATTATTCTGACTATGTTATTTTGTGCTGGGTAGTCAATGCCAACTGATGTGGCAGTGATATTTTGTTTACTATCTCTATGACCATTGCCGTTGTTATCGTTACCCACCTATAAAAGATACCAGCACACAGCTTTTGACATCTATGTTTTAGATCTCTTTCTCAGATGTCGCACCCTTTTCTTATTAGTGCCTAATCACCCCCTTGGAAGTTTTTGCATTTTATTATTATACAAAATTGAATCACACCAGATTTAATTTGTTTTATTTTTAAACTGATCAAGAGACAAAGACTATTTAATGTCAAAGTGAAAACATCTCTCCAAAGTAATCTATATTAATTACAAATATAAAACATTAAATGTTTGATAGCATAAGTATTCACCCATTTCAAATCAGTATTTATTTTTGGCAGCCATGCCACTCTTGGGGTCTGTTTGAACAGGTCTCTTTCTGTCAGCTTTGCAAATATGGACACTGCAATTTTCCCTTATTCTTCTTTTCACAACTTCTCAAAGTCTGTCACAGGGATCATGACTGAATAGCATTTTTTAAGTCAAGCCACAAATTCTCTATTGCATTCAGATCTGGACTCTTGACAACTCTAGAAAATTACAATTGACGTTCATAACCCCTTCATGAGGAGCTTTGGCTTTACGCTTGGGGTTGTTGTCTTGCTGGATAACAAATCTTCTCCCAAGGCATTGGTTTCTTGCAGATTGCATCAGATTTTTCTCCAGGATTTCCAAATATTTTTCTGCATTCATTTCACCCTTACCTACCCCACCTTCTAAGGTCATCTGGTGTCATACTGCCACCACCATGTTTCACAGTGGGGTTGCTGTGTTTTTGATAATGGCATTGAGTCCAGTGTCTAAAAAGGTCAATTTTACTTTCATCAGACTGAAGAACCTTGTTTAAGTTGACTTCACAGGTCTCCAATGTGTCTTCTGGCAAACTCTATCCGAGATGTAATATGCATATTTTTAAAGTGACTTTCTCTTTGCCACTCTTGTTATAAAGCTGTGACTGGTGAAGCACCTGGTCAACAGCTGTTTGCACAGTCTCTCCAGTCGGAGCCACTGTACCTTATGACTTCTTCATAGTTCTCATAGGTCTCTTGGTGACCTCCCTCACTAGTTTTTTTCTTACATGACCCCTATTTTTTTGGATGGTCTGTTCTAGGCAGATTTACAGCCGTGCCGTACTCTTTCCATTTCTTAATGATTGATTTATCTGAACTCTAAGGAACTGTTCAGTGACTTGGAAATTTTCTTGCATCCTTCCACTGATGTGAACACCACCCATTATAAAGCTTCTATATCAAATAAAGGTTGATTGAGGAGTTAAACTCCAAAACACCGGAGTACATAAATAATCTGTTGAATTATCAATCCATCCATCCATTATCCAACCCGCTATATCCTAACTACAGGGTCACGAGAGTCTGCTGGAGCCAATCCCAGCCAACACAGGGCGCAAGGCAGGAAACAAACCCTGGGCAGAGCACCAGCCCACCACAGTGTCTGTTGAATTATTAGTTGTAGAAGCACTGTTTGGTATTTCATGATGGTTACAATTCAGTGTGCTAGTAACTGATGTTATTTCAGCATGCAACCATGGTAGTGTTTTAAATGATTATACTTTTTTAAATGGTCTCTGTGCCTGCCATATTCCTTTGTCCACATCACTGTTTGTATGTCAGTTGATTTAATAATGAACAATTTTCTTTAACTATGTTTATATGAAAACAAAAATATGTAGCAGTATCTGCCAAAAGCAAATAACAAATTAACAAGGAATTTGTAAATGATCTAGATAACTGTATGAGCTAACAAAGCAGCCAGTAATACCATATTCTTTAAATTACATTTCAGCTAGAAAACACAATAAATCCTCTTGTGTTCAGCATTTCACTAGTAGCAACTTATAGTCGCATTTTTCTGTTTGACCTCATTACTACTAATCATTATCACATTTTATAAAAGCTGCCACAAAGAGTGAGACGGTTAATACAGTATTTCTTGCTGAAAGAGAGCCTGTCAGGTTATTGATGACAAATTAAAATTAATAAAGAAGATCTGTCATGAGTTTGAGAGAACAGAATAACTGTGAGCATACAGATGATTTCTGGGGCCCCTGGGGTCCTCTGTGAAGAATAATGCTCTTGGTTGTACATGCATTGTCTTGAAAGGACCTGCTAAAACTGCCAAACCTCTGGCTTTGCTCGCAAGACTCCCCAAAATAGGAACTCTATCCTGTTGTCCCTCATTGCATGTAATTTCTCCCTCAGAGAGTTATTTCTTGCCTGGTGTACCTTGCTGCTTCTCAAATAATAAGGATCCGTTTCAGAACTCATGTGTTCGTGTTTTAACTTTAAATACATTTATATTGTTGAAAAATTATCTGCATGCCAATCTTTTCTCTCTCGTTTTCACTCAGCCTCTCTTAGGAAAATGAATCTAGTGGAAATGTTCTTTCTGAATTTTTGAACTATATTAGTTGCAATTAATGTCTTAAAGGCAGACCTGCATTTCTTTTGTCTGTCGTGCATGTGGGCACATACTCTATGCACAGCAAAAGAAAGTTGCAGTGTTAATGTTGAGTGCTAATGTTTTCCTACTTGATAGTACTACCGGTAGTTGGTCCATTTATATGAGGTAAAACCAGAGTTGGATTATATTCAAGTTCATGAGCCCAATAATAATAAATGTATCATTTTAATTAGCATTGTACATAATTCTTAAAACAGTAAACAAGGCCTAATCCACAAACAACATGCACAAGGCAAGAACTAACCCAGGGCAACAGTTACTTTAAATAACATTATATAATAAACATAAGCAATTACATTTTTGCTGAATAATTTTTATTTTCCATGAAAACATAAATAACACAAATTGATATAGCTGTATCAATTTATTTCCTGATTAAATAGCAACATTTTCATTTTATTATTCAGCAGGGCAGGTGCCTATCTGGCTGGCATCAGGTGCAAGGCAGGAGTCAGTGCTACATGGGACACTCATGCACACTCCCTCAGTCACACTCTCACCCAGGCAAATTTGGAATTGCTAATCCCGTATGTCTTTGGGACATGGGAGGAACATCAGAGCACCCAAAGAAAAAAAAAAACATGCAGACACTAGAGTAATTAAAATGTTTTTTGGTTTAAATGAGTTACAGAAAGGATGATGATAGTGTTTTTTTTTTTCTTATAGAGAGCATCTAGGCCACTCTAGCTCTAAGACCTTATGACTCCATTCAAGATTATCTTTTCGGGTACAAGTGAGCACTAAAGGACAATCTGATGTAAACTAAAACCATCATCACAGAATTACAACACCAGAGGCCTAAGAATAAATGCCATTCTGGTCGCCATCTCAATGGAGTTTACACGTGTCCCCCTGAATCTGCACTTACTTTGGATTACATTGGTATCCCAAAAACCTGTATTTTAAGGTTGGTAATGCTAAACTGGCATTATGTGTGTGTGAGTTTGCCATGCAATGGACGGGCACCCTATTTAAGGTTTGTTCTTGCTGTGGGTCTGACTCTAATTGACCGAGTAGTATGTAAACATTTTCACAAAATGGTTGGATGGGTACACTGTTCTTTTAGCATAAATATTATGTCATGTGTCTATCATTTGTTTGTATCAGTTAGCCATTCATTGTAGCACAGAAATACACACATGGATATTTGTACTGCATACACACACACACCAATAAATAAATAAATAAATATATATATATATATATATATATATATATATATATATATATATATACCAAACAAGACACAAGATGTTGATGTGATGCAGTGATGTACTGTAAATAACATTTTCCTCAGTGCTCATACAGTACGTGAGGGCAATTGATCATTCCCCTGCAAACAAAGAGATTCCTCATTAAAATTGTGCTTGTACATTCGTGGGTGGTTGTCTTTTTACGTTCAGTACACGGTACATAGTCACATGAGGCAGATTTCTGACTACAGAATCATAATTTATTTCATGGACCCTAGCATATTACAGATTCAAGTGTATAAAGCTTACCATATTGGACAGCCTCTATCTTTTGGATAGGCTAGCCTTTTTGCCATTAACCCATTCACTGTATTTGCTTTCCTGATGTTGCCTCTCCTTGGCTCCTTGCTGTCTTTATTAAAAGTAGAGCAGTTAAACGGCCAAATGCTGTTGTGCCTAAGTCAGCTTTCTTAGATACTATCCAATATTCTGCTCTCTTCTTACAGGTAATATTGCATCTACCACTTTTCATGACTGATTGTCATCGCATTTTCAGATATTCTGATTAATAAAGTTAATTAAACTTCTTGAATATTGACTAAGGTACTGTTTATTATTTAGTATCTATTTGATGCCCATAACCATACATATGAATTAAATTGGTTTGATAATGGATGGATTAGAGGTGTTTGAGTGAATAGTGCATTATAGAAAAGGCACACCCTGGCCGCTTGCTTATTTCTTTAGTAACCACTTTAATGCATCTACAGTATATCTGGTCAAGATTAACAAAATACACTGTTGTAAACATGCCCATAAAGAACTGAATATAATTGAGAGTGTCTTTAAACTAGTCAAGGGTTACACTTATAAAAAGCAAAGTCCTGGTCTAGGAGTTCCCATATAAACTAGCAGACCTATTTGTCCTTCAATGATGCATTCAGTACCTTCCCTAAAATTAATAGTGTTGCAGAGAAATAAATTGAGCTCTGACTCTTATTTCTTCTTCCAGTATTAAAATTGCCACGAATACCATATTGGGGCAGCAGGCGCATATTGAAATTCCTAAACTAATGATCTTAATCAAGGAGTTTGAATAATGCCTTACCGTAGGCCAGCAGACACAAATCTAAAGTTAGAGATGGAGAAGTGAAATGGATCAACAACAGCATAGCCTACACATTATTTTTTTGATCATCAAAAGGGACTTCTGTAGCAACTCTAGAACAGAACGTAATAATTCATAAAAGACATTCTTATACATTTCACTATGAAAGGGACAGTCTTGGAAATTTTTACCATTTTCATTTGCTGTGCTTGTTTTATCTCCGTCTTGTCACTGCAGTGATTATATGTGACACTTCTTCTGCTTTGTTACCGATCTTATGCCCCAGATGTGACAAAATTCTTTGTTTTGGCACATAAGCACAAATGTACAAGCAGGTGACATCATTTAAATTTGTCAGCTTTCCAAGTCTACCCGCCCCCCATTAGCACTCACGCAAACAGCAACACACAACACCCTTAAGGTGCACATGTTCGTATCTTGATATACATATACATTTTGACATAATGAGTTAAATGAAAAATAGACAGCATTTTATTTAGTATATACCAAAGCCAGAAAAAGGTTTTATGCCTTTAAGCAACTTATGAAAAATGAAAAAGACTTGGCTGTCATCCCCATGTGCTAACACTGACCTTGACTTTAGTTAAGTCTAAAGAGGTGTTGAATTTTTCAGAAGGTAAGGTAATAATTTAGAACTCATATATACAGTATAGATGCCTTCAATGAAAATAATAAATATTGTTTTAACTCTGCACTTTATACATTTCATTTTAAAAATGCACCAAGTACAAAAATATCAAACAAAAACGTAAACAGCTTTTATTCTGTTCTCCTGATTGCAAATTCTAAGCCAAACTGATATTTTTTTATCTTGAAAACTGAAAACCGTTATGGGTAATGCAATATATTACATTCACCTATATCTGATCCTCAGGTCTTTTTTTATTTTATTTTCATATATAGATCAGTGAGCTACAGTGTACAGTCATTAGATTTAAACCATTCCTATGATTTTGGGATAACACATAAGTACAATTTTGATAATACTGTTCATGATGTACATTGTGCTTCTTACCATAAAAAATACCTTTTTAAAAATAAAACTAAAAAACACTAACAATTTTATGGAGCACAGATAAATTTTATTTAAGTATGGCTTGGGAGAAAAAAAGTCGCAATAAAATGTTTGTCAGTCTCATGCTTCCTTGCCAGTGTTTCTTAACCCTTAACTAGAAAGGTCGTGCTCTCTTGAGGTAGAAGGGTAATCTAATCCCTGTGCTTATTCAGTCCACGGCTTGATTTTTTTTTTGAGCAATGCCTGACAACTGCGTCGAATTAAGGTAACGCAGGATGCCTTTGAAAAATATACTTATGTACATAAAAATGAAGTCAGTGGTTCTTATGCCAAAATAAAAAAACGACCAAGAAAAAACAAAAACTGACCTTAAATGCCAACTAAGACATTTTTTTGCAAAAATTCACCATTCATCTGAAACAAAAAGATGTTGACTTTGCATTTTAAAATAAAAGGAAAGAAAAATAAGCCAAAGTGCCATCAAATTACAATTATGATGTATTTATGAAGATATAATCAATAGTAACCTAAGCCTATGAAAACAATGCAAAATATATCTGTAATTTAAACTGTAACTTGCCTTTAATTATTCACATTGATAATCTGTAGCCACCAATGGTATGTATATTTTTGGAAGAAATAAGCAAACAATCAAATAAGCCATAATACTAGAAAGGGTTATTGTAAATGCTTTACATATAATTGTATTGCATATAATATATTCTGCTTAGAAAATGTGATTGTTAAATACTATATTATATTATATTATTCAACATTAACATAATATATTAAGCAGGTTTGTTAGCAAATGCATGCATTCATTATCAAATCTCTATAACATCTTTTATTATGGATGGAGAATAGAACAGAATATACACTCATTACTTGGATATTTTGTTTATAGAAAATATGGAAGACCTTTCTTTCTTTCTTTATTTATTTTAATCAGGGTTCTAAGATAGTATTTTGCAGCATTGCTTTTTTACAAAATTATCTAACATATTTAATGTTCCAACTATGCAAGCTGTTCCTTATTTGAAAGCTAAAAGTCCTAAAAAAGATAAATGTGATCATTTTAACCAGTTAACTATGACTATAAAGCATGTTATAATAGACTGTGCAGTTATTTTTTTACATCTTGCATATAAATAATGCATATAATATGTAGATGTTGTCAAAATATGATTAAGCTATTAGTTTTCAAGTTTCCATATTTAAAAATGTGTTCAGTATGTTGCTCATCATAACTCATTTTTAAATATGGACATTATTCTATTCGACACATTTTGCTCAAATTAATTCTATCATGGATCATAATCATTTTGCTTAAACTCATGTTAAATGAAGAGTAAAATTAAACAATATTGCATGAATTGCATTTGACTAATTTTTATGTCACAGTATATTAAAGGAGCTCAGAAAAAACATTAATATAGGGTAAAGGCAAATAGATTATTGAATACACACAGTAAGCATACAGTTATACTGCATTTGGCAGGGAGTGTGTATGCATATGTGTAGTTTTACATATTTATTTATAAGTTGATCATTCAATTTTAAAACAGGAGGCAGTTTAATTTTTAGATCTGTCAATCTGCCTTCTCTCTGAAATGTCTTTTTGAACTGACAGTCCTGGCTTTACCACCAGGTTGGAGCAAAAGACACGGATAATGCTGAGTAGGCTAAGATGCCTAGGTATGCGTTTTGGCTGCCATTCTGCGCAAACTGATGGCACTTTTGGGGGTTGTTGGGATGGGGGTTGTGAAAAAATGGGCACAGAATGTATTGCTCTTTTAGATATGTCTGGGGAGGTTCTGGAAGGAGAACACTGGAGGACTAGCTTAATAAAAATAATCTTCAACAACAAGGCTTAATATAAAGCAATGAAAACAGTAAACTTCTAATATATTCGTGCAAAAGCTCCAAACACCAATGTACCTGAAATTTTCTAAAAAATTATTTCCAAAACCCTATGTTCTTTATTGTTTAGGCTGGACTATTGTATCCTATCTGCCTGTGGTGTAATAATCCATTAGGGTACGTGTTATCCAGGGAATTGTAAAACAGGACCAGTATTGCTCATCTTTGCTCATCCCTGCCTCACACAGTCAAACACAGACACGTGTTTTATATTTCTGTTTTGTCTTAGCTATATTGTACAGTATACAGACATGAATATCACGTAAATACTGAAGAACTAAATTAACACAAAAATGTTAAATGTTTATCCTAGAGGTCAGCTTGTTAAAAAAAAACATTGCCAATGGAGGCTGATGGCCTAGAGCAGTTGGAATCTGGAGTTAAAACAGACAAAAATATCTCATATGCATGTATATTTCTTTTTATATATAGAATTATGTTTCTATATTCATATTTCAACATTATGTTTTATGTTTATGTTGCCGGCTGAGTCTTAGGTGGATGTGCACCTAATAAGAATAAGTTACACTGAACTGGACTTGATTATAGGCACCACTGATTGATTTTACTGCCGGGGATTTGTTCCTGCCTTGCACCCTGTGTTGGCTGGGATTGGCTCCAGCAGACCCCCGTGACTCTGTGTTAGGATATAGCAGGTTGGACAATGACTGACTGACTGATTTTACTTTATATGTTTAAATCTCCTTTTTCTACAGTTGTTTCATTTTTTTCAATGAACAAAAGATAGTTCTCGTTTTTTGAGTCAAAATCTCTACACACTTTTACCATAGTGTGCTCCAGAAAGTCTCTGTTGCAGGCTGAATATGTCAGGTTCTGTTTATGTTAAAAAAAATATGGAGACAAACTCTATCTTACCATTTTTCTAACCTGCTCATTCTATTAGAGAGCAATGAGCAGCCAGACCCTCACATAAAAGCACTGGGTGTAAGGTAGGAACCAAGGAACCATCTCTGGATGGCCACTGTCCATGTTGAGTTTGCACATCCGTTTCTATCTGCATGAACATCTTTCCATGTTTCTTCCCACATGCTAATGATCTGACTGCAAGGTTAACAGGCAACTCGCATTCGGCCTCTGTGTGTGTGTGAGTGTGTGTATGTCAGGTAATGGAACCTCCTTCAAGAGTTGGTTCCTACCTTTTTCCTCATGTTGCAATCTGTGATTTTTATCCAGTCTTGTTTCAGCTTTTCATTTTGGCTTTGTGATTATATTGTATTATTATTTATCGTGTTTCCTGGCTACAATTTTGGACTTAATTGTTCATTTGTGCCATATGTTTGTAAATTATTATTATTGCTACTACGTGGTGGCCAGAAAACGTGTCATATGAGTCAGAAGACTGACGTGATTTACAATAGATTGTGTTTAAAGCTGCATGCAGTAGCTAGCGATTAAATTCTAGTAAGAGTTAACTCTAATGAATTTTGACTTTTATTGTTGGTTCACATATTGGGCTTTGTTTTATAATTTTTGGAATTGATGGCTTTTTGACCTTAGGTGGCACAGTGGTAGTGCTGCTGCTTAGCAGTAAGGAAACTGTGGGTTCGCTTCCCGGTTTCTCCCTGTGTGGATAGCGCTTTGAGTACTGAGAAAAGCGCTATATAAATGTAATGAATTATTATTTATTATTTTATCTCCTAGACCTACACCTTGTTGCCACTTTGGCCTGCCATATTTTATGTCAAGGCAGAACATCTAACTGACTGATCAACCTAACCTGCATGTGTTTGAGATATTATAGCAGACAAGAGTAGCCAGAGAAAACTCAATAGGAAACCTGTATAATCTTTTTTGGACCACAGCTTGAGTTCAGAGCCCTAAGTTTAAAAAGTGACACATAGTCTGATGGATCCAAATCTTTTTATTCATTTCAAAAATCACAAGTGAAAATAGTTATGGAAAGGTTTATAGATTAGGATTAAGACAGTTACTTTGACACCGATTTTTGGCTGCATTTTTGAAAATTAAAATGGTTGTTTATGGTGTTGGGTCTTTTGCCTGGTGTGTGTCTCTGTTTATGGTTAGCCTTTTAAAAGATGTTTTTGTCCTGATAGCTACAAAAAAACCTCTGCTTTGCCCCTGTGGCTTAATTAATTCTCCTTGTGCCAGAATATTCTTTACCATCAAACTTTCAAAAATCTTCATTCTGATTTAGAACCTACCTGAACTTCCATTACAAACTGAAAGCATTCTACTTCATACTTTGACTGACAAACTTGTACGTTCAGTCAATTGTCTTCCATTTCTGTTGACTCTATTCTTGTGTGCCCAATGGCTTCAAAGTTGAAAATTTAGCTTGTTTCTTTAAACTGTTAGAATTCACAATCTTGAATCTAAGCTCAGACAACACAAGACTATTATGCTAGCATATACTAAAATAAATGCATTTTTGCTTAATGTGAGCGTACTAGTAGTTGGTAATTCAAAGGCCAGTTCAAGTAAACACTGCATTCAGTTGAGTATTTTACTACTTTATGATTTATAATATAAATGATTTATTTTTCAAAATTAGATTTAACAAGCTGCATACAATAAACTGTCTCCGGATTATATTATACTGAAATATACTTTATGCATCTACATTTTGTTGCAGTACAGGCAGTCAACTAAGGCACATCAATATAGGGTCTTTTTATGTGTATTTTAATGGTGCTCTTTCTATGTAATTTATGGCAGCACTATTTTGCAGCCTGGAAACCTGAACAAAAATTATGTCAGAACTCAATATGTAAAAGTTATGCATTTATGCAAACAGGACATAAAAGAAAAACTGAACACAGAGTAAGAAAAAATTCACAATTTTCTGTGTCTTTCTGTGTAAATTAGCCACCCTATATAACTTGCCACTCTGTTCACATCCTATATTTTTCATTTTTGACCACTTTTCTCCCAGGCAGAGAACTAACTCTCTTACAGCCTCTCCAGTTCAAGCTCAAAGAGATATGGTGGGAGATGGTCATTTAAATCAATATTCAAGGGTCACTTAGGTGATCAGGAGTTTTATTAAAAATGCTCATGGGTGTTACAGAACACTGACTCCTGGCAGTTCCAATTTGTATCACACTGAGAGAAACAGAAGCCTAAGAGTAACACTGAGCTGCCAAGTCTATCAAATGCCTAGCAAAATATCCCTATGAACTTGGTGCTTGCTCTGTGCTGGGCATCTTCTGACTCCCTTCCTTAGTTAGTATAAAAGGATACATTCCACTGCCTGTCTAGCTTTTTCATAAGCCGTTTATGGAGCTTTTACATAAGGAGACAATTGACTAATACTTAATACATTTTTCTCTCTGTGACTAGTATTCACTTTTACATGGAGAGTGAAGTTCGAGTTAAGCAAACCATGTTAAGCGAACCAAGTTAAAGATCAGAGTGTTTTAGAGATATCTTTTTTTCAAATTTTCAAACATTGTTTAATGAGTAGTGAAGAAAATAAAGATATGATCTTTTGGTCAAATCAATAATATTATGAGCTCTTAATTAATAACTAGCTCTCTGGGCTGGGTTAGGATGGGGTCTTAAGCGATGTTTAAGAATAACAATTCCTAACTTTTTCTTGCAACTTAATGGATTGACTGTATTTTTGATTGGACTGTTTTTTTAACCATTCATGTTAAATTTCTCAGGTCTATTTTATTGTAGTATTATAACTATTGTATTGTAATACATATATTTGGAAATTACAAATATTGAATTATTAAAAATATGTCAGTAACCAAAGTATTTTAACAAGGATGTAGTCAATGGAGGTATCTAAATTAGATGATAAGAGACACTTAATTCCATCTCTTTGAAGGTGATTAAGCTGTTGGCAATGCAAGAAAGGGAAATAAAAACTATGGTTAATGTGTGTCCCAGAAAATAAAAACTTAAGAGAAAAAAAGGAAAAAAAAAGAGAAAGGGCCCTAGTCCTTGGGTAATTGAATAATCAATATCCATGTCCTGAGACGATGAATCCTACAACAGCTGTCTAGATAAAGAAAGTGACAGACAATAATACAGTATTCACAGACGCACAAGCAGCTCTAATGAGAAAAATACCTTCCTGAACTTGAGGGTCTTCAGGCTTGATTTACATACTAAGGCTGATGGGTAATTCCTTATATTGGCAGGTCATTCATTTTCACAGTTTGCATCATGAACTCCCAAAGAATGAAAGTCTCATATAAATACTGAAAATGCCCACTAAAGGGATAAATACCATCAAAAACCATGGCTAGTAACAAAAAGGAAAATAAAGAATCTTTATAACATAAAAAATATGTTTTCAGAGCTCTTTTAAGCATTGAAAAGCACAAAGGGCATAACAGGATATTCTGAAAAAGGCAAATGCAATCCAAGGCAAATAAGTCCCAACTGCAAATCCAGAGAATGGATAGAGAGTCGAAAAAAAACACAAGAAATCTGAAAAGACCACACCACAAGCGCATTCAATGAACCGCACGGGACTGTGCGTTGTCCCTGCCTTTACAGCGGTGATGGCAGTCAATTCAGAGTGATGAGCAGATGGCCCTGCCTCTTGGGGAAACACCCTACAGAACATAAGAAACAAAAAGGAAACTACACAAATAGAGAAATTAAACGACAAACAATATTAATATAAACAAAGGAATCAAAAATTAACTAAACTAGCATTTTGGGGTGGGGGACTCTAGGTGAAATATAATAGTTTGTATATAAAGGTTCTCATTCTTACATTTATTAGAAGATTTACATTACTAGATATGTATTTTGTTTATTATGAAGGGTTTTTGTGCCTACAGTGGAGGTGTTTTAGGACTACTTCTAGAGCTAAACTAGTTCTGATAATTTTAGTCTACTCTAACTCGTCAGGCTGAAAACAGGTACCTAATTCATGATGGGCCACCATTCTAGTCCAGGTATTTATATAATATAAAGTGAAAGTTATATATTAGTCTTCAGATATATTTCTTTTTTTGTGAATATAAAGTGTTTTTATAAAAAGTTTATGTTTATGTTTTTTAAGTTTTCTGCAGTCTGGGAAAAATTCTGAGAGGTCTCGGATAAACATAGATTTGCAAATTTAATTTCTTTCTATATTTTATTTTTAAATTTAATTCCGTTAAGAAAGATAGATATAAATGATACCACAGAATATTCAAGTTCTAGTAAATGCAATTCTGAATCAAGATTCAAATAATGGTAGAACCATCTCTGGATGTAGTATCTTACTACTTATTTAGAGGCGCCAATTCACACAACTCACACGCAGGAGGTAAACCCATGGATCCATAGTTAGAATGTGCAAACTCTACGCCAAGAAACATTAGGGGCAGGATGTGAATTCAGAACAGCAGATCCATGAGGCAGTGGTGTTAACCACTGAGCCATCCTATGTAAGCTTTAGTTAGAAATAGACATACAGTATAATCACAGTTAGAAATAATCTGGTCATGTATGAGTAAGAAAACAAGCAACTGCCATCCCCAATATTTTAACAAATATTATGGCAGAAATTATATTTTTTTAAAATGACTTAAATAAAAATGATGGAAAAAAAAAAAAAATATATATATATATTCATTCATTCAAATTCTAAACTCTCAGCTCCATACATGGTTGGTATTAATAATTTAAAAACTATGACAATTACTATTAATTATAATAATCCACCCATCCATTTACAATGTAGGCTGACAAGGAGTCAATGTGGGGTGGTCTTTTCTGGTAGCAAATTTGAGTCAGAAATGGGATTCAAATCACATTTAAGCACACCCATACTGATTTTTAAAAGGGGAATTTAGAGTCACCAATTCACCAAACACAAAGATAACATACATTCAAGCAGTATCTGCCCAGAGATTTGAACCCAAATATTGAAGACAGTAATAATGGTGGATATTGATATAGCTTGCATTCTGTGTCATAAATAAGCTGCTTATGGTTTAAAAATGCACCTGTAAATCTTAGTTGATGTGTGATAATTAAAATGGTGGTTGGGCAATATGTGTATTTTTTATGCTGGTTACAATTAATTAATTTGAATTTGAATTAGACTATGATAATGATAAGCTATCATTTTAATGATTTTGTTTTTCTTGAATATTTTAAGTGTGGTGTGGAGTAATTGTCACCTCTCTGTGGAGTCAAGAACAATTTCTTGTGTGGATACAATAAACCACAATATTTGTGCATCATGTTAATAACAAATGTGACTCAATAATCTAGTTTTATATTTAAATAACTTCCATAACCCGAGGTGTGTTAACACACTCACTTATTCTTTATATTATAACTGTTTCAAGTGAGGTACTAATGTGATGATAACTGACACTTCAGGAGCCTGCTGCATTATTTAAAAATATTACATTTATATGCGTCTACAAACCAAATCTCTTGAATGTGCGCTTATTTAATTGAAGAACTGCATTGTTCTTGTTAATAACACTGCCGTTGCAATAATCAGTTCATGATATAAGCATCTAAAGCATTGAATCGGTTATATTAAATGATTAACATATTCCAAAATTGAGGTTTGCATCAGATGTAGCTAAATAATGTTTTATTATATAGTTAGTTGTCCTTTTAATAATCTGGAAACCATTAATGTCTTGAGTGATACAATTGCAGATTCATTTTCTCAAACTGCAGTACATGCTCATGCTTTTTCATCTCTGGCATCATTTTAATAATTATGAAAAGATGGTAATATATCAAGTTAATAAGAAAAGCATTTTTAAAGCGGAGCAAACGACCCCCTCAGGTAAGTGGATTATTGTGGTCAAATGGAATGAAAAGGAGCAATATGATTTAATTTTACATAAAATATATTTTGTCTCGGTGACAGCAAGGTAAGAAATGATATCTCGGCTCTCTGGCCCACACTATTGCTCCCTTGTCCTGTTTGTTTAAAGTTATGAAACTAGCCGTATAGGCTCAATGGCTATAGGGTGGGATTACAGGCTGAATGCAGTACTCTTGAGCTTGTAGTGGCGAGAGCATATTACATGCTTGGGCTATTATTTACATTTATTATTTGGAGGCGATGCTTGACCTTTTACAAGAGGAGCTCAACCTGTATTGAATGTAACTAAAGCCACAGCTTATTACATAAAAGGATTTAGAGTGCAATGCCGTACAAAGCCCTTCACAATGAACTGTATTAAAAGTGGCAGACAACAAAGCAGCTAGAGGAGTATTAAGGGCTGTTTTTCTACATGTTACAGACATATCTAGTCTTCGATATTTCCCATCTTCTCTCCTAGATAATCACACAGGAAGCTGAAAGCAATATATACACATGTAAAAAAAAAAAAAAAAAAAAAGACTAGCCGTTACACACAGGGTAAACATATTCAGGCTGTTGAGACCGTATTGTTCCCATAAAGAAATCTGCGGGACAGTTTATGGTTTTCTTTAACCACAAAAAATGATTTACAAAAAGAAAACAAATCTGGTATTGCTGTGAAGGTACAAAGAGAACCATTGATTTTCAGATTTTGGAAAAGGAACCTCTGGCAACTTGATTCTCATCTGGTAACCATTATAAGAAATATAAGGAATGTCCCATATATTAACTGTACATTTATTGCAACTCTGAAGAAACACATTGTGAATGCCATCTGCATCCCTGTAGCTAAGCGCTCCATATGAACAATAAATAAATACTCGGACGCGTAAGTAGCTTGTGTTAAAGAAACCATTATTCTGCCATTTAAAACCATGTCATATTGTATCCTTCCATTCATTTTCCCTTTGTTTTTTTTTTTTCTTTTTTAATCCTGTGTTCCTGATTTGTAAGATGGCAAGCCTAGAGGTATTCTTAATGCTATCATACTGCCAAGCCCCCTTATATTAATGAACAGCTTAGGGATAATTAAGAGGGTAGTACCAGCCTTAGGTAAAGTATTACTGGTGGTCTCAGAGAAACAGAGAAAAGTAACTGCTTTATTTAAATTAATGTGCAGCGCCTAATAGAAAATGTACGGCTTGGTGGCCTCTGGGCTCTAGCAGATATTCCAGACACGCTGTTTGCAGGCATGCTTTGTACCAGGGCTGGTATTCTAAAAATATTTTCTTGAGTTTCATTAAAAATAAATTGCCACAGTATTATTTTGACTTTTTTTTTTTTATAATATGAAATCCCTTTTTCTGAAAGCTTGCTCTGAAGATACACCACCTAATCCAAATGAATTAATCATGGTGCACCGCATTAATGGAGATGCCTTCTTAAAGACTGCATATATTATTTATGTCTTAGCGTTTTACTGGCAGATGAAATACAATGACATTATTTTTGTTGTTTCTGCATGCAGTAATTGTTTTCATCAAGGTCTTACATACAGTACAAGTAGTTGTTAAGTCAAAATTAGGCAAACTGGATTCCTCCTAGAAAAAAAAAAAACGAATGCATCACTTTTGATTATTCATCTGTGTTCAAGTCTATAACTGTTTTCAGTTTAAGTGTACTAAGAGATTCCTTATTAATTATTGCTTATTATGTGTATACCTCAGCTTGCAAAACAATACAAATTCTTGCAGGCTTTTCAGTATCAGACATATAATCCAATTCAACCATTAGGCGTATACTTAGACTCCTGAAAAATAAACCAAAATCCCAAAAAAAAAAAAACTTTAATTAAAAAAACGGAAAAAAGGAGAGATGAAAAAAAGCACTGTCTGGGCTGTCGCAGTGTTTCAATTTTAAACTTCCTGCTGATCAAGGGGTGCTTAAATAGCTGCTATTCTTGACTTTGAAGAGTGTTATAAAATACATTAGAGATTGGAGAAATAAAATTCTATCTTGTTAGGTTATAACCTAACCTGCTATTTGCTGTTGCAAGGACTGCTAATGGGACAGAGACAAGATTTATTACAGCTAAGACATCCTGTTTAACATTAGCCTTGTCATTCCATTAATAATGACTGCTTATGAGCTATCTCCTTGGCATCTTTGTTGTCCTGAAAACTTAAAACACACAGTGCAATTCTTTACGATGTGCTACATTTCCCCCTTTGGGTATTCCTGGCCATTATCCCATTTGGTTATATTCAAAACTGTGGCCTCCTGAGAGAGCATTAGGGCTGACCCTTAACCTAAACAATATTCCTGGTTCAAATGGCATAATAACACGCAGTGAATATTTACAAGCATACTTATAATATAATAGAGTGCTGCTGTGAACATTAGCACATATTTTCTGCTCAATCAGGTTTTGATGTAAAGCCTAGCTTGCACCCTGGAGAAATTGTACTCCCAATAAGCTATGCTACTAGAACACCATTGAACCTAAACAGCTTACATAATAGAACTGAATGGATGTAGATTAGCAAGCAAACATATACATTTGAAATGTTGCATGTCCCTGAAGCATATTCACAAGCTCCGTAATGTCTTACAGTCAGCTCACCAGAGGAATCAGCTTTAGCAGAAGCAAACATACTGTAAAGTATGGCATCTGTAGATTTTTACACAGTAAGTGGATTAGATCAGGGATATTAGCTACTAGTCAAAAATCAAACGACAAGTCTGATCTTCGAAACACTGCACATCTTTATAAGCAACACAGCACACTGTCAAGGCTGATTCTGCTGGGTACTCAGCGCTGCAATTAGTCTTTTTTTAAAAGGATCTCAAACAAATCTAAATTACCATTTTTGAAAGATTACGTCTTCTGATACACTGGCACAGAGCTCAAACTAGCAGCATCACCTGTGAAGGCAGGATGCCATTTCATCACAAAGCACACTCACACAAGCAGCATTCTATCTATCCATTCATCCATTTGCAGAACATTTTTACAACCATTTCTAAGGTCATATGAAGTCGGAGCCTCCATTCAAGGCAAGGGACTCCAGTTTGTAACAAGACATATTCATGTACACATTCATATCTCCATCCATCCATTTCCTGAACCCAATGAAAAACAAGGATAGAGATAAAACAGAAAATGCTTGAGGCCCCATGTTGGTTATGCTCCCTTTAATGATCAGTTGCAGGTTGTAGTGAGTTAAGATAATACTGCTGTCAGTCAAAATCAGTGGTCAAGTTTTCACGCTCTGGCGGTCATAACAGATATCGTCTCGGTGGTGGTGATTTCCTTTTAAAGGTCAGTTGAGTGGGAATGGCAGAGGTGAAGACATATATGGAGTAAACCAGCGGTCACAAATCGTCTGTTAGGAGAGCAACTTTGAAGCTGTCGATGAAGCAGACAGATTCTTTGGGGTCTTTTACAGCTCTTTCCTGTGATTCCCTGTGCCTGGTCCCTTCAGGCTCATGTGAACAATCACCATTTAGTCCAATTCTAGGGTCATGGGAAGTTTTTATGAACAGTTAACATGTTTTTAGGATGTGTTATAAAAATGCAGTATTCTGAGAAAACACTTTCTGACATTTGTAGAACATTCTAACTCCACATTGCCATTGACAGGGCTGGGAGTAAAGCTGTGGTTTTAGTGGTGTGCCACAAAGCCACCAATTGTGGAGATATAACATAGCATAGCATTCTTAATCCCACTTGATCCAGTTTGGAGTCATGCAGATCTTTGTGAATGTGGTGAGTAAAACCCATAGAGACACAGGAAGAATGAGCAATACCTAAAAGAAACATCGGCCATTCATGGCATTTGAATTCTAGGGACTGGATACACATATTTGCCCGGTGCTACCCTAAATTTATATTAATAGAGGATGCACTGTGGGTTATGTACAAACATACACTCATTGAGCAAATTATTAGGAACTCCTGTACACCTACCTGCTTATCCATGCAATTATCAAATCAGCCAATCATATGGCAATGCATAAAATCATGCACATATAGGTCACATCAAACGCCAAAATGGGGAAAATTGTGAAAATCTCAGTAATTTTGAGCATGGCATGATTGTTCATTTGAATATTTCTGTAACTGCTGATCTCCTGGGATTTGCAAACACAGCAGTCTCTTGAATTTACTCAGATTGGTGCGAAAAACAAAAAAAAATATCCAGTGAGTGGCAGTTCTGTAGATGGAAACACATTATTGATAAGAGAGGTCAGAGGAGAATGGCCAGAGTTGGTCATGCTGACAGAAAGACTACAGTAACTCAGATAGCCACTCTGTACAACTGTGGTGAGCAGAAAAGCATCTCAGAAAGCAAAACAGGTTGAACCTTGAGGCAGATGGGCTACAACAGCATAAGACCAAGTTGGGTTTCACTCCTGTTAACCAAGAACAGAAAGATGAGGCTGCAGTGGGCACAGGCTCACCAAAACTGGACAGCTGAAGATTGGAAAAATGCAGCTTGTTCTGATAAATCTTGATTTCTTCTAAGGCTCACAGATGGTAGGGTCAGAATTTGGTGCCTACAGCATGAATCCATACAACCATGGAGATGGAAGTGAGAGTGGGTGTGCTCAGAGCAAGTAGAGTTGGGTAAGTGGGCAGACACCTTAATAGGTAGGCAGGTGTTCTTCCTGTTTAGTTAGAAAGACCGCAGACTCCAATGCTCACATTGTGCGCATCCCTCCTTCCTAATAAACCTTTCTTTTTTGGTATTACTGGAATTGCAGAAAAGTGCTGTTATCACAACATAAAGATCAAGACCCTATTTAATTGCCATCCTAGCCCCACAACAAAATAATGCCAATCAACTAAAAACTTTTTTCATAATTAAATAAAAATAAATTAAAGCAAAAACATGGGCTGGGAATTTGAACAACTGAAGCCAAGCCCCTTTATTCTAAGGGGAAAGTATTAACCATCATGTCAAAATGCTATGCCACAATCCTCATTTTTCTGTTCATCTTTGAGTGGTTACTTGTAAGGTACAGACATTAAATTAATTTGATAGTTATTTCTTATATATCTTCATTACGCATTTTACTTTATGTGGTGAAGCCTGAAAGTGTGAGTGAGCTTAAAAATAACTGTCTGTCACATAAGACTTTAACAAGGGGCCACTGTTAGGGCAGTGATGCAGAGGACGGGTGTAATGCTATGGGACTGCATATATTAATTAATTTGTGGTAACTAGGAAATAATGTCAAGGGTTCCAAAATTGAAGTGTATTTTTAACTAAACTTAAAATGTAACTTAAATTACCTTGAAAATGCTCATTTGTTCACGTAATTATTATTATCACACTCCAGTTTATAAGAAAAATCGTGAGTATGTCAAAAGGCTTTAAAAACCCCCAAATGTAATCTTCCTACCTTTCTGAAATGGGAAAATAGTCTTTGTTGTTGTCTTTTACTGTCCATTTTTTTGATTTTCCCCTTCTTTTCACTCTGATACAGCCAAGCTAACAAAAGAACTGGTTAAATGTGCATTGACACAAATTTGTAAATTAAGCAGTGGGTGAGCCCCAGCCGTCCCACAGCCCCCTCCCCTCATCTCCTTCCCCCTTATTTGCATCTCAAACCTGGCAAATCCAGACTGAATAGTCCCCGGGATTTCACTTTAAGCATTCCAAGTTCGAAAATATACACACATATCTGTGAGCTTTCAACAGGAAGCACTTGGTAATTGTGTTTTACACTTTGCTCCACAGACCATTTGTCACTTGATTAACCTACATGCAAACCTAACAACTGGATGATATGCTCCACAACTTATCTGCATCTCTTTCTCAGTCATGAGATACTTAAATTGCAAATTCTTATGAACTGTAACCCAGTGTCTTATGGCTCTTGATTCTACATTTCCCTGTAGATGGTCTGTCATCAAAGATGTGTCAAAGTTGGAATGTGTGACTGGTACCAAATTGTAAAAGCTCTATATGCGCTCTCTGTAATTGTTTAAATGGACAGAATGTAAGATTCAAGCCACAGTTTCAGGCTGTCAGGTTTACTTTCTGTTTTTTAAGGATGTCATTTATTCACATCCAACCTATTCACCTCTAATAAAGAGACATGTATACGGCAGACTGATAATTATCATGGCTAGCGCAAACAGAGCAAGAGGGAATTTATACGAGAAATTTTATTACCATAGGTGCAGATTGGCAGGATTGGAAGGGCTGCCTTTTGTAAGCCATTTGTCAATGTGTTGATTCAATTTAAAATCCAGCTATTATATTCTCTAAAACTGAGGGCAATTCTCCTTCTTTCTGTTTTTTTTTTTTATTTCTTACTGCCACCAAGGCTGCAAAATCTCTAAGCACCATTACAAAAAAAGGCTAATAAAAACATCTAAATCAATTATTCAAACAATTATAGAAAAAAGGAGACAAATGTGATTTATATTAATGAATGTGACTTTACTTAAAAAGACAATATAAAGATGCCAGGGGTCAAAGCTTTACCTGCCAACATCAGGTATAAAGCAGGAGCCAAGAATGGAGCAGGGCATGCACACAGATGCCAAACCAGTTTAGAAATACCAGTTATCAAACCACACTTGTTTGTGGGAAGAAATTGGACAGCATGGAGTAAATCCACAATGATATGGATAATAATTCTGCAGGGAGTCAAAACTACTATTGGTCTCTGGAGCTGCAATGCAGCAGTGCTACCCATTGTGCCCCCATGAAATTTCCCTTCATTATAGGACCCCACTTAACTCAGTACAGAGTCATGTGAGTTAGCATTGGATGAACCCTTCATTGGATGCCATGCCATCACAGGACACAATTACAACTGGGAGGAAACAGAGAGTTGCCCATTAAGCTAACATGCATGATTTTATCATATACTGTAGGAGGAATATTGGAGTATCTGAAAAAATTCACACAAATAGAGAGAATATAAAAAAACACCACAAAGATAGTGACTGGACTGGAACACAATGAAATTCTTCTGGATCTCTGAGGCAGTAGTGCTCCCCAGTGTGAAATACACTGTTTGAAAATTAATATAAAATTAATATAACATTTTCAATTTTTTCTTTTCAATCAGATCTCTACAGCAGCAAAATGACACTGATTTGTAAAAAAAAATCCTTGCTTGTGTCAAAAATTTTAGGTGTTCTTTATAAATTTGAGGGTGCTGAGTTTTGCAACGGAATTGTTCACCACATCTAGTTTTTGAGAAATGAAAGTTTTAATATGAAAAAAACCCACAATTTTTTGATGAAAAACATATTTTTAAAATTAATCATTTAAACTTGAAAAAAAGATCATTTACACAAAAAGTTATTTCTTGAATGTTTTTTCCTCCTGTAATCCTCTGAAAGTGTTTCACGCTGGAATGACAAACAGATGTCTGCTAACATCGACCCACTCCACTTTCCACTATAATGTCTCTCCATTTGATGTCCTGGTGGACCTTCTCCCGAGGTTCATCAGAGACTGCGCTTATGTCCTCAGGGAATATATCCAAATGAGAGTGTTCCTCATAGTTTGTAACCTTTGTATTCCTAAGAAAATTATGGGGCACACATTTTTTTTAGTAAAGAAGAGTGTGTATTCTTTAACCCTTTGTTTACCTGGTTAAGACAATGGATGGATCAACCCAACCTTGAATATTTCTGTAGAAAGTATTTCAACAACTTTTTATCTTCTGGTCAATAAAAAGAAATATATCCTTTTTTATTTTATTGATTTTATTAAAATCAAATAGCATTCCATACAAATAACTCAAGTTTTACAAAAAACAGTTTGAAACAAATCGAAAAGGAATATTTCTAATCGTCTAAAAATAAATCCCTGGCTATATTGAAGAAATAAGAACAGAGAAGAATGTGCAGCAAATACTTGATTTTAGGATCCTACCTCAACAAATGTTAAGAACGAGGAAGACTGCCATTTTTCAGCTTAACATATATTCCAAATAACATTCTAAGCATGAAAAGTACCACAAATCAAACATAAGATTTTTTTAAAAAATCAATTTTTTTTTTTTCAAAACATTATTTTTTAGTGAATCTGATATGTCACAGAAATGGTTTGTAGTAGAGAATTTCAATTTCAGAAATAGATTCAGCACACCTAAATCAAATAATAGGTGTAATAAGTACATCAATAAAGTACAATAGGTCAATAAAGTACATCAATTTTTTTTGTGTGAAAAGATTTGGTGCAGACCATTGCTATCAGCAATCAGATTTGCACATTTCTCAAAATTTTGTTATTAGTCACTAAAATCAACTCAACTCGTTTGTTTGATACTAGGACATAGTAAAATGTTTTGACGAAAATAGCCAATTTATCCTAACATAGGTAATTGTTTTCTAATGTCACTGCCATCATTCTGTGTCTTTGTTGATTTTGTTTAACAGTAAAGGTTGGTATTAACCTAAACAAACGTCTTCACAATTTTTCATACTTCTGTAACATCTTCTGTCTTCCTCTTTATCTCTCAGTTGACTTCCTTCAGCCTTCCCTCATTGCTCATGATATCCTTATTTCTCTAGTACACTTATATCCTTTTTTTAATATGTAGATCATAATGAAATATAGTATTACAGATATGGCCTTACAAGTGCATTATGTAGCTCAGAAAAATATCTTTTTTGACTTGTATTCCAAACTGAAGGTTATTATCACACATTATTCTTTTAGGCTGTGTATGCAGTTTTCTTGTGTAATAAAGTGAGAATTTCTCTATCAGCCACAGGTGTTTTCCATAAGGGACACTTTTCTAGTTCCAAAGCCAGTGGCATAGCTAGGAGTGGGGGGTGGGGGCGGTCCGCCCCAGGCACCACTATTGGCCAAAAGGCCAATTCGTGTGAAAGCAGCAGGGATAGGAAAAAATATCACCCATGAATTGAAAAAGTACAATTCTCTGATTTTTATCCGCAAATGCTTCAAAAATAATTTTCAGACTGTCCTTCTGTGATGGCATCAGACACAGCAGTTGAAATTTATTAGGCAATAACAAAAATAAACATAAACATTACACCACTTAATAAATTAGGAAGATAACTAATTTACAATTTATAATTTTGTTTCGTTATCAATCTGAATGTGTTCTTGCTCTGCGCAGAAAACATCCCCACCTATCATTTGTACACTACACTGGTTCTGGTTTTCGCAGCGTAATTATATTAAACTAATAATTAGAACACGGCTTATCAGTGCGTCTATACTATATTCTTGTCTAGCTGATGCTTTTAAATAATTATATGTGAAAAATGATTGCTCTTTCTCTATATATGAATAAATCTATGCAAAATCTATCTTAATTTTTCTCTATATGTCATTTTAATTTTCTATTTAAATAGGTTAACATATTCAGATATGTTGGAGGGCGGCAAATTAAAGCACCACCCCGCCTCGAGCGGCACGAACTCGAGCTACGCTACTGTCCAAAGGTGTGTTTTCAAATCATATCTAATATTTTTTCTTTATATGTTGTATTTACAATAAGCTTCACATGCTAGAAATCAATTCTTGTTATCTTAATCCAGCATTAGGCATTTTACTACCACCTTTAGGTCATCTGCTTATCTACCTAATGTTATGTCATCTCTACCCAAATGATAGATTGTACAAAAATCACATCTTGTATTTGTAATGCAAATATATCACATCCACACCTTGTGTAAAGTAATAATCTCCTTGCCGCATTTCCAGTCAGTAGGCAAGTCCACCTACTTGCATCTACAGTGTGTCACATCCAACAGGCCTTCTAGCGTTTGGTAATGATCTGACCAGGGGTGAATGAATTGTACTTCCACAAATTGTTAAAATAAAGTAACCTTGATAATGAGGGTTTTACAAGAATAATACTAATAGTCTCTGCAACCACATGACATAGAGGTGTGGAAACCGTTTTAATACCAAAAAGGGTTTTAAAGTGCTATATCATATATTAAATGTGATTTGATTTAACACAGTTGCGTTTAGTAAGAGCTCACTAAAGATTTCTGCACTCCTTAACCTTGAAATTAATTCTATGGTGATTATTGTCATTTTAGCAGCTAATGGCTTTGATTGAAGTTCACACTGTGCACACAGTCCTGTGAACATACTTGTTCATTAAAGCTGTGATTACTCTTATTTTAAGTTGTGAAAAAAAAGGAAGTCAGAAATGATGGCATGCTCCCCACACTAAGCTACAAAGTATGAATGCATTAAATTGAAATGAAGAAAATCCACTTTTAGTGGCATGTTGTATCTACGCAAAGTGTTTGAGGGCACAGGTTTTACACTGACTACAGAAAAATACACATCAGTCCCAGAACCTTAAATGCATTGAGCTTGTCTAAGCAGGCATTCTCTGTTGTAAAAAAAAAATAGAAAAAGTATAATGGCAAAATGTCCTCTTCTGTCTCGGTGAAGAGGATGGTAATTGTCAGATTTATCTCTTCTTGCAGCTGTAGTCCCAAGGAACTTGAAGTGTTATTTCGCTTAATTCTTGTAAGTGTGCTTTGCCATATTGCATTAGGGATGTTGAAAATATGACAAACAAAACTTTTTTACACCTTATATTTCTATGTAAAAGAAAAAAAAAAACCTTGAATAGATGTGTTGCCAAGCTGGAATGTTGAACACTCATAAATTGGATAACATCATAACATATTGATACAATACAGAAATAAATAAGAACATTAAAAAGAATTTGTCAATTTAAAAAGGCACATTTACTTTTAAAGGATCTAATTTAGAGGACATAGCGGTGCAGTGGTTAGCTGTAGTGCCTCAGAGTTTCTAGAACCAAGGTTTGATTGCCACCTCAGCCATGCTCTCTATTTTCTGTATGCTTTGGTTTCTTCCTTGATTCAAATTGTGCATATCATCGGTTAATTCTGTCTTAGAACTGGCTAGTGAGACAGAGTGTGACGATCTGGATGACTGATTCATTAGTCTGAAGTTGCATGGATGCTGCACCTAGGAGCTTGCAATGGAATAAGTGGGTTTATAAAATGGATGGATTATGTCCAGTTACAATAATGAAATACAGATACATATTGTTGTATTCACAGTGGCAACAGTAAAAAAAAAAAGTCTAAATGTTTATAACTTAGAAGGAAAACATATATACAGTATATTTCTACTAGTCCATTAAATTATAAGAGAAACGATGACTATTTAATTTGCCCCAAAGGAAAAAAATATTAAAGATGAACACCAACCCATTATTCTCCGTCTTTGAATAATTTGCTTGATGATGCCATTTGCGTCTGTGGTATAAAGTGACGATGGCCAGCTGGCAGGAGTCAGACACATGGAGCAGCAGCAGAAAGAATAAACCAAAATACAAAAATAAAGCAAATAGAGGTGTTGCAGTAAGTAGCAATTATTTTGTAATTGTGCAAAACTGATTAATCTCTGTCCTTTTATACTGTAACAATGTATAGTTTATAACAAATGTTAACCCTCATCACATGTTCCAGACTACTAGGAAATCATAATGTTAACCTTGCAAAAACAATTGCTTTGCTTTTATAATTTGTCCAAGTGCATAGCACCAAAGGCCAGAATCGTACCATATTGTTATACATAATTCATTTGATTTTATAATCATTTGTTCAGTGCAAATTACCCTTGCTGAAAATAGCCAGAGGTATAGTTTTCATTTCACTATCATTTAAAACCAGTAATAAATAGTATGTGAGCTAATATTTATTAATGTGTGCATACTTGCCTCAGTTTTCATCTCTGAACTTGGCAGCACGCAGTGCTTTTTAATCTGCTCCTTGCAGATGAAAGTCTTGGTAATTGCTATATATTCGGCATTGTTTCAAGGACCTTTGATGATCCCAGAGCTAGTCCTTTATCAGAAGACAAAGTAATTAAGAAACAAAAATGATGAAGAAGGGAGCATGCTGATTGTGCTTCTTCTAGCATGATGGTAAGATTGGACCATAATTAATAATTTTACCCAACACCTTTTTAGAATGCAGTTACAATATACATATAAATCATGTGACTAAAAAAAATAGTTGCATCAAGTTGCCGTGGTCATACTTGGGCATGAGTATTGTTGGGTTTAGGAAGGATTGGGTTTATATGAAAATCACGATGAAGCTCAGCATAATAAGGAGAAAGCTGAACTGTTGTATAGTTTTATCAAGGTGATCTGCTTGTTTGCAAAAAGCCTTTTTTTGTGAAACCTGAATCTCCACTTGGTGCATAAAGGTACATGTTGGTTGTAGGCTGGATCTCACTGTATTAGGCTTATAGGAACAACATCACAGGAGAGCCAGCAGATAATAGTGTCATAAACAGTGACCTTGATTGTTTGTGGGGGCAGTCTGACCATATTAAAGATCAGGCCAAAAATAAGAAAATAGAAGAATCAAAAATCAATTCATATTTTCATAAAATTAAAATTTCACCTGGTAGGGATAGATAAATAAACTTAACTGGACAAAATAGAAAAGTAGTTTCATATTTTCACAGGCTGTGCAACACAAATCTGAAACAAAACTCAAAAAAGCTAAAGCCAATCCCATATGGGGAAGAGGAACTGTGTAAAAATCCATGGTCCAAAGAACACAAGTAATATTTCTTAAACAAGTTTTGGTTTATTAACAAAAACATTTAAAAGTTAAAATATAAGCTGCACAAAGAGCAAACAATGGAAGGCAGCCCAAAAGCAAACAAACCAAAGATCAGAACAGCTATAATTAAAGACCTAAAGTGAGAGCAAAAGAAAAAAAAAAGGATTGTTCAAGATCTTTATGGTCAAACACCAAATGTTCTGCCAAAGGATAAAATATGGCAGGCCGTAAGGTGTATTCCCTGGTTTATGTTTATTTGTGTTTGTTGTAAAGGATTAGTCTTCAGGTATCTATGTATTTTGTTAATATTGTTCTGTTTCTTTATTATTTATTACCTGCGTTCCTTGTATTTTATGGGTGGAACCCCAAGAGGTGGGCTAACCTGATATCAGAGCTGAAGGACCACCCTCAGCCTGATCCTTCAGTGGTTTATTTACATGTGGTTTCTCATTATGAGTATTGTTTTCTAGTTCTTTAATTATGGTTGCTGATTTTTGATTTCTTATTTCTGGATTGGTGATTTTTTTTTTTCTTTTTGGTTATTTTATTTTTGTTCTGTTTTTCCTTATCTTAAAACATGTTCATTTATAAAGGTTTCTTGGTGAATTTCTCTCTGTAGGCAGAGGTATAGAGAATATTTTGATCTATTTTAGGACATTATTTTTTTATTTTTGATCTTTTGAAGCCAAACAAGCTTCAATCTTGTTCTCACATTAAGGAAACAAACAGCAAGGGTTTATTTGGTATAATGATAGATAGATAGATAGATAGATAGATAGATAGATAGATAGATAGATAGATAGATAGATAGATAGATAGATA
>JANRMT010062813.1:64489290-64503779 GCA_026402145.1 Polypterus bichir lapradei
ATAGATAGATAGATAGATAGATAGATAGATAGATAGATAGATAGATACTTTATTAATCCCAAGGGGAAATTCACATAATCCAGCAGCAGTATAATGCATTACAATTACAAAGAATATTGTAATTGTTTAGATATTTTTATAATTGGTGCAGAGACAGGTTATGTGCTTAAAGTCACACAGTTAGTCAGAGGTGGGAACCGAAGCAACAAGCTATGCTTTATAAAATTCTTATTGTCTTAGCCACTAAGTTATACTGCTTACATTAAAGCTGTAAAGTTTATATCACTGTATGACAAAAATGCTAAAATATGATTTTTTTCAAATGTGCTGACAGTACACCGTCATTATACTCTGTTAAATATGATGTCCTGCAGGCCTCCGTACTCAGATCTTTACAGTTTTCATTTTACATGCTTCCATTGGGAACTATCATTAGCAAACATCGCAGGACTCTGAACAAATCTGTGTCCTCATATGTGATACTTCTGTATTTAGTAAGTGATATTATCTATTCTTGCATTTTATTTTGCAGTTTGTATTATTGTATTGTATTCCTGAGGTGACAATGAGAGATTGGCCATTAAGCTCTGTGAAGAGGATTGCTGGTGTTCTTTTTTGTGTAATGTATTTAAGACATTTTTGACACCCATTGCACACCCATCCTACCTAGAAAGGGGTCTCTTTTGCTTTTACCAGGATTTCTTCTGTTTTTTTTTCCATAAAAGGGTATTTATTTTCTTAGTTATTTTGCATCTTCTTAGGGGGTCAAGGCTGGGGGGCTGTCAAAAAATAGGGCCTTTTAAAGCTCATTACAGCACTCCTTGTGTGATTTTGGGATATACAAGAAATAAATTGTTGTTGTTGTTCCATGATAAATGAAAAACTAGTGCCGGTGTAAACCCTGGCATTCTTATTTAGTGATTAAACTCCACAATGATCGTTGAGGCAAATGAGAAGGCACAAATCCTGAGACACCAGCATATGATGTCTCCATTGTGATAAAGCACTAGTGTTATAAGGTAACAGAATTTTCCACTAGCTTGGATGGTGTCATCTAGTGCACAGATTGTGTCAAGAGGCGGGGCATTGGGATGGGATATGGGCTTTCCCCTTTTTTGTATGTGCGGTTTTAAATATATTATGGAACGAGGTTTTATTAGTTGGACAGCCTGTAAAAACTGGAGCATTTTGATATTCTTCAGTTATTTATTGGGACGCATAACCGAAACTCTGTTCCTTCACCGCAACATCTGGTCAACCTAGTAAATTATACTGACAGTGATATAGTGAATCATTGTAATCTGCAGATAATGGGGCTGTGATGTTGTTTTCATGTAAGGTTAATACAGAGTAAATGTGTATTTACTTTTGTGCACACATGGAATATGTCTCTTAGCAAGATAACCTTTTGTTTCCCTTGCTTATATTTTTTACCTTTATAGTTAGGAAGATCATTTAACTTTCCTGTCATCTGGAGGACTGAGATGCTCATGCACTTTCTCTTTTGTTAGCGCTCAAGCTACAGGGAAGACTTCATGAACAACAAACAATTTGCTGATTCAGTGGTTTCCCCATGTGTCTCCTGGTCTTGCCAATGGAGGATTGCAGTCCCATGTGTGCTCAAACAGCCAGTGACAGTGACCCACACATGCAGTTCACTGGTGCTTCATTAGCTTCTACTGGGGATCTGTTTGTTGTCAGTCGTGGCTATTGGAGGTAACAAATGGAAAATATAACATATACAAGCTGGTGTAACTACTGTCACGGTAAATTAAAACAGTATATTTATTCATATTTGAAGTTGCACAGAATGTTTCTTCATTTGAAGATAGACAAATCTGAACTTCACCGTGCACTGTGCACAGCATGATCTGTTCAAGATATCTTAATGAAAATGCAACTGTCCTGACAAATTTCCTTGAAGAATAAGTATGTCACATTTCACCAAAATACATCCACAGGAGGCCAAGTTGTTTCATGGGGACAGACAGACAGCCAGACAAATATGGCTATTGCAAGAGGTGTTTCGTACATTATATGCAAAAACACTTAAAATATGTTTTCTACTTGCTGCCTACTGCACTTTTTATCAATATGGTTGAATAAGTTAATTAAAATCATTTTGAATGTATATCTTTTCTTATTATTGAATGATCATGTTTGTGCAGTTAGATTGTACAAACTGTGTCCTGACTTCCATTGTTTACTAGCCTTAAAACTGTCAGCTCTGTCAAAAAGGTGGACTACATCTACATAGACTCTGAACTGCCTTTTCATTATAGGAGTTTTGATACAGGAAAAATACAACCCTGAGAAGAATATTACAATTTTTATTTTGCATAACAGTGTAATAGCCATTTCATAAATATATAATAAGTACTATACACACGCAAAAAAAATTAGGGCAAAAGATAAAACTGTCTAGCTGAATTACAAAAAAATAAAACATCCAAAAAAATGAAAGTTCAGACATATCAGTCTCATTTAAACTCTTACAACTCTAAAAGGATTTCGGATTCTCACAGAAAACATCTCAAAATTATTTTATGCTAGCTTTTGCTTGAAAAGACTTTATTAAGTACAATATTTCACGTCACTGATTTATAGCACTGTATTATACTGCATTTCTTTATTTATAGTAGAAGCAGATCACTGAAACTGACAGCAGCAATATTTTAGACTGTTAAGTTCTTGAAGTGAAGTGTACTGGTCTTTAAAAACCTTTATTAGGGGCAAGACTCTCACTATATATATGGAGTCCAACTGAAACAGTACAACAGATTTGTCTTCCTAGACTTGTTTGATAAATTACCCCATGATGCAAGGGACAGGTTATGAGTAGTCATGAGCAACAATCCTTAATTAGATCAAGAGTTCCAGATGGTGCTAGATCAGAATTACTACAAAATCAAGCATGCAGACAACACCATTAGGCAAAGCAACTGGGCTAGGCTGTACTCAGATGGAACATATATGGAAAAAAAATGACAGATTCTGTGAAAAGGAGCAGATTCAATGAAACATTTTATAGTAAGGACTTAGTTAGCACATGACAAGCAATCATATATATATAAGAAATTACATTTTTTCATGATGTTTAAATGATGGAATATTGGCTATTCATGTGGTTATTCAGTTTTTTGGTTCTGATTTTATAGGGTAGGTAGCAAAGTAGTTAGCACTTAAAAACCTCACACCTTCAAAATCCTGCCTTTTAGCTGTCTGTATGGAGTCTGCTCTCTTATTTTGCTCACAGTGTCTGCATGAATTTTCAATGAGTGATCTTGCTTACCAAAGATGTATATGTTTAAATGGTCCTTCTGAATGGAAGGAACTGTGGAAGAAGTAATGAGCGAAACAGCAATGTTTCATTATGCTTAGAGGCTTTGCAAAATTGCCCATAAATATTCCTTTTTCATGTGAATTTTTTTTTTTTGTGAGAAAAGTATTACTTCCTAAAAGGTATTTGACAGAAAGTGCTGTCTCTTTCCTCAGGTACCTTCCAGTGCCATCCTGAAGTCCCATGGCGCTTTCTATGTGGCTCCACAAAATATCATCATGCTGCCTACCTACACATTCACACCACCAGGCCTGCCCCACATCACTCATTTAAAGTCAGAGGTGACATCAAGGGGTAACAACATCAGCCTTCCATAAGACAGTGTCTGGTTGCCATATATATGGGCCAATGGATTTTAGAGTACAGTATATGCATTTTCAAGCATCTGCTCTCTAGCCACACTCCACTTTTCATGTTCTACACCAGAATAAATTGTGCCATACTTTTTACACATGCAGAAAAAGGCTGCAAATAAGATGAACATATATGTGCAAATGTTGTGGATTTCACTTAAGATGAACCACAATTTGTTTCACAATTTTTTTTGAGAATTAAATCTCTAACTGATATGAATAGTTTCATTCCTCACTATGTGGAAGTATTTGCAAGTGTGCCCTGGCTGAAAGTACTCAGTGTTAGTGTGTAAGAGAAAGGATGTGTAGCAATGTTCATAATGGCATTCAGTTTTGTTTTCTTTTACTCCTTTAGTACTTCCTCCAGGGGGTCTAGAGTGTGACCATAAACTGAGCCTGGCTTTTTAATTAGTTTGTTGAATTGGTGGGCCTCACTCAAAGTGATGTTACCTATCCAGAACCCCACCACATAGAAAATTGCATTAGCCATCACAAGATGTCACTGCACAACAAAGTCTCCTAAGAAATTCCTTTCTTATAGTCCCTTTGTGTTATGAGACCAGTCCAACCTGTCATTAATGTGGATGCCCAAGTACTTGTAGGAGTGGACCACCTCTACATATACTCCTTTAATAGTGACTGGACATAGAGGCTCTTTGGTGTGGTAAAAGTCAATAACCAGTCTCTGTTCGAAGTTAATTATGTCATGTATCCTTTAATGGTGGAGTCCTAAGCGATGGGGCCTCCCTGACATCACCACTCCTGAGCCCTTTCTCAGGCTATTTAAATAAGCTGAGAAGGCTCAGGAGGTAGAGATCATTCGTTTATTGTGGAGTCTTGTGAGTCTTGTAAGTATTGCTTTTTCAGTTTGGATGTACTGTTTTTGATATGCTTTTCATCTTTTCTTAGATTATTCTTCTGAATGGTATATTGGAAATTGTTTGATGTGGATTGCCCTGTCAGGAAAATCTTTTTTTGCTTTTTGTTTTTCTTCTTTTGAGAATTTTATGGTATTTTCTGATTTTTGTGAATAAATCTTTGATTTATAAAGATTCTCTGTTGCCATTTTTCCTTACAAGCAGGGGGTTGACACTTATCCTCCATCCTTTGGAGCTTTTTGTAGACATTTTGTGTTGTTTTGCCAGCACTTCATTTTTGGGTCCTTCTGCTGAAGCCAGCAGGTAGTCTTTGGGGCCTGGCTGAGTTTAGGTTTGCACCTTCTGGGCAGGTTAGTCAAGATGATGGCCTGCTTCTCAGCTTATTTTTGGAGGCCTCACACTCATTCTGCTTTGGTGAAGACTCCAATTCATGATATATATTTTAAAGAAAAAAGGCTCTTTTTTATCTTTGGTTTATACATAAATATGTCAATATATACTGTAGTTATATAGTACAATCAAATAAAGTAAAGCAAATAAAATATATTTAAATCTTCACTGCTAAATAAAGTAAAACAGCAATTACCAGAAGCATTTTAAGGTGTTCTTCACAAATGTGAGACATTAGAATGCTTTTTTATGTCAGCTGCATATCTTTCGTTTTCATACAGGTTCCAGTTTTCCACTTTAATCTCTGTTAAAATTTGGAAAATAATTTCATATGAATTCGTCAAACATGTGAAGCCTGCCAATTAAGAATGATGAATTTCTGAAAACTAAACTTTTAAATTACAGAATAGTGTTAATTCTGTTTATTAGTTTTACACAGTAAAAATCCTATGTGGGCAATTTTAGACGTTTGTCATTTCTAATGGCACTGCCTTTCAGATTAATTATAAAAAAAAGAAAATTTTTTGCACATAGTCCATGATTATCTGGAGCAGAAAAACTAGGAGAAAATTCCAGGAAATACATTTTTTTTTAGCAACAACAGCAGCCAGAATCAGCAAATCAGTTGCACATTGTAAAATGACTTTCCTCTGCCTAGCCAACAAGCAGTATGGACATTTGGAGGGTACAAATTACACAAATGGTCTTATTCAAGTGAATTGCTCTATGAGGATTTGTAGGTAAAACAAAGAAATTTTGTCTTGGCAACTTTTTGATAACTTTCTCTATGTTGTAATTAATAGCAATGGATTTAAAACACATTAAAGGGAATTAATTCTAAAGTCACGTTTTCTGCACATATCTAAACCAGATCATTGTGCAGTTCTGTTTAAATGTGCCGCTAAGAAAACTGGATTTCTCATAAGCATATTACTCCTTCCAATACCAGGGTCTTTACAAGTAGGTTGTTCAAGCATCTTGTTCATCCATCTGCCTACAGAATCAATACAGTTTAGCAATCATGATGTGTTGGCAACTCAAAATGATTCATGAGTAGGAATTGTACCTGAAATGCATGAGCTGGCTTATTAACTTATCCAAGGTGCTTACTTACCAGAGGAAAGGATTAAATTGCCCAAAGCTTGTTTGTAAAAGCAATGCTCATGCATTCAGGTACATTGAAACTGAATCTATTGCAAAAGGTTTCCAATCTTTGTAAACACCTGCATTGTCAACTTGCTCTAAATTTCTGCTTATATTTGTAATTCTGTTTCAGAATTTCATAATTTCATAGGCTGCTGTTAAGAATAAGATGTTTTTACTAACCACTTCAAAGTGTTATATTTAAACAAATATTTGCTTAATTCAGTTCGGGATTAGGCAAGATAATGTGTATATAGTTATCACATTGTAATAACTTCTACAGACTTGAGACATGTGATATAACCCTGCCAGATATTTCCCTCTTAGTGGTAAAACATATATGTACTCTTAGCCAGCATGGCAGGGAGTGTAGGTGACTGGCAGAAAGTCTGACTCACTTTCAAAAACTTCAGGTTCATGTCCCAGCCCTGCCTTACTGTGTGTCCCTAAGCAAATTATCTAAGCAAATGAAAAAATATTCTTATTTACATATTTATTTTCTGATTAATTCATTTCCCAGGACTTCAGCATTTCATTACCATTTTGGGTCCTGTGAGAGCCTCATCCTATCATGTCAACGTTGGGTGCAAGATAGAAATCCATTACTTTTATTTACCACTGTAAAATATGATCCTGTCTGTGTGTGAAGAGCTTAGAGATCAAGTTCATCATGGTGCTGTATGAAATCAGGATTGATTGACCAATTTTTCACAAAGACGTCTAGTTCTCGTCAATGGCGATATTTTTGTGATAAGGACATGTGGAATTTTAAAATCCTTTTGATTCAATGCCTCCTATCAAAACTAACAACTTCTCGATTCTCACTTCTGGGACGTGACTAGAATGCGATCAAAAAGATGAAAAGTATACAATATGTGGGTGGGCAAGTAGAGGTCAGAATTCCCTGCTTTAGGAATGAGCTAATGCTTTTGTCCTAATACACGGAGGGCAAGAAAACCATAAACAATTTTGGGAGGCAAATATACATATACTGTATGTTAGCCTTTGATATATCAGGATACAGCTCTGCAATATACTTTTGATAGAAATAGTAAAAAAATATATTTGTAAGCATCTGATGTATCGGATCATTCTAATATTAAGCCAAAATAAACATCTCCAGTAAGTACAGTATAAAAGGAGGAAATAACTGGCTACCTCTGGTTGCTGAAGGGTGGATGTTATATGACATAACAATATTATTAGTAGTATTGTCACTTGTGAAGAGTACAGCAAAATTCTGACGTATCCAACTTCCATGCAAGACCTTTCCTTCTCCGGTGCCATGAAAAGTGAGGGTGCGTGCCTCCACAAATATTCGAAAACACAAACACAGCAGCTTCCTACAGTTGTGAGGGAAGAAAGCTAACCATTGTGCCATTCCCACTAATGTAATTAAACAGAAATTATTTAAAGGTGCAGTCACAGCTACTTTTGAAATTTCAATATTTATTTCCATTCAATTGCATAACATTCTACAGGTACCTTACTGTCCAATGAATAGCATTTCTTCCTTGCCCATGTGATACACAGACTTTCACTAACAATGTAGAACATGGTAGAGAGATCAAATGTATACAAAGTGCTAAACAATAAACTGTATATCACTCTATTTACTCTCTCCCATGTAAGACTTCTTGGGTGTCTATAGTCTTAAACATAACATAGTACAGTGATCCCTCGCTATATCGCACTTCGACTTTCGTGGCTTCACTCCATTGCGGATTTTAAATGTAGGCATATCTAAATATATATCATGGATTTTTCGCTGGTTCACAGATTTCTGTGAACAATGGGTCTTTTAAATTATGGTATATGCTTCCTCAGTTTGTTTGCCCAGTTGATTTCATACAAGGGATGCTATTGGCGGATGGCTTAGAAGCTACCCAATCAGAGCATGTATTACGTATTAAATAAAACTCCTCAATGATATACAATATGCTTCCCACGCGGTGCTTGATTGCTTTTCTCTGTCTCTCTCACTCTCTCTGCCTGACGGAGGGGGTGTGAGCAGAGGGGCTGTTTTCACAGAGGCTGTTTGCCTAGAGGATACGGACGCTCCTCTAAAAAATGCCGCTTTATCGCGGTGCTTCGGCATACTTAAAAGCCCAAAAGCACGTATTGATTTTTTGATTGTTTGCTTTTCTCTTGTGCTCTCTCTCTCTCTCTCTCTGACATTCTCTGCTACTGACACGTGTTCCTTTGAAGAGAAGATATGTTTGCATTCTTTTAATTGTGAGAAAGAACTGTCATCTCTGTCTTGTCATGGAGCACAGTTTAAACTTTTGACTAAAGGGTGTTATTTCATGTCTAGAGGGCTCTAATAATGTTAACAGTGTGGGAGAGTTTGTAAGGGCTTAAAATATATAAAAATAAACATACAAACATATGGTTTCTACTTCGCGGATTTTCATCTATCGCGGGGGGTTCTGGAACGCAACCCCCGTGATCGAGGAGGGATTACTGTAATCAGAAACTATCCCCGAGAAAAAAAACATTTATTTATATAGCACGTTTTAATACAAACAATGTAGCTTAAAGTGCTTTACAAAATGAAATAAAAGGAAGTTAATAAACACATAAACAAACAAGATTAGGCAAAAATGTTATACAGTATGTAACAAAGAAAAAGGTTAGGGTTAAATGGCCAGGAAGACAGAAAAAACAAAAAAATACTCTAGTTAGGCTGGAGAAAAAAAAACAAAATCTGCAGGGGTTCCAAGGCCAAAAGACCACCCAACCCACCGCCGTGCTTTCTAGCTAACATAGATTATCTAAATCAGTCCTCATGGTTTTCAGGGTTCACATGGAAGAAATTGATGATGAAGGTGGTCATGTGGACATCTGGGACACCCACCATTCAATCCATAAACACAGGGAGCAGCATGGTAACTTGATCAGCTGGCGGTGGAGCTGATCACCACCACAGGAGAATTGGAAAAGACAGTAAAGATTAGTAGAGACGAGTATGGAATTGCACAACCCTGAGGAAAATTATACTGTAATGCCCATATTGACTAATAGGGATACAAATAAAATATTGCTACGAAAAAGATATTTTAAAATAATGGGTTTTAATCAGTTTTTTAAATTGCTCTACAGTATTAGGTTGGCAAATTTCTATTGGTAAAGTATTCCAAATTTTAAAAGAAACAAGGGAAAATGTGTCTTTGGTTACTACATCAAGCCATTTACAAGTTTCATCTCATCATTTACTTTCAGATTTTATTCACCATGTGAATTTTACACAATACTTTTTTCTGCTACTTCCTAGAAATAAGCTACCAACTTGCTAAACTTGGACCAGCCTTTTGAAAGATGTTGGTTTTTTTTGCTAATAGAAGGATCTTTTGAAAGAGTTTGTTTTTTCTGTCAACCTGTAAAGATAAAAATATATCATTGTTTAAAAGATAAAAGTCTTGTAACCATTGGTGTGTACTGAACTACATTAACAGACAGAGCTTTTCAAATAAAACATATCCTTTAGATCTGCCATAGAAATTGTCCAGTCTGGTATCAAGTCTGCTTTGATATGGAGAAGCTTCCTTCACACTAGAGCCTCAATGTAGTCTGTGTACAACTGTACAGTTTAGGAAGGCGGGCTTGTTTCATTACTGAACAATAAGAACCGGCTACATAGAATTCCAGTGATGTGTAAAGCCAGAACAATGTGTTTCAAAAATAAACAAACATTACATTTTAGAATGAACTCTCACTTTGTACATGTGTTTTGAGTTGATCTCAGCACCACATGCTGCCAATAAATCCAGTCTGATTTATTAGGAACAAAGAAGAGTGGTTAAGTGTGAATGTTACATGATGTCACCTACCCAGATCAGCCCATAAAGTGAATGGACTCCTACCCAGTTTAAGATGCCGCCAATCTGGATGCACTGTTTTAAAAAATGTGTTGCAGATGAGTGATGAGTAAACGGACTACCTGAAGAAAATAAATTCAAGCATGGGGGGGATGTAAAAAAATTAATTTAGACAGTCGCCATGTTGGGAATGTAAACTGAGCCCCTGAATCTGTGAAGCCTCAGCGCTTATCCAAATGTGCATCTGTCTATCTTTTACAGGGACACACCCAATATGGTTTTGGTGTCATGTGGTGCCAGAACTTATCCTGGCATCAAGTGGAGGAAGGCAGAAACCAGGCCTGGGTGGGGTGCCAGTGAAAAGCACACTCATGCACACCCACACGCATGCTTACTGAGGATATTTGTTCCAATTGTCTGCAGCCAAACTGTTTCCCTGGTGCCTGAAGTGCATAAACATGTCTGGTTTCCACCAGGAGTACAATTTCTGTCAGAATAATTTCTCTTTTACTGTTTTTTTTAGCTTTCAATTCCCATTCTAACACATGAAATATAAAGATATATTTTTACCAAATATGGTTATTAGGGATGGCTTACTATCCTAATTTGAACAGCCATGCAAGAGCTGTTAGTATTTATCAGCAATTATTTTTTTTACAGTCGTGCATGTGTTTGTCATAAGATTGTCTGATAAATCAGACTTCACTTGCACAAATGAGCATTGTAAATAACGCTTGTAAGCACTCATTTGGGAGCTTTTCTAAGCACAGTTGAGGGTCCAGATCATAGTCTCTTTGACTTAATAACTCTGCACAGAGTTTCATTTATTTTTTGCAAGACACCACATTCTGGTTATCTGTAAGCAGAATTACCATGTAATACACAATAAATCAAATGTATCATTCTCGGAATATGAACTTTTTTTGTTTTGTTTTGGAGACTACTGGACCATGTTATATAAAATCTAACTTGCTTCTTTGTGGTAAGTTATATTTTTCCTAGTATTAGTATATGCTTGATTTTTTATATATATATATATATATATATAAAAATCCTGCTAAAATTATGCAAAATAATAGTGGTAACCATTTCTGGAAATGTTCTATATTTCTTTTTGAACCAAGTAAATGTGTATTCTTTTGGGAGTGTTTCACCGTGTAAAGTTATGCAATGCATTTCCCTGCCACCTATAGTGAAAAACAGTACCTAAAGGGTTACATAATTATTTTACCAAAGAATATAGGTCATTTGAGAATAAGAATAGAAATATATCTAATTTACCACAATTTACACATTAAACACTATCAGACAGTAAACTGCATTATTAATGAACACATGGAGCCAGTATTAGTTTGATCTGACCCGGCAGTGCATTCATCACCAACAATGCTCACCTTTCAGTTAATTATGCAAAGCCTTGGAGCATTCAACTTTGATTTATATAGAAATGTGCATGCTGACTACTTTAAACAAGCATTCCTCATGTGTGATGTATTAAAATGCAGCAGGCATTTTAAATAGTCTTATTCATCATGTACAGATGTTTTTAATACATTGGTAAAGCGACCCAATAAAATAGGAGAGCTGCCCAATAGCTACAGTTGTGTAAACTTTATGAATTAGTATATTGACCACCTGGATTATTTTCCCCCCTGCCTCATTACTTTTATACTTTTAAAAAGAGTTTCTGTCAATGACTCAGTGTGTGTTGTAATCTGATCAATCTTGGTGTAATAAAACTGCTTTAATTGAAAATTCACATTCACAATCTAATCATAGCCCATTTAAGATGCTTATTTTTGTGACATCATAATGCTGCAATATTGTAGAAACAAAAACAGCTCTGCGTTTCAGGACAAGTGAACTGTTTTCTCCAGAGAAGGACAAGAGATCCATACTGTTCAGCCATCACACCCCTTGAATCTAGCTTGCCTGCGATGTGTTGGCTAAATGCTGGGTTATAAACATCTTTCTGATCAGAATCAGTGGCATGTGTCGTCTCTTGGGATTGTTCTTCTGTTAATGACAATTCGTCTCCATCTGACTTGGTCTCGCTCCATGGCCTGTGCTATCCCAAGATTCATTTTTACCTCTTAGCGGACACCATTGTGCCGCTCACTCTTTGGTGTTCTTTGGTTTGTGCCCTAAACACTCACAGACACTTCCTTGGCAGCCTGCCATCGCCCATCCTAAATGCATGCCAGGTCCATCTCTGTCTCACTCGGCTGCATTCTGTAATGTCTTCTTTCAGTGATGTTAATTGTGCTACACGTCTGTTTGGGAAATTTGCTTTGCATATTTTAATTTAGACTTATCAGCTTCAACGGCTGCCTTATCAAATTAGATTCAAAGTCCAGTGCCCACCTAGATGCCCAAATTAAGGGTAATAAAATAAAAACTGCCTAAGGACAAATAAAGATATTATAGTAGGTGAAACTGTCTTTTACATAATGTGCAAAAATAAAACTGTTCTGCAAGTTAAAAGAATATGGTATTCCTTTTTGTGTAGATCTCCATTCTCTTTCCATAAGCCACTGACAAAAGAAAAAATAATGATAAGCATGACTGTGGTTCAAAGAATAACAAAGCAAAATGTATGATATGTGGAATGATATATGTGTATGATTACATCATTTTAAAATGCATTAATCTTAGTTTAGGGTGCCATGTGTGCACAGTGGTTAGAACTGTTGCTCCACAGATTCAGGGAGATGGGTTCAATTCCAAGGCAGGTCACCATTTGCCTGAAACTGGCAACTCCTTCCTTTGACGATATGAACTAGAACCTTATCCAAGGTTAGCTTGGTTAGCTTGGCACCTGGTGCCCATGTTCCTGTAAGGACAAAGCAGATGCTGAAATTGGGCGGATGACCTTGGTTTGCATGTACTGCTGTATAAGGAAGTGGCTAAGCAATTCAGCCTTTTTTTTTTTTACTATTCTTTAATAAAAAAAACACTTCCCTGCTGTTTTGCCAGAAATATCCAAAAGTTCTGAATTGTTCTCATTTGCTATTTTTAAGTAAGGCTTCACACCAAGGCAGATACGTCTTATTGAATGCTGTTTTTTTGCTGCCACTATTAGCTGAAGCATACCTTCAGAATGCCAGCCCGTGAAGGTATCCTTGCACTTGTGGAATGGTTTCATGGTGCATTGGTTGCTTTCTAAGCATCTGTCAGCCATTCATCCTTGTCTCTTGACTGACTCAGTTCTGTATGCAGCAAAATGTTATGAATGTAATATTTTCAACATGAAAATCCTTGTAAGAGACACTAAGATAAAATGTGAACGAGATTTGGGCATAAATATATCCATTTTATACATTTTTTCATTTGTGACTGATGCATTGAAAATTTTTTTGTTCCTGTTGTGCTTTGTCTCATTGTTCCATCTTGTTAAGTCTTTTTTATCTTATTTTAAACACTAATTTTGTCAAAAATGCAAAAAATAAAAAATTGGTGCCTAGATCTTGGCAGAAAAATAAACCATGTGTTAGATAATCTATCATATTAGTAATTAGACTATTTATCATATTTGTAATTTTTTCTCTTATATTATACAGATCACCTTTTATTCCTGTCTGGAGGCTATGTGCCATTTGACTACAGGACGTTTACAGTTCCACTCATCATAAGGAGAAATTAGTGCCCTAATTTCAAATTCTAATTGAAAATATCAAAAAGAAAATAATATCTGACATGTTTATTGTTTTCTGCTGACTGCCTCTTGTTATGAAAGGAGGTGAAGCAGACAGAGCTGTAGTGCACCAGTTAAAAAAAATCAGCCGGCCCATGAATCGTTTAAAAAATAAAAACATTTCTATACAGTGTAATTATCTTCATACTTTTTCCATGTTGACCATAGGAAATTTGATGTCTGGATGAAGTTAATTGAACTGTTTTTCCTTCACCTAAGCAGTTGCCATGTGATCACTTGCAGCAATTCATTTCAGAATTATCTGGCCAGCCCTCTAGGAATGAGTGCTTTGCATGCATAGCCAGGAGTGGAATAAAATACAGTTGGTGGAATAAAAGTTTTTAGTTATAAATTCTAATCATTAACAAGCTAGGTTTAAGTGGAGACACAAACCGATGTTACGGGAGATAAAAATAAAGATGCTAAACTTTATTTTAAAAAATTTCCACACTGTTCCATTTGTGTCTGATGGGCCTCATCTTTTGCGGACCAGTTAAACATGTTTTTTTATTTGCTGTCTTTCAAAATGTATGTAGCACATCAAAATGCAACCAATCTTGTATTTGCAAGCCTCTGTAATCGTTTGAATGTATATATTTTTTTAGTTGATTTCACTCTGTGTGTGTGTTTGTGAGGGATGTGCATTTCTGAAAAGATAATAAAGTCCCAAAATAATAGAAGGAGTATGCATGCTACCTTAGAACAGTGAAAATGTTCGTTCTACAGATCACTCAAGACCTTAAAATTTCACAAGTTAGTGGCTTAGATAACAAAGATGCGTGATGCTGATGTTTGGTAGTAATTGTTTAGATAGATAGATAGATAGATAGATAGATAGATAGATAGATAGATAGATAGATAGATAGATAGATA
>JANRMT010062813.1:64503789-64532336 GCA_026402145.1 Polypterus bichir lapradei
ATAGATAGATAGATAGATAGATAGATAGATAGATAGATAGATAGATATTTGTCCCCAGGAGAAATTTGGATTTTTACAGAAGTTCTTAAAATATATAAATACATATATAGATGAGTAAATAAATATATATATACATGCTCACTGTGGTCTGAACAAACAGAAGAATAAGTATAAGGTGTATTGCTGTTGTTATAAAGGAGCTCCAGTTGCATTTGTTGACACACTTGTGCTGAATGATTCCTTGGCCTATAGTCCTCAGTAATAGAGTCTCAGAAAGAGGATGTGTAGCATTGTTCATAATGATACTCAGTTTTGTTTTAATTCTCTCACTTCACTTCCAGAGTGTGTCCCATAATTGAGCCTGCCATTTTAATTAGCCTGTTGATTTGGTGGGCTTCACTTGAAATGAGGTTATCTGCCCAGCAGATCACACCTTAGAAAAATCACACTAGCCATCACAGAGTTATAGAAGATGAAGGATGTCACTTAAGGAAAAAGAGCCTGCTCTGTACTTTCTGATATAGTTACTCTGTGTTGCAAGACCAGTCCAACCTGTAATTAATGTGAACCTCCAAGTACTTGTAGGAGTGGACCACCTCTACATCCACTCCGTGAATAGTGACTGGACATAGAGGCTGTGTGGTGTGGTGAAAGTCAATGATCAGTTCCTTGTTTTTGGTGATGTTATGGTTCAGACAGTTCTCTTTGCACCAAGAAACAAACTTCTCTGTCTCATCCCCTTTACCAATATGCTGCATGAGTACAGAATCATATATTTACAGTCTGAGGTGTACAGAGAAAAGAAAAAAGGAGACAGGACTGTTCCTTGTGGTGCGCAGTATTGCTCACATCAGTATCAGTAACACAGTTCTTGACTCTCACAAACTGCAGTCTGCCCGTCAGGTAGTCCATTATTCAGGACACCATAGGCTCATCCACCTCCATATCTCTGAGCTCACCCCTTAACAGAGACGGCTGGCCCCCCTTCCAGGGTTTGTTCCTGCCTTGTGTCTTATACTACCTGAGATGGGCTCCAGCCCAGACTGCAAACCCGGTCAGGACTTACGTGAGTTTTTTGTGGATAAGAAGACTGAATTTAGTTTAATACTTTGTCACCTCTACCTCTTCATCTGAACTTTCTATGATCCAAATATCTCAGTGATGGCTGGTAAATATGTTAGAATACTGAAAGACATTTGTTTTTGAAGTATTTGGTTAAAAAGGCTAAAGCTTTCAGTAGCATATGTAGAATTTTTGAAATGTAGCTTTACATATACATTTGATATTTGGAAGCAGCAGTTTTATGTATAAAGTTAAAAAAATAGTGTAAAACAAAAAATGAATTGATTGTTGTCATGTGAATTAATTTTACATCTCAAAGTCAAACTTGCATTAAAGTTACTAGTCTATTTAATATCTCACCATTTCTAAATCATTTAATAAATGTTTCTTCTCCCTTTATAATCTGCTAGTCTAATCCTTTCTTTGTCTCACTAAAAAAGAACATCTCGATTTGCCAGGTTTGAGGAACAACTTTTTCAGCCAAAGTTTTATAAATTATTACAAATAAAACATGTTGTTAATAGTTTAAATGCTAATTATGAAGTTCTTATATAGTTTAACAAAATATTCATAATGTTTTTGAATTCTTAGTATCCCGATATACAGTAAAAGTATATCAAATATGAACTCAACAAGACTGAATAAAATATTACCTTCTGATGCGTTGGATGACTGCCCAGGGTTAATTTTTGTCTTGCACTTGATACCAGAAGCATGGATTTCTGCACCACATGACTCCCTAACAGCTTTAAATTGTTTTAAGAATAAATACATATATTATTAAAATACTTAAGATTATTATGGCATTGCAGCGATTAACACTCATCCCTATTCACAAGCCATGCGTGGACTCGGTGTTCTCCCCATGCAGCTATATTTTGCTTACGTTTCCCAAAGTTGCCTGTATATTAATATGGATTCATTTTACATTTTACATGGTATTCATTCATATTGCACTGGTAAATTATTTCTTTTATTCAGGTTGATTGTGCTGTAAGAATTAGGATGAAAGGGTGCATGGACTTGCTCTGTGCTGGACTGTATTCTTGTCCAGGCTGTAGGCTCTGGCCGCTTTATATCCTGTGGCAGAATATGAAGGTTCAGTAAGGAGGTTGTGCCAGCGAATGTTGGCCACATTGTGCTGTACAGAATAAGAGTTTCAAGAGAACAGACGTCGTATTAAAAAAGTCATAGTGTAATAAATTTTGTTTAGATTTAAATTGTGGACAATGGCAAAGGCTTTATTAGTTTTTAAGTATTTTGTTTTACTTATACACTACCTGGTACATGAACCTTATTAAAAGTCATCTTTCACTGTTCTTAAAGCCACATATGAACATTTGCAGTATTCCATTTAAAACAGGACAGAGCTGGCAGTGTAAACAGCTTGAGACGTTTACCATATACTAACAACAGAAGAAAAAAATGCAAAATCTGCAACTTAATTTGAATTTTGGGACACTCACAAAAACCATTTGATTTACCCTGATTTATCAATACTGAATTTGTAATGGACAAAATCCAGTGAGGTATCTTTTTTCTCCAGACGCATGAAACGCCTTGTAAAGAATCGGGACGTTCCAGCAAATTGTTATTGCATTGTAATGCAGAGTATTTTAACTAGCTCAATTAATCTGTGGTTCGGTAATTTGACAGTGTGTGATGTCAGGTCTCTAAAGACTGTGATTCGTGCCGAGCAAAGGAAACATTTATAACTTATGTCTAGATCTCTCACGAGAGTCTTAAATATTCTTGGTAGAGTTCTTCTACTTTCATTTTGTTTGTACTTTTATGTTGCGATCCGTGGTGTTAAATTGAAGCCTATACAAATCAATTTTACAGAAGCCTTTGCCCAAATGTACCTTCTGTTTTATTTTAAGATCTTTTTGTTACTTTAATTTAGTGCTCTTCATTGCTTTAGATATTATCATGTATTCAGTAGTATGTGTGAGATGTATTAAGCGTTTTTTTTTTGACAGTGAGACTATTTAATGTTGCTTATTGGAAAATTTGCTTATCTTCTGAACTAAACCATGGACTTCCAAAAGTGATGAGGACACAGTTTTGAACCTGATATCTGAAAACATTTTAATGATAGTATAAACTGCAAGTTTTGAAAATTAAAAAAAAAACATTTCCAAAACCAAGCATCGTTTTTTTTTTTTTAGTTAGATCAAGCATTCTGTCTATTCTGTGTTGCCGTTTTGGCATTTTTTTTCTTGAAGAAAACATAGCCAATTAAAAAGAGCACAATATTTTATTACCCAATATGAATAATATCTGTGAGGAAACCCAGGCTATAACTTGAATTCCTCCTGCTGGTTTTTTTATACCTCAAGTAAGACCTATTATTTTTGCTTTGGCATTTCAAACCTCATAACAAATAAGCATACTTCTCCATATAGCTGATGCATATGACATCTAGCATTCACTTAAACCTTCAAGAAGAAAATACCTTGGGAAATATGATGTCCAATATCAGTACTGAAGCTCATCTTAGCCACAGGTACACAAATCATTGTTTCCTCACTACCTCTGTGCTTCTACCCAGTGAAGGCCCTGAGAGCAACTGTAAACAAATCATGGTTGTAAGAGGCATAAAAATGAACCATCCATCAAGTAGTGCTCACTGGTGAATCCACAGTAACAAGATTGGACTGCAGACCCAATGTCGCCTTAAAGCATCCCTACTTCACCAAAGGAAAAGACGATATTGTGTGAAATGTTACTTCTCCTTGCAATTTATCATGAACTTGAAATATTCTGTCCCATCCAGGACAACATCATTACCGTTCCCTTTTCAATAATCAGACACTTTTTAAACATATGCTGTAACACATGGAGTATCGTATTTTATGCATGTCTTGAAAGTCACCTGTCATATATAAATATATAGCGCTAGTACCTGAGAATACCCCTGAAAAAGCAAAATGAAAATTTGTTGCCTTGTTATAACATTCTCTGCTGGGTTTTTTTTTTCTTTATTATTTATCCATTTTCTGTACCCATATTTTTTGAATACAGGGTCACAGGAGAATGGAGCTGATTGTAATAATAATAATAAATCTTTGCATTTATATAGTGCTTTTCTCACTACTCAAAGCACTCAGCAATTGCAGGTTAAGGGCCTTGCTCAAGGGCCCAACAGAGCAGAGTCCCTTTTTGGCATTTCGGGATTCAAACCGGCAACTTTCTGATTGCCAGTGCAGACCCCTAGCCTCAGAGCCACCACTCCGCCTAATAGCTGATTAGGTAGCAGTATGGGGCACAAAGCAAAAAACAACTCTGGTTGACATGCGAGTCCACACCCATAAGATGTCGATTTAAAGTCACCAATCAGCCTAATGTACACATGTGTGGGGTTCATGGCACAGACAACGAGTGAATGGGCTTGCTTGTGCTAGAGTACTGCCATGACATCTTATTTTTATAAATATATTTAAATTATTCATTTTCTAAACCCAGTTACTGTAGCACGGGCACGAGGCAGGAAACAGTCCTGTGCAAACCACAAGCCCACTGGACACACTCATCATTACCCGGTCAACTTCAAGCATGCCATCACACCTTTGAGACATGTAGCTACTGAGTGGAAATCTACAGTGAAACTGGGACAGTATGCAAGCCATCCAGATGGTAATTGGGTCTAAATTTGAACCCTGATTCTGTAAGGCAGCTGTGCAAATCGTATACGTTTGATAGTAGGTTTGTTCAGATTCTTAAACATAAAATTAAACATACCAAAAAAGGAAGTGATAATGAAGGTGACAACCAGAAATAATGTTTTAACCACAATGCAGTTCTCCTAACCCCATTAGTTTTGTGCCTCTTTTGTGTCTTTTCTTGTATTATCCCTTAAGCTGTATTTAGGAGATTACTGAAAATGGCAAGTCGGCATACTTTTCACTGAGCTGTACTGTTTCTTGTGGCAGCAGGGGGTCTTTTCTTAAACTCTTTACACCACAAAAAGTCTCTTTTGGCAACAATAAATGCTTTGTCATCTAATTAAACCCTGAAATCATGGAAGGAAAGTTATATTCATTTTATCTTAAATATACAGTCTCCAGTCACTATTGGAAACTGCACTTGGGCACAAACAAGTGAGGACAAGCTAAAGAAGAATCACAATTTCATCTAGCAGTTCCCACGAAATTGTAACCACATGAAGGAAGCACACATAAAACTCAGGGCATTCAGAAGTAATAAATAAAAAAACAAAAACAAATTGGAAGACATTGTTTTGAGTGTAGACACATGCCAACTAAGCTAAAACTGTTTTTTTTTTTACTGTTTTATTATTAAAAATCATTGTTTTGTTTTATAGGATTTCTTATTGTGTAATGCAGAGAGATGACTTTAAAGAGGAATATAAAAGAATATTGCAGCAGCTATTTAACATAACTTTAGCATTTCTTCCACTTTAACACAGTTGTTTCAGATTTAATGTGACCACTGAGCAGTCTTTCATTCTCTAAAAAAAAAAGGTTCAAGTCCCATACAACAATTTAGACCATATCATGGCAGTTTTAACTTGTGTATGACGGCACTATAAAGTATTAACAAATTTCAGTATCATTTTAGAGCAGTCATGTAGTGCATCTTTTAGTCAATTATCACTAGTGAAGAGCAAAAAAACTTGCATATGTTTGTGAATTTCTGCAAACTCTGCAAAATGCGTTGAAGTCAATGGGGAAGGAAAACCTTAACAAGTTTTGAGTAGATTATAATGGTGCAATGGTCTTTAAAGTGTCCCTGAGGACTAGTGATGTGTCTGCCAACTATGCTGGACCAATTATTGTTGGCAAAAATGTGATCTGAGCTATAAGGCAGCCGTGCTAATCACTGCACCACTGTGCCTCCCTGAGATAAAATAATACTCCAAGCCCTTTATCTCTCTCTGCATCTTCTGAGCTCCTATCGCTATGACAAACTAAAACCTACATTGCCTGTGATGCAAGGGATCAGCTTTATATACCCAGGGGGCTGCTGTCCCCTGTCACCACCCATTCTGCATTACATAACGAGGAGCAAAACGTGCTTAATCCAGCAGTAAGAACAAAACACACAATAAATCTGTGTAGATTTCATTATAGTCAACTAATGTACCACTCAAATGAAAATACTGCAAGTTTTTTTTTCTGTTTTAATGCATGCAGGCTGCAAATCTGGCTGGAGTACCAAACAGGAAGTGACATCACGCATGCATATGTACACCATAAATGTTTTATTCATACATGAAGCAGAACAGGCATCGCTACAATGTGGGAGGTGGAGTACAGTTAAAGTACACATGTGCGAAAGTTGCGTTGTTCATGTATAGACGTTGGGCAGGTAGCTCAGATCAGGTACTGACATCCCCATCCAACATGGCTGCTAAAGGTCTTCGATGTCATGCTGGCCTCGCAGAGCCTCATGGGGTGCTGGGAAAAATAGTTCATCTAAGCTAGGTACACAGCAAATTTTCAGAAAAAATGTTGTAAACAAGTTCACTAGTGAACCAAGGTTTGCTGCAAAAAATGCTTTGCAGAATCTTGCTGATCAACATTACTACTACTTCCTACTACGCAACACAAACAAAGCTTGGCTAAGGTCTTGTTGGATGTCAGAAGGTGACTAACAGATTTGTGGGTCTTTTTAACAGAAAACAAGACATCTTTTGATTATTAGATGTACTTATAGGCAGCCCCTAATATAATTTTATAATTATGCCTTGAATAGTTATTATTTTTGAAATGGAGAGAAATTTCCTGTGTAACATTCAGTGAATCAATGAACAGTTTACCCATTTTACAATAAAGCCAGAAACTGTTTTGTACAGTATGTAAAAATAACACTGCATTTGTTATTAGTCAGTTCTGTGTAATTAAACTGTATCTGGTCTAATTCTACATATTGAGTTATTAAAGTCAACAAAATTATATATCAGTACTTAAACAACGAAACCCTGCTTAGTTACTGTGTCCCAGGCTGTAGTTTTACCAACGGTTTTAATTAAAAAATGTAAAAAAAATTCAAAACCATACTAAAATTATTTTCTTTGAATATACAGGACTATAGAACTGAAGGTAAAACAATTCTTTTCAAACTTGCCTGTATTCACATTGTCACACATGCATTTAAGAGGAGCACCTTCCAGGCTCATCAGAGGTATGTCATACCACCCCAGGGTGACAGGGGGCACTGTCGCTAAATGTGTTGTCATCCTTTCTCTATACACCCCAGAGAAGACACCCTATGACAGCGACTGACTCCGCCCCTTCCAGTAAAGAGCCCTATTAAGCACAGGCTACCTGGAAGATGACGTCACTTGTTGAACTGACCTGACCACAGCACAGAGCTCCATTCTGTTTGAAAGACCAGCTGAAAGAAAGACTCTACTCGCCTATCAAGGCTTTTTTCTTTAACTCATCAACAGTTTTATTCGTACTGCATCATTGTGAGCTGTTTTGGTTATAATATATGGAATTAAACAGAACAACCCGGCTGGCAACCAACATTTCTTTTTTTTAAAGTTGTTCTCTCACTCAGTGACAACATTCACATTTTTTATTTTAGAATATTTAGCCAGTCTTTACAATGCCTTATGGTTTAAGTGAATATTTACATATTGTTACCTTGGGTGAAAATGAGAATATAATTATAAGGAGAGAAAAAAAATCAGCAATTATGCAGGATTACCAGTATTACTTACACAAATATTCAATTCATTCATTATTTTTCTCCCTTTATGCTATTCATATAATTGTTATTTTGCAGTTTTCTGAATATTCCATTTTTGCCATTTATAAATATATATTTCTAACCTTACCTTTTTCACCAGTTAGGATATGCATTTTCCTAATCACTTTGAACTGTTTCACGAACCCAGGGCTCCAAATGATGCTTTCAGTGTGCTTTCTGTCCCCCAGCGTCTAAACCACTGTACTGTATGATTCAAACAATGGGTGAGAGTGGTTCATTTAGCAATTTGGAAGGCACATTGTCTTGGTTAGGCTACCTGCGGCGATCTGGGTATTGCTAGCACCAACACCTAGTGTGTTTAAATGGGGTCAGTAACTAAAAGCTTTGCCATTAATTAGACATGACGTGGTACAAGGCAGTGGCCTGGGAAGAAAGAACAAAAACACTAAGTTTGAAAGTAGTGTAAGCTATTTGTATAAATACTAAAATGCGTATTCTTTATTATAAATAATAGAGCAACAATTCATTTTTAATTTAGAGTGGCTTTTCTTCATCAAAGCTTGGCAGTTGCAGAAATAGTGACGCAGTCGTTGGTGTAGAACAGTGAAAGCAAAGCTTTCTTTTTTCCATTTCGGTTCTGCTTTGAAATTTCTTTTTTTTTTCTTTTTTTTTAAACAAGTATCATATTTTCACATTAGGAGTCCTGCAATAAATTGCTTTCTTTAAACAATACAGGCACATAGCACACCTACCAGCATACAATAGGAAATCAATAAACACAAAAGGAAGCGGACAATTTTGAGATTGCTTAGTGTGTGTTAATTGAATTTTCATGTCAAAATTCCTTTTGGAGAGCAAGGTCCACTCAGTGTATAGCTCCTCGGCTTCAAGACTGAATGATCCATCAAGCGGTGATCTAACTATGTGGGAAAATACCCAAAAGCCTTTTCAAGCCAACAGAGGAGATACGTGGCAGAGCAGCAATAGGGGCGCCAGAAATGTACACTGCCTAGTCATAAGAGATATTTAAAAGGGGTCAAAAGTGGCAGCCTTTAGGGGTGCAAATACATCTGAGCATATTTTCTCCTTTTGCTTTTTTATTTTATTATGCATTAGGATTTTTTTTTTTTTACCCTGCACCCTGAGATTTCTTCTTTTCCATTAAGGGGTCCATAGTGTTTATCATAATGTGTAAATTAAAGGTCTCTTTAGATGATTGCATGTCCAGAAATAAATAGAGCTTGCAGGCAGCGTTTATTTTGTATGTACATTAATGGGTACTTCTATTTTTCCTGAAGGCTTGAATCCTTTTTGAAATTCATGTTTGATAAATTCCCTGGCTTTCTGAGTAATTTAGCCGTCTATGGGGCTGTTGATCCTTTGAGTGTATTTTTGAACCTTGGGGACTTGCACACTACATCTGCATATCCAAGTTCAAATATATACTCAAGATGATTGGTTTAAACATTAAGTTGTTGATCTTCCTCCTGATAGATTTGTCAGAATGTCTCCCATTTCATTTCTAAACTATGTGGCTAATCCCTAAATACCCCTCTCAAATACATCTTTACTAAATTCATTGATTGAGGTAGCAAAACTTACATTCTGAGGTCATTTTGTAGTCAAAGCATGGAATAAATATTCTCCAATCCATTTATTTTCCATAAGACAGATAACAGGAGCTGATAGTTCTTACATATCAATTAGACTTTTAAGATCGCACAGCAACTGGTCAGGTAAAGTGCTGTCAAGACAATCATTGCAAGCAGATTGCTGTTGCCTTTAATCCTGTAAGATAAAACACGGCACAGGGGCCATTGAGATCGGAGTGCAGCCCAGAGAAGAAACTCACCAACCTCTGCACCGCTTTTCACTTTCTGCCAGGATTTTTAAATGCCCGTTTCAAATGTACCTTTTATTAAATGTTTATACATGTTGTGAATGGAAGCCAGCCAAAATATACACCATGACCATGAATTCTGATGAAACAGGATTAATTTTGAACAAGGATTGCAATGTTTACTAAGAGGATGCCTTCTCTCACATACATATGTGTGTGCGTCTGCCCCCCGTGACCCCTGACCTGGATAAGCACATTTGAGCAGCAGTGGAAATATGTTGAAAAAAAAAGGGTACCAGTGCTCAGATTGCCATCACAAAAAGAAAAAAAAAAGAAAAAACATCTAGGGGCTACTTTATTAGGTACACCCGCCTGTCTAGAAGAAAGGGTTACTCTATCAGTGGCATTCAGACTGTGTAAAATAAAGCAGGTACTCAGGTACCAAAACATTGTGTGTGTGTGTGTGTGTGTGTATGCAAATTGGGGTTGGGGAGTGAAAAACACAAACTATTTAACTAGATTTAAACATGACATGGTAGTATCACCAAGCATGAACATATCAGAAACAGCAAGTTTGTGGACACCTGACCATCAAACCACATGAGGTTGCTGGGCATCCCATTCCAAAACCATGAGCATTAATACAGAGTTGTACCACCTTAGCCATACAGCTACTGTATATCAGCCTCCACTCTTCTGATTTTGCCTGTACGCATTCAGTCAAAAGAGCATTTTTGAGGTCAGGTACTGATGTTGGACGAGAAGACCTGGCTCGCAATCTGCTTTCCAATTCCTTCAAAAGGTGTCCAGTAGGGTTGAGGTCGGGGCTCTGTGCAAGACATTCGAATTCCTCCACACCAAAATCATTAAAACAGGTCTTTGTGGACCTGGCTTTGTGTACAGGGTCACAATCATGCTGGAAGAGAAAATGACCTCCTCCAAACTGATGCCACGCATGTTTTAAAGCGCACATTTGTCTAAAATGTCTTTGTATGCTATAGAAATAACAGTACCTTCCTATGGAACCAAGGGGCTTATTCCAAACCCTGAAAAACAACCCCAGACCATTATCCCTCCTCCCTCAAACTTTATAGTAGGCACTATACCATTCAGAAAGTAGTATTCTCCTGGAATCCTCCAAACCAAGATTCATCCATCAGACTGTCAGATACTGAAGCTTATTCAGAGAATATATTTCCACTGAACCAGAGTCCAAATGAGACATGCTGTACTCCGCTCCAGCCGACACTTGCCATTACACATAGTGATCTTAGGCTTGTATGCAGCTGCTGTGCCATGGAAACCCATTTTCTGAAGCTCCTGATACATTCTTGTACTAATCTTGCTTCTGGAGACATTTTGGAACTCTGTTGTGAGTAATGCAACAGAGGATAAGCAATTTTTACATGCTATCCACTTCAGCACTCTGTGATCTTGTATGGTCACCCATTTCATCGCTGAGCTGTTGTTACTCCTGGACACTTCTAGATCACACTAAAAACATTTAAAGTTGATAATGGAAAATCTAGCAGAGCAGGAATTTCACATACTGATTTGAGGTAAAGGTGGCACCCTATGACAGTGCAATGTTTAAATTCAGTGAGCTCTTTAGTGCGCCTTATTCTACTGGCAGAGAGGATTGCATGGCTGTGTGCTTAATGTTGTACATCTGAAACACCTAAACACAATAATGTGCATGGTTGTCCATATACTTTTGGCCTTAAAGTGTATATCAGTGTCATAAGTTTGGTGGGGATGGACCAGCACCAAAAAAAACATCCTGGCAATTAGACACAATTTGGATAGAATACAATGCAGTCGATAGTCAGTCAAATGATAACTGAATGCACCAGTCCCAAAAGGACCATATCAGAATGTTAGCCTCACTATACATTAGCACATATGGAATGTGGCAGAGCATAACTCAGCTGAAATACAACAGAGTGACACTTTAGTCAGTAGTTCCCTGCCTGAAGAATCCTTCCTTCTGATTCAAGCTAATGGGAAAACTAACATATATCAAAAATTCAAGTCCATGTATCTATCCTTGTGTTGGTCAAAATTGCACTCTAGTGATGGTAATATAAAGGCTTGAGATGTGTTCTAATGACACCTGCTGAGTCTTGTTTTTATGTTTCATGAAGTTTGTGCAGAGGAGCTGCGGCGAAAAAGTGGGTACTGAGTGAGACAGAGCTCACCTGATGTTACCCATGATGCTCTCCGCTTGCCGTGCTTAGAAATGGGAGATCTTGTTTTAGCTCACGCTGTATGGGGCGGCTTCTGAGCCAGATGTCTTGGGTTTACAAATGACCACTGCCAGGTGCGGAAGTGCAAATGTGTGAACTGGGATGGCTTGTGGTGTGTTTCCATAACAAAACAAGCTTAAAGATCAAATCACAATATATTTTAAAAATATCAAACGTTCTTGAATAATAATATTGAGAAACACAATAAATCATAATCAACACCTCACCCCACCCCTACAGTTCAGAGAAAAATATGAACAAAAGAACCTTTATAAAACAACTCCTCACACATTTTAAAGAATCAAAAGAAAAACAGAACAATACAGAGGCTCATAAAACTATTTTTGGAGAAGATATGAATGCTTAAGTTCTGAAAAGGCTTTACACTTTTGCTTGAAGGGAAAATTTGATTATTCCTAGTTCTCTAAAATAAATACAAAATCACTTTCCCACTGATGTATATGGGATTTATTAGGATTATGTCAGTTTGCAATATAAGCATTTGCAAGTATTCTGGTGTCAAAGATCACAATACATATATAATACTTTAATTTGTCCTAAGGGGGAATTTTAGCTTTTTACAGAAGCTCAACATATAAATACAGGCAATATTATAACAAACAACAACAACACCTCTAAAATTCACACCAGAATTCCTTAAAAGAAAGAGATGAAAATGTCTTGACTCAGATAAAAATAAAAATCACGTTCTCAGTGAGGCATTATGCAGGCATATTGCTGTTGATATGAAGGAGCCCCAGTAACGTTTCTTGACACACTTCTACTGAATAATTCAATGGCTAAATGTACTCAGTGATAGCGTGTGCAGCATTGTTCATAATGGCTTTCTTTTCATTTTCTCCTCCATTACTGCCTCCAGGAATAGACAGTGCATTCTATAACTAAGCACGCTTTCTTATTTAGCTTGTTGACTCGGTGGGCCACTTTTAAAGTGATGTTACGTGCCCAGCACACCACAATGTAGAAAACTGCACTGGCCATCACAGAGTTATAAGAGATGTGAAGGATGTGTCACTACCAACAAGAAAGCAGTCTCCTAACGAAAAAGAGCCTGCTCTGCCCTTTCATATAGAGTCCCTCTGTGCTACGAGAACAGTTCAACCTGTCATTGATGTACTTCTAGGAGTGGCCCACCTCCACATGCACTCCCTAGAGGCTCTAGCCTGCTGTGAAAGTCAATAACCAGTTCCTTGGCTTTGCTGAGGTTACGTTGCAGAACATTCTCTTTGCACCAAGAAACAAAGTTCTCCACCTGACTTCTTCGCTCTGTCTTATCTCTCTTGCCAATGTACTCAATAAATGGAGAATCTTCAGAATTTCTGCAGTCACATTACCTGTTATATTCATAATCATTTTCTCTGCACAGGGTGAAGAGAAAAGGAGATAGGATTTTTTTTCCCCCTTGTGGTGCTCCAGTATCACTCACATCCTCATCAGAGATGCAGTCTGGCTTGTAGGAGTCTATTATCAAGGATACCATAGGCTCATCCACCTGCATATCTCTGAGTTTACCCCTTAACATAGATGGCTGGATGGTATGGAAGGCACTGGAGGAATCAAAAAATGTAATCGTCACAGTGCTGCCAGACGGGAATAAGACTTGTGGTGCAGACAGATCACTGCATTTTCTACTTCAATCTTTGTCCGACAGGCAAACTGCAGTGGGTCCAAGTGGTCTTTCACAAGAGGACTCATATAGTCCAGGATAATCCAGATTTATAGGAGTATAATCTTATCCCATCTAGTATGATGTTATTACAGGATTATGAGTAACTATCAGCCCATACCTATTTGAGAATTAAACACACGTTTTCCTCCAAAATGGGCTGAGTGTAAGGCAGTCCCAAAGGTATGGTTGGTGCTTGTTGATATTAGTCAGGCAGGCAGTGTGGGGCAGTGGAGTGGTTAGGTCTTTGGACTTCAAACCCTCAGGTGGTGGGTTCAAATCCTGCTAGTGACACTGTGTAACCATGAGCAAGTCACTTCAGCCGCCTCTGTGCTCCAACTGGAAAAACAAAAGAAACGTAAACAAAGATAATGGTGTCAGTTAAACAGGTAAATGTAAATCCTGAAACGTTTCTGAGATGTATAATTTGAAGATGAATGTTGCACAAATTAACAAAAAGCATGTGAATAACTAAATTCAATTCCTTGCCTGAATTTCTACTTCATACAAATAGAGAAAATAATTTGAGTTCTCCAAATATCAGTACTGATCAGGAGCATCTCTTCATGGTGGTATTATACTCCATCTTCTAATTGCCTTTTTTAGTAGGATACTATCCATGCTAAAGGGTCAGGAAAGTCATGGAATGGTTTAAAGTGGCCTGCCTGTTGCCATCAAGTAGCTGTAGAATGAGACTGAACATGAAGTTTGGAGTAGAGATCCACACACAGCCCAACTTATTTGTAACAATGTCCCAGTGCTACATCTGTTTGAGACCATATCCAAATGAATTCAGGCTGTTCTGAAAGAGAATGTGAAAGTAACCTGCTATCTGATACCCAATAAAGATGGCAGACATTGTACAGTCTATGTTTTAGTGTAACCTAAAACCAGGTGTCTAAATGTTTAAAAGTATTTTCTTTTTCGAAACAGTTATCAATGAACTCTTAGATGCACACTACAGCCTATCTGCTTGGGTTACTAACCTTGGAACTTAACCTCCTGATTCCAGCCGCTACTTCCTCTCCTATTCCTCTTTCAGGCAGAAGAAAATATTTTCATGCAAATTTTTCAATTTACCCAGGACATGGCTGGGCACCTGGAACTGTTCCTAGAATGTGAGATCTTTACTCTGTGGATTAGGAACACAGCTTTTCCCAGATGGGCACTAATTCTGCCCACTTTTGGTTTAGAGAATGAAATCAAAGACACTCCAGTTGCTGCTTTATTTAGCACTACCTCCTAAATCAACAGATATGAGGCACTTACGCCACATAAGAGGCCCACTACCCACTAGCAGTAGCCCACAATAGCCACATACTGCCACCTGCACCACACCACACTGTAATGCTGTAAAAGTGAGGGTCTCCAATTCCAGTCTACCGCCTTTCTTATTAGTGGGGTTTACTTCTCATAAAAAATAAAAAAAAATTGGTACTTGCTCTCAAAGACAGACAGATAGATAGATAGTGTGTGTGCCCAGGAGGACGGACAGGCATCTTGGCCAGGATAACAGAAGCTTTCATACCCAGCCAGGAGACCATAATGGAAGGACTGGGAGATGGGACTCAACAGGAGTAGGTCATTCCCCAACGCAGCAAGAGGCAGTGCTCCTTATCTGATTAGGACACCAATAGGGTTACATGGAATATAGAGTCTGGAAACAGTATTTGGGGTCCGCCAAATGCTTGTGTTGGGGGATTACTGCCTTGGTTTCCGTACAACCCAGGATTAGTCTGGATGACTGGGACAAGAGACTGGAAGCAATTCCCAGGTCAGGCTTAAATGAAAGCCCACTGCCTCATTTGGATTGAGTCAGAGTCGGGAGGTAGTGGCCTACACTCTTGGAGGAGGAAGGAGAACTGTCTTTGGTGTGTTTTATTTTGCTGTTATTCTTGTGGAGACAAGGTGATGGGGCTCAATAAAACCCTTTATTTGAGAGTAAAGTGTGTTGGGGCTTTATTGTGTCTGCAGTGTGGGGCACCAATGTCGTTACAATAGATGGATAGATAGATAGATATGAAATGTGTTATAGGGTACACAGGCAGATAGATTAATGTACTGCTTATCGTGGCATAATTATTAATTTGCTATTCTATCCTGTTGTATTAATGGCTCATTTTCACAGCTAATACCAGAACATAGAACATGCAAAATAAATGTTTTGCTATATGCCCTCTAATTACTACAATAATTTGCAAACTACTGAGGAAGCATATTTACACCATGCCATATGCAGATGATGTTACTAACGAGCTAATATTGCAAGCTAAATTCATGCTTAGTATTATTTTATGTTGTTACCAACATGCTTAGTCGTATAAGAACTAATTGCTACAGTAAACAAAGACAGCAGCAGTGATTTACAGTGGCTGAATTGCCACCAGTTATTTATTTTTCCATGATATAATACTAACCACATTAGTTTGCTGGAATTGTCATTCAGCACCAAGAGCGCAATTAGAGTTTAATGGGCTTTAAAGAACAACATGGAACAACAGTGAAAAATGTAAACTGAAAAAAAAAAATATGAAGTGAAAAGCAACCTCTGAAAAACAGTTATGTGTATCTCAGAAGAGGCAAAAGGAAATGCTTAAAAAAGTATCAACTTTATTTAAAAGGCACCACACAGAGATAAAGAAAGAAAAATTCTGTTGTAAGACTAATGCATTATTCATTTACTAACAGCACAGTCACTATTTCTTCTAAATACAAAAGAGCAAAAAATCATTGTCCGGAATGATTATGTGATTAGCCGGGGCATAACGCTCAGTTACACAAACTTCAAACTTTTTCTTTAAGCTTGAACTTTTTCTCATTTTTATTGCCAGTCTCCATATGTCACTAAAAACAAATGTTTATTCAATCTATTGAAAGAGGTGTATTTACATATGTGAAAACCTTCCTCTGTGTCATTAGTTTTGACATTTAATAAGTTGTCCACGAGGACATGGTGTTCTGATTTCAGCACACTTGTGAGATGGAGTCTGCATCTGCAAACTGAAGAATATTCTGCAAGAATTGAAAGGACCTGAATATAATACAGTATTTAATAATATAATAATAAATATAAATACCTTATCTATATTATTATCTCCTTATTTTTTCTTCATTTAATGTGGTTTAACATACATCAAAATTCTTAACATTTACCATAACATTTTTAAAACAATATATTATAAAATATACATAAAAATGTAGTTGTATATAATTTGAAAAGACAGCAACTATATTTACTTTCTCATTTCAAATTATGAAAGAATAAATATATAACATGTTCTATGTATAGTGCATTTATATTACATATACAGTATTTAATTTGCAATAACTTAGAACAAGATAACATTCTCAGACCAACTTTAATCCAATTTAGGGTTGCAGGAGGTGGTAGCCACTTTTTTCACCAATGGACACAAGGCAGGAGACGGTGCTAGACAGTGCAATAATCCGGCACAAGTTCCACTCACACACAACAACAGCGGGGCCAATTTGGAATCAATAAATAAATGTAATCTGCTTGTCTTTGGGGATGTGAGAGGAAATCCAGGGGAGCCAGAGGGAAGCCCATGCTGAATCAACACAGCCAATATCTAGGCATGGGATTCAAGCCCAAGATGCTTAAACTGGAAATCAGCACTGCCACCCGTTTCACCACCATTGCTCTATTTATATTTTCTTAAGTAGAGCTATCTCAGCACTTTAACTACAATCTTCTTTTTGGTACAGGGACTGTGGTAGCTGCCTGAGAACTTTAAAAGGTACATATTTTGGCTTTCCTTATCAAACTTTTATTAAACTGCTTTACACTAGAACATACATACAGTGCATAGTCAGCTACAACATCAGTATAATATAAAGCATCACATTCCTTTTTTTCCTTTTGTACGGAGTTGCTGAAAATGCTTTTTTAATGGTGTTAATGTTCAGTGATAATTGTAGTACTACTTTATTAGACATGTCCAACATAGACAAGAGCTATAAACACTACTAGCACTTGTAATTTAATCTAAATGCAGGACTGATGTACAGCTGAATATTTTGGAGAAAAAATGTAGGATGAAATTTATAGTATTTCAGTGGTTAGGGACATTATAATTTTTTATCTTCTTTGCTTTTCCTTCTTTATCTATATCTATATATAGGGGGTGAGTCAAAATTATGTTAACATTTGAATGGCGGAAACAATTTATTCACAAAACATACTTCACATGTGGAAGATGATTTACAGGAATGTCTCGACCTGTTCACCATCATGTTCAACACACAAAAACCAATGAGCAACAGTACCATTTAAAGCCCAGACACCTATTTCGCGGGGAATAGATGATACCACAGTCTGTATTCTATCCTTCAGGTCATTGATATCACAAACTTTCCTGCTATACATGCGCTCCTTAACCATACCACATAAACAGAAATCATAGGGTGTCAAATCAGGGGAGTGTGAAGGCCATGGCAATGGTCCACCACAACCTATCCATCGATCTGGAAAGGTGTGGTCGAGATTAAAATAATCCATTAGTGTTAACATAATTTTGACTCACCCTGTGTATATATATAAAATCCAGTGCATGTCTGTTTGTATGTCGGTCCACTTTAACTACTTAATGGATTTAGATTGGGTTTTTTTCTATAATTTGCTTGAACATTCCCGTTAATTTTGTGACTTCTCTCATTGCACTAAGTATTATAGTTTGCTTGCAGTACCGATTTATTTGCGCGAATCTGAGAGAGTGGCTGTGGGCCAAGAGAAGGGTGTGCAGGGCCCTCCTAACTCATGCGCCAGCCTCCGTTTGAGTCGCTCTACCACTTACCACGTGTTGGAGTGCACCTTGCCTCTGCTTAACTAGCGATACCTGTTTGTTCAACTGACATTATCATCTACAGATTGTTAAGGAGTAACTTTTGATGTTTTTTTGAGAGAGAGATCAGAGCCACATGTGTTTTAGAGGGTAGCTGCTGATTTCCAGAGATATCACGGCCACGTGCTTTTCTCACCACGAGGGGAACTTTTTCACATCAGAGCTGAACATAATCAGATACAGTGCCAATGTTTAACGTTGGAGCATACCTACCTTCCACCTGCCAAAATTACATTTCTTTTATTTTTTTTTATTTTATTTTTAAAGTTTGTCCTGTTTCACTACTACGTGGGTGGAGCCGCAGGGGACAGCTAGTATTTAACAAAGTAAAGAATGTCATCATCCATCCATTTTCTAATTTGCCTGTCAAATTCAGGGTCATTCAAAGAAACTGTCCATCCTGGAAAGGGTACAAAGTGTATTTGCTAGTGTTTATGGTACTTGTAATGTGCTTTTCTTCTAACAGTGAAATAAATATAAGATGATTTCAGAAGTATGCTTCATATTTATTGCATAGGAGTTATTCACAAACATTACTTTTAAATAATACAATTGTAAACTATACACTATTAAAAACTACCAAAATTGAAAAATTACAGTAATTATAATACCACCAGATAACATAAAAGAGTTAGCTTGATTTAACTAACTTCATTTATTAACATTTTTGTTTCCCGCTTACATCTGTACCTTGATCCATAAATCAGGTCACAATTAAATAAAAGATAAAAAAATCTAAAATAAATAAATAAACCGTGAAAAACTATTACAAACTTGCAGCCTGACTCCCAGCAACTCCAACACACCGCAAAAGCCATTATAATTGCAAAAAACAAACTGCCATAATAAGGATTTTGTTAACAAAGTAGTAGAAGACAATAGCCCTGATTTAGCTTGACGCAACACAACAGCATTAAGCTAATATTTCTGTCTGCATAACTTTACTTAACATTTCAGCATAAATCATTGCCAAGCACAGTACTTGCAATCTCACTGCTTCCCAGAATATTGCTTATTGTGAGAATGAGGCCAGTCAGAAGTCATGTCAAAAAAAAAGAAGCCAATTTAAACAAGACTGCCTTAGGGTTACATTTTCTGCATTCCTTAAGCATGTCTGACTAAAAAAAAAAAAGGAATAAATATTGATATAGAATATTAAATGTACCATGTTATTGCTGCCAATGCAATAAATCAATAACATAAAATGTATTGTCCCAATATTTTTGCCATTATAGTAAAAATATGTGCATGTACAGTATGGGCAACTAATGTTAGACATGGACTAGTTGCTGATGAGTTAGTAGCAATAAACAGCTTCTGGTTGGCAATTCTAAAGGAATGATTGCATGCAAAATAAGATTAAGTAACGCAAAGCAGACAAAAATAATAAGTTAATATGTGAATCCAAAATGTTATATATTGCTGTGTTTTCATATTTTACTAAAAAATAACTAAAATGCTAACTGTTGTTCTTGAGGGCCCTTCTTTCACACCTACAAGGTATCCATCAAAAAATATTAAAACCTGTCATTGGCAGAGTGATGGGTCACTGTTTTTAGAAGCTTTCACCCCCTCATCCAATCTCCTAGGTATTGTGCATGGAGGCCATATTAGTCACTGTTGCATGATATTTGCAAAAAAGTGAATTACCTGCTTTTGTCATGTCCAGTTTTTGGAGGTATTAAACTTTTATTAGTAAACCTAAATGTAAGGATTTTCTCAGCTCCCACTTATTATACTGTCTTAAAGAATCCAGATATTTACAGTACTGCTGATTCTCATACACTACAGGATGTGAGCTCTGAGAGTGTTCCAGATTGAAAGTGGGGATGTATGCAGTGGGGTGAGGTGGGCTTGAAATCATTGGAGGGGTGGTTGGAGTCCTGAACTTAATTATTCTTACTACTTTAAAAGATATTCATGTAAATTGTAAAAAGTGTAGCACTGCAACAGTTTAGACACAGTGCCTGGAATCTAGTTGCATTTTAAAAGATAATGAATACAAACTGTTATGTTCTTTTATAAATATTGGAACTGATAATATGGGACTCTGTCATATTTTCATATCACAAGATACTTTTTCTTTTCTTCTGTCTGCAATTCATTGCAATCTAAATTAATGTTTTAAACAGAAAGCACAATTATCTGCATCAGCTTTTACGTTCACCATTTAATATTCTTACTGCCATCTGAGATTTTCATTTTTTTGTTATTAATTTCTAAAAGTATAAAATAAACTGCACTTACCAAGGCTTCAAAACGTTTACAGTGATGCAGGGCTTTCTTTGCAGCAAAATGCAGTGCAATTTATTCAGTGAATTCTGCAGGATTTATAGACCTGTGTGGTTATAGCAGAGGACATCCCAGTGCTGATAATTCTCGACTTGTGCTTTCTTGGAATGCCACTTCATTAGTGGCAATCAAGGAGACCAAAAGCAGGCTCACATCATAACTACAGTACACAGGAGATTTGTCTTGCAGTAGGTGTAAGTGGGAAAGAGAGAGCCCTTTCAGCTCCTGCTCATTTGTCCTTGGCAATGTTTAGGGGAATTCAGAATCAAGCCACATAATTTTCATACCTGCAGGACTTGGTTTGATAAATAATTGTGCTGTATGTAAACATATCAATTTCGAAACCACACTGCAGTCGAAAAGCCATTTGCAGGAGCCCAGAACAAGGTCAGACTTAGCTTGCTGCCTGGAGCGATGAACGTAACCCTCCTTACTATGTGCCTGCACAACCCTTCAGAGCTACTTTGCCTGAGGCCCTCAGCTTTACTAACTTGAAACTGTGCCACCGTAACTTGCAGAATCATTAAGGCAAATGTATAAGCAGTATTTATTAACTTCATATTGTGCGTGCTGGAGTGAGTGAGTGTGTGGAAACAAAGCCGCCCCAGTTGTAAGTCAGCTCTGGCTGGCTAATTTGAGTAGAGGAGGCACGACAGGAGGAGGCTATTTAAAAACACCAACCAGCAAACCCTGCTTGTTAGAAATATCATTAATAAAGGTGTAATTGAAAGCATCCGATTGTGAGCCCTTCGGGTTTAAAACCAAGAAATAAACAAGAGGAAAGCACAGAGCGGAGTGTTCATGGTGCCAAAACATGAACAATAAAAACTCCCACAATCTCATTATTACAATAAAAGCTAGCTTATAAAACTGCTTAACTCAAAGCTGAAAAAGTGTTCAGCTACATGAAACTGATAACAGGAAATATTGTATAAATGTAAAGAGCCAATCTAGAGGCTCTTGAATAAAACAAGAGACAAGGCATCATGGCAAGAGAGGTTACTAGGGCATAAACATCAACTTAATAGTATTCATTTTAGACTTAAAGCAGCCCTGGAACGTCATTTCAACATCATTTGCAGCTTACTCTTAGGGCCGATTACTGCTATTTTACACATTGCATTAAGCTGACAGGACAGCAGGCAGGAACAGATAGCCTACCTTTAACAGGAGTGTGTGTATATGTGCCCACAGATAGAGGCCACAGATGTTGCTGCACAAGAGCTCAGTGCCTTAGTAAGGGCACCTCTCAAGTTTATACTTTTCTTCCCCACATGGCTTATTTACAAGTGCCCACCCCATTCTAGTACGGATGACGCTGAACAGTTTAAGGTTTGTATGTGTGGAACTTTTACTTAGCAACTGGTGGCATCTAGTGGTTTAATAATACTTACAAATTACTTTTTCAGTGAAACAGAAAACTGCCTGCTTAAATGGCACAAGAAGAAACAAGAGAATTTTGAACAAAGGGAACGGGTACTTTTGAGCATGAATACTATTAGGGTGAAATATACATTTGAATTTTAGCTTAGTTTTGTCAGACATGAGGAATAGTTAGTAGTGGTCAAAGCTCTTTACCCCCATTCCAGTTTGTTTTGAAAATCAAGTGATGTTTGAACTTCATAATAATGGTTGAGACACTAATTAAAGCTGCTGACCATAAAAATCATGTGCTGACTGAGTGCAGCAATGACAGTTTTGAGATTGCAGGCCTCTGTTAGTACAGAGGTACTATAGTCTACCTGTGTCCATGTCAGTGTTTTAGGAGTTTTCTCACATCCTGCCATATTTTGAAATATTTGCAGGAAAAGTTAGTTGGAAATTCTAAATTGCAACAGAGTAGATCTTTCCATTTGATCCATTTCTACTTTGCAATGATTCTGTTTGATAGATTCTGACACCCCAGGTCCAAAAGAAAAAATGGATTAAGTGTATTAACTGTATTAACCCCTACTTTCTCTGCTTGTTTTTTTTTTTTTTTTCTATTTTTCTGTGGTGGTGCAGCACCACCACCTGATCAAGGCACCATGCAGTCCTTACATTGATGGATTGAAGGCCAGAGGTCCACATGGCCATCATCATCTAATTCTTCCATGTGAAGCCTGAAAACCATGAGGCCTAATTGAGATCTATGATGTTAGGTAGAATGCCCAGTTGGGGCTGGGTGGTCTCATGGCCTCAGCACCCCTGCAGATTTTGATTTTTTGTTCTCCAGCCCTCCAGAGTTTTTTTTTTTTGTTGTTGTTTTTTCTGTCCTCCTGGCCATCGGACCTCATTTTATTCTTTGTTACTTAGTATTCCCTAATCTTATTTTTTCTTTTTATTATTTCATTCTTCTTCTTGTAAAGAAGTTTGAGCTACATTATTTGTATGAAAACGTGCTATATAAATAAATAAATGTTGTTGTTGTTGTAGTTATTCAAATAATAAATGAAGGTATTGTTTTTCTGAAAGCATATTCTATGAGAAATATTTTGAATTGATTCATAGATTGTTACAGTAACTTTTAACATAAACTGCTAACGAAGATCAAACATATTAAGCAAATACTTTATGCACGGTCTTCAAACAAAAATTTTCAAACAACAATATGTTTTAAATATGTAAAAAAACTAGGGTTAATAGAAATTCTAAAAGATGAATGTCATATCTGAAGCTATTTAAGTAGGTGAACCTCTCACCTGAAGACGACTGTCACTCCTTGAACTGTGTGCATAAAAACTGTAGCTTCATAATATTGGCATAACTTCACACTTATCTGCTGAAGTAACTCTTTACAAAGCCTGCCCCCTAAATGGAGGACAACAAGATGTAAACTCAACAAAGTCTTTTCACCTTTGTTTGAGTTTTGTTTTCTTTGGCTGCATTGGTGTAACAATGCATGGTCATACAATTAATGCATGTGGTGAGTTTACTTCCTCCCGGCTTTTACTTACCATGCCATTAAGCTCACTTCCACATCAGGTTTTTGTGTGACTCAGTTATATTATTGATAATTTAGATTTTTACTTTTTTACTGTTTGCTTACAAAGATATGTTTTCTAACTTGTGTGTCCAAAGGACAGCAAGCTATATGACAAATACTTCTATAGATGTGCATCCAGTTCCTACTCCTGAGCTTCAGGAGCCACTCCTTTCAGCTCAGCCATGAAGGGGTTTGTTTTACCACTTGGCAGCAGGACTGGGATGTGTGTGTTTGAAGATTTGAATCTAGGAGAGAAATGACCAGCAGGAGGAACTGTGCAGGCTTCTGGGAACATGGACAAATGACAAAGGTTTCATTCCAACATGTACATAATAAGATTTATGGATTTCACTGAACCTCCCAACAATGGGCAACTGTGTAATATGTATGCCTGCTATACATCATCATACCTTTACGGTGAGAAGAGAATGAAGCATACCAAATTAACACTCATTCTGGATTTAGTTTTGAAGTTAAGTAGTCTTCCACAATTATGGTACAAACCTCCCTGCACAAATTAAAGCCCTTTATACATGAATTAACTTAAGCGGCGATCTCTCATGCTGGTGTTCACATGGGTGGAATGGAAACTCAATTTGGAGTAGGTGGAACAGAGGTATATTTAAATTGCTACCATCAGTGCCAAGTAAATCGAAGTTAATAGGCACTAATATTATATTAAGGAATTATGACTATAAATGTCAAATGCCCTATTTGAAAATATTTTGAAAATGATAGAATGTTTCTTTCTTTTTATCAAATTTTTTTAAAGTCTTTCTTTTTGTAGCACTTCTTCCTTGTCAGTTCAGTAAGTACAAACATCCACATGTTGCAAAGGTTTCTGGTTTTTATTCAGTAATGGTTCATCATCCCGGATAGGCCTTTTTATGCTATAGTCCAGGTAGTGAAGTAGCTATTAACTGTACAATTACCGTGACATCCTCAATTACCTAAATAAGAAGAAAACTGTATTTAAATCCAAAAGTTGGGTCACAGTTCAGCTCTAAGTTTGTGTTGGCATCAGTTGGGGTAATTTACACAGACTAACTTGCCAAGAAGCCCATACCTTAAATAATCTCAGCTATTCTTTGTTAAAAAAAAAGTCCTTCTTTATCTTTTTCAGCTGAGATTTATATTTCATTGAAGAGTGTGAATTATGTAAATCAACGTGATTTCAATTCAATATTTGAGTGCTTTGACTGGAGGCTGGAATGAGGCAGCATGGCTGCAGAAGGAGACATCAGTGTCTTTTGTAATTGTTGGTGTTTTGAAAATCATTGTGACTTGGGTTGAGAGAATTGTTTCAATGTCTGGAAGACAGTATTGCCCTGGGAAAAATTCATCATCAAACGGCAAAAGCAGGTGAAACTGCCTACTCCAAACCTTGAGAGTACAAAATAACTCAAGAGAACCATTATAGTCTTTCACACTGAAGCTGGCATTTTTTCCACGAGCATTCATTATCATTGAGAGCACAAAGGAGAAGTTGCTAACCTGGAAGAATTCAAACCCCACCTACCATAACATAATGGGAAAAGAAGTCCTATTTTACTTAAATTTAGAAAAGTTAAATCACTTAATGAGGAACAGTTTCTTTTTTTAAATTAAGCCCCCATTTATTGGTATTGTCCTCAGTGAATTGAGCTTAGTGAACTGTTGCAAATGTTTGAACATTTCAGTGTATTTGAGTAATAACGTCATAATAGATGCTTTTCTTTTCTATACGCTCTAGATGGATAAGAGAGGAGATACATGATCTCATCTGAAGATGTATTACATCTATTATAATTTATTCTTTGCAATGAAATGTAATACTTCAAATAAAACAATTAAAAAACTTCATAGGGCAAGTTTCCAAAAAGTGAAAAGCATGCATACAAACCTCACAGTCTCTTCTTAATTGAACCCGTTTTAACTAGTGCCATGTGAAAGGGTCAAGGCACAAAAACTGGACTAAATTAAAATGGATGAATGGATGTGTGTATGTCATTATTTTAATATTTTTGTCTCATTCGGTTATACTGTATTGTCATGATTTCTTTACTTAAACAAATGTACATAAAATTGTTACACATGGATATCATGCAGTTCCTTTGGTGTTTTTCAGGTTACTTTTGAACAAATCACTGCTAAGAGAGAATTATCCAAGTCCACATTTGACTATAATGGAAGAAAAGTGGCCAGATATGCAAACCAGAATTACACTGGACTCTGACAATACACATAAATTTAAACTTAATTGCAAATCTTGTATGTTGTGGAACAAATTTTCAAGACATGACCTGCATTAAGTCACTCCACTGGAAGACAGAGCTGATGTAACGTGACATATTACCTTGGATTAAGCAGGTTTGATGATGGAAGGAAGCATTTATCTGGGAAAGTGGTTGAAAGTAGCACCTTGGGGACCATCCTATCTCGACAGCACTAAGTGATCATGAGGCCAGTTGAGACTCTATATGTAGTATCTGATACGTTCATGAATAATTTTTCCTGCTTTCCAAAAATTGCTTTGTGCTGCCGAATTAAAATTAACATTTCCAAATATTTTAAAACTTTGTTGTTGAATTGCTCCTTTATAAAATAATAACAAATTTTTCAAAACTACAGAAATAGTCATTTATGAGTACAAACGCATCTGCCTTTATGTTCTGCCTGTCCTTCCCAACGTGATTTGTTGAGCTGAGTGGCCTGTTCTCATCAAAGTTATTCTAATGTTCTGATTACTGTGAAGAGAAATCATCTACATAATACATGGGGCATATATTCTCTTTCATGAAAGGAGTCTTTCTGGGTGGGAGGAAAAGGAGTGGTCTGAGGAGTTCAGAGGTGAACTTTTCTAATGCTCATCCGCATTACAATTGGCAGATTTTATCTTCTAATATATTTGTCACCTACAGCAGCAGCTTCTGCCTCCAGCAAACTACTGGAAATTCCACATGAAAGAGACATGACAATACTAACGCAAGCCTTCTTGACTCCATACCATATGCTCTGTGCAGCACCTCAACATTCTAAATTATGAGTTTTATTGATGTGCTTTTTACCACATAATCTTTCTAAATGACTTCTTTCATCGCTAGCAGAGGTTCTGTTGTCAGTTCCTAAGAAAGCATCTCACTGAAATCTGCATTCTATTGCTTAATAACGGTCTTTATGAATAAGAATATGAGCCTCCCTCCCCCCGCCCATAACATAAAAAAGCAATACACAGTAACTCAAATACATTTATAAGGATATTGTTTGAAATGATTGTACTTGAATTAATGAAACACTAAATGGCCTTTCTCTGTCAGAGAGGAACTGTAAAATTATCAAGCAGGGACACATTAAGATAACTTCTGACAGCCAATGGAACAACAGGCAATTATGCTATAGTAATCAGCTGTTGTTCCCCAGGAGAATGCTCTATTATGTGGAAAAGTAGTTAAAAGTGTCAATAGCTCTCCAGGATTATTGCATTTGATAGTTCTCAGCTTCTAGCACCCGTATTTGTAGTCCATGCCATTTTGCAGACATTATTGTCACCAGTGGATAGTCTCCCAGTAGTATAGCCTTAGAGACAGGAAGACAACAGTAATGAGCTGCAATGAAACCTCTTCTCTATACAGCATCAAAGGCTTTCATTCATTTTCTGATGTGATCAGTCAGTCATGCTTTCCTCGCTTTGGTTTAGCAGCAGCTGAAACAAATTTCTAGTCTCCTTATTCTACAAAAAAGCTCGCTTGGCCTTTGTGTATAGGTGTCCTCGCAAACATGGTGTGCTTTATCACATTTAACAGGTTTGACAGGCTATTTTTTAAACTTCTTTGAAGGATACAAAATTTTGAAACAGGATCTTCATTTTCTTTTTTTTTTATTGTTTGTATCTATCAGTACAAAGCTGCCTTAGCAATCTACTCTGCTTAATTATGTTATTGTACTGGTCCTCTAGACCTGACACAAGGCAAATTTACATTACTGTACTCTTAATTAGGCAATAATCCTCAAGGACTTGAATGATGCATAGCCTGAGCAATTTATTTATTCACTGAATGTGAATTTTCTGTTGTCAGGTTAAGAGAACCAGAACAATGACACAAGACAGTTTGGTGATGACAGTCTTTGACATGTTTGCTTTCTGAGCTGCTCTGTGCTAAAAGGTACACATAACATTTTCTGTGAGCTCCTTTTTCCTATTTAATGAATAAATGTTCTCACATTTAAGCACATTGTCGTCCGTGATTGCGTTTGGTGTAAGTTATCATCTGTTCTTTAAGTGACAAAATTCAGCTTTTCTGACAAGGAATGTTGACAATACACAACAGCAGTGGTGCTACCTCTTGTCATATCATCATCGTCATCATGATCATCATCATCTCTTCTTAATGTTAATGCCTATATGATCTCCCAGGGATTCTGCTAAATGATATGGAAAATGATGAGGTCATCTCTTAAGGAATAAGGACTAACAGCTGTGAGGACTTATTTAGCTGCTTCTGCTCTTTCTAAAATGTTGTTAGCAGTTATGTAAAACTGTTATGTTTGAGAGCAGAACAATCATGCACTGCTAAGCGCTGCTGTCCTGTTTAAATCTTATGTCTGGTCATCGTCCACGTGGAGTTTGCATGTTACCCCAATGTCTGTGTACATTTTCCTTTGGGTGCCCTAGTTTTCTTCCCACATTCTTAAGATGTGCATGTTAGGTTAATTGGTGACTTTAAATTGTCCCCTAATGTACAGTAAGTGTGATTGGCCCTTCTAATAGACTAGCACTGACGCCCTGATCTTGGTCTTGGAGGAGATTCCCCAGGACACCATCCACAGTGGGTTGGTGATTTTGGTTTCCACTGAGCCATTGTTACATCATTTTGTTCTTAATGCATTACACAGTATTACTTAGTAAAGATTTTCCACTTCAATTGTTCATTCA
>JANRMT010062813.1:64532436-64618575 GCA_026402145.1 Polypterus bichir lapradei
ATATATATATATATATATATATATATATACACTATAGTTAAAAGGTTTGGAATCACCCAGATATTTTCATGTTTTAGATAGAAATTTATTCCTTTTTAATTGAGATAGCATTAAAGTGATTTAAGAATACAGCCAAGACATCATTGCTAGTGTTTCTAATAGCTACTATTCCCATGAAATGAGTGTTTTTTAATTTATTATTCACATATGACAGCAAAACCCCATTTACAGCAGCCATTCCTTTAGGGTCCTAATGATCAGCTCCCTTAGGCCATCCTTAATTTGTTGACATGCTAATTGGTTATTAGAGAAACCTTTGTAATTTCATTAGCACTGGTGAAAACCCATCTTTCTATTTGCTTAGGTTGCAAGTTAATGGAATTCTTCAAATTCAGATCTAACTTCAAAAATTACCAAAAAGGAAACATCTCTTTCACCAAACCTGTCAGTCCGTTTTTTGTTGTTTTTTTGGCAGAATGAAGGTTATTTCATTTTACAGATTTCCAACAAACTCAAGGTTTAATACAAATAAGAGAGCAAACTGGATCTAACCAGGATGGAAAAAGAACAAAAAGGCGTGGACACGCAACTGTAGTTTTAGGAATAAACATCTTCCAGATCCTCAGTAGGCTTCTTCCTTTAATATGTGCCAAAGACCAGTTTTATCTGCAACAGAGAAAACATGACTCCAGGATGCTGACCATAATATGCTTTTCTAGTCATCTTCCATCCAATGTCTGCTATTTTGCCTAATTTAACCTTTCCTTTTTATTTGCCGTTTTCAGATAATGGCTTTTTCTTTGAAACTATGCCTCTAAGGCCAAGGTGCACAGTATGTATATTGTACAGCTCTCTTTTACAAGGTGGCACTGAAAAGTCAAACGTAAACTAAGTTTTAAAGATCATGTACTGTTCTACAGTTGATGAACTATGCATCTCAGTTTTTGACATTCCCATTTATAATACCACATAACTGACCAAAAGCTATTTTTAGTGCTCTTCAAAGGGGGAGAATAAAAATGTATATTCTAGAATACAGCAAACTGTCATGAATGGTCATCCTGACTTTAAATATTTTTGAATTTCACTGTAATCCACAAATTAAATTAATTTCTTACTGATGAATAAAAAGAGCACTTAGCACATTCATAGCAGCATGCTGGTGCAGAATTTATCACTGCTGCTTCACAATTTGAAGAGTTTGATTCCCAGCCCAATCAATTGTGGAGTTTGCATGTTCTTCTGTTGTCTGCCTTGGTTTTCTCCAGGTAGTCTGGTTTCTTATCACATACAAACTTGACCAAAGACCCTGAACTAGACTCATGTGGTCCTCATGACAATGTACTGGACTACACAGATTGCAAAATTGAATAGACTTCTAAAATTCTCACAATTAGTGAGAATAGTGTGGTTTTGATAATTCTAATTTTGCCCCATCATTGTTTCAAAATGTATACATTTATATATATATATTTAAAAATTTTGACACAGACATGGGGCAAAATTAGAATTATCAAAAATTGCTGTCACTAGAGCATTATCAATATGGTTTTTTGTGTTTATAAGAGTTAAACTAAAGACCCAAGAATTTAAATAAAGTTGCCATTAAATCAAGTAAAAAATAAACACATGGCACAGTATTTATTCCATTCCTGGCACACACCTGGTCAAGAGCTAAAACTTTGTATTACTAACCTATGTATATATTATATACTGTATACTGTTTCTACCTATCTATCACTTGTGTGGAGGCAGTGACTGAGACAGAGAAGAAGGCAAAGAGTTCCTGTCTCCACTCCTCCATGCAAGCTTTTTCCTCGTTCCTCCAGACTCTGGCAGCCAGCTCCTTTTATAAAATCCATGAAAGTACTTATGATGTTCCTAAGGCTTGGCCCAGGAGCACATCTGGGTAAGGCTGAAGCCCCATTAAGTAGGTGTCCCCAGTCCCCACAGCACCCCCTGGCAACACCCATGGAATCCAACTCCAATTCCCATGATGCCCTGTGGGAGCCCGTGGTGATGCAGCAACCCAGGGAGGCTGCAATCTAGCGCCATGGGGGAGACCAAGCCATGTGCAAGTTGTCTCTCCTGTCCTTCCACGCTGTGGGCATCCCGGCTGGGTAAGGTTCCCAGGTGACACCCTTCACACTATCTATCTATCTATCTATCTATCTATCTATCTATCTACATTATATAAATAAATATATGTATATATATGTGTGTAAAAATAGAAAAGTATAGTTTTATTGTCATATATACAGAGCACAGTGAAATTCTTACTTAAATATCCAACCAACATGCAAAAAATGACCAGTCATATTATACTGTATATACTGTAGCTTAACAATTTTCAGACCTGCTTAGCTCAATTCAGGATTGTGAAGGGGCTGAATCTAATCCCAGCAGCACTGAATGCAAGGCAGGAAATTATGAGTTAGGTTTACTGGGGACCCTAAATTGGACCCTGAGGTAATCCAGATCTGGGTGACAGAAAATGGATAAATGAATGGATATATATATTATATTATTATATATAAAATAATGTACATATACTGCGGTGGGCTGGCGTCCTACCCAGGGTTTGTTTCCTGCCTTGCGCCCTGTGTTGGCTGGGACTGGCTCCAGCAGACCCCCGTGACCATGTAGTTAGGATATAGCGGGTTGGATAATGAATGGATGGATGTACATATAAAAGCATTATAACTACCACCAATTTTAATTCAAAACAAATCTTGAGTATTGAAAAATGACAATAATCAGTAGATTTTATAATTTTTCCCTTTTTTTTACTTTTCAATTTTTTTTTTTTATGATATGCGGCTGAGGGCGCTTATTATTACAAAAAAAAGTCTGCAGTAATTCCCCATGGTGCAAAAATGCAAAGAAAGAGCAATTACCAGTATTTGATAAAGGCAGCTATCTCTTTTTTTCCTACATACTATAAATTAATGTAAATCAAAATAATAATATTAAAAATGTGTGTGCCACCCCCCCCCCCCCAAGTTCTCAAATAATAAAAAAGAAAGAAATCAAAAGAAGCCATATATTAAATTACACCAGTGAATTTGCTAAATAAACCCAGTACAGTGTTAGGATGTGAGTCAAATAATGAACTTGCAACTGCCCTTAATTAAACAGCCTGCATCCCCTTGCATTTCCCTGTAATGGTGTCAAGCCGTGCAGCAATTAGCTGCCCCTCTATGAAAGCAAACAGAGTTTGTAAATCATATAAATACAGCCAGGCTTGCTTATTGAAATCCTCCTGAAAACAAAATTAATTAGTATGTTATGTTTTGGAGACGCAGTTCGGTGGATAATGCTTTAACATGGTACCCAAAGGACATTTGCCTTAGATTAAAGATGAACTATCCTTTCTTGAGGCCTTCATAATAACAGATACAAAAATACCTCTAATTAGCTGTAGATTTGAGCAGACTGTGTGTTTTTCTGTGCCTGCTCTGTAACATCCATAAGCAGGACCTATCAAAATTTATTAAAAAGAGAAGGATTGCAAGCAATTAGAAGCTAAATAAAGTACCAAAGTCAATATACTTTTATTCAACATGCGGCAGGCAGTACAGTTGTTTGCTACAAATAGCTTTATATTGAGTTGTTCGTGTGCTCAAAATTTACATAAAAATGTGAATGGTTGTATGCAAAATAAATACATAAACTGATAAAATAAAAACCAAACATGCTCTTCATGTTGCAGACAGAAAAAGCCATGCAGGCTTGTACGCTTATTGATATTTCTTGTTAAAAGTACTTACCCTTTCACATCAGAAAATCACTCTGAGTTACATGGCTTAGAGAGATGGCATTATGATACGCTATTGTTCACCTTGGGTCAGTGGCTCAATGCTGACCCATGTTCTGAGAAACTCAAAGACATTTCCATCTCAATCTGTCAGTTTGGTGGCCACTGTGACATGAATTTGAGTGGCCTCAGCTTTTTCAATAGAATATGTATCCATCATGTGGCAGAATTCCTCAGCCTGTCACTGCGGGGTTCTTAGAGCTTGGTAATTTGACTTTCTTCCCTTTTTTTTTTAAGTCCTTGTCCAGTATTAAATCATGAAGAATATATCAAATGGGCAGTATGTGTCTTATTAATATTTGGTTCCGAGCGTTTTGTCGTGCCAGTAAAATGCTGATGAAATGCCCAGCATTTCCCTCTAATGGCTGATATTAGGTTTATCTGCACTAGAAATGAATGGGCACGCAGTTATTGTTTTGCGCAGGTTGATGGATTTTTATATTCTGTCCGAGTCGGGATCTTACACTGCATGGTTTATTATTTAGTAATTTACAGTGCAGCCAGGCATGCTTGGTTTAATGTAGGATAAACGTATAAATCTATTGTCCCCCCAGTCACTTGAACTGGTGTGCAATGAAGTACAGCGCTTGATGTGTATATACATTTTAGCTGTGCTTATTTTCTTTGATAGGGAAGAAGGCAATAGATAACACAATGACAGTAGAGTCCCAAGGGAGAGTGAAATGTGAGAGCAACACACCATCAGGTTAGTGGGTTATTACTGTATGAGCACTGAGTCATTAATTGACTACTGTACAGGGCTCAATCTGTGTCAGATTATGGCTATTGGCAATAAAACTGCTCTCTATTAGTCTATCACTGTGGAATTTTTCTGACCTACTGCTTTTTTGTTCTATGCTTTTTTGTGTGTGTGTGTGTGTGTGTGTGAGTTTTTAATTTAGCTGACATGTCCTTTTTAAATCTGTTCCTTCAAATAAATCATTAACCGTTATAGGAGCACTGACCTTAATGCTTATCATAACCTCTGTAAGTCCATAGCTGAAATTTCCCTATCCAGAGCATGGCTGTGCTCAGTGAGCAGCTTTCTTGTTCTTTATTTTAGTCTTATAAAATGTGACTTTTTACCTTTGGATGTGTACATAGTTTTTTTATTTTTTAGAAATATTACTTGTTTTAATATGTTATAAATTCCTTGTGGGCCACAGTTTGATTGAAACAGTTATCTGGTGTGGGTCCACCACTCTCTCTCCTTTCATCCTGCAAAACAACAAATGGTGGATGTTGTCAAACTATGCTGTATGTGGTGTCACATTTTAGTATCTGCCGCTCAATCAGATCTTATCATCACCAACTCTTTAACAAAACATATAGCTATAGATCGCAATGTCTTATCTCTGCATTTGATACAATTATGCACTGTAAGAACACATTATTAGCAGAGGCATCATTTTAAACAAAATGTGTGAAAGTGCTGTTTACTTTGGAAAGATGGGCCTGCCTTTTAAAGTGCATATATGATACTGTATAGATTACCTAGGCTGAAGGTCTTGCGACTGTTTTTGTAATTTAATAGCTTGGCTCTTTGATTGTCAGTACGATAACCATGAGAGCATTGCAGTTCCATTTATCAAATTACCAAGTCAGTGAGGGTTCACAGAAACCCCAACATGATTTCTAATGAATGACAGCATTCAAGGGACAAGTTCAGCAACGTGAACAACTCTTGTGTTATCATTCTTTTTTAAACCTTATGTCCGGAGCTTATGAAATTTAAAGTGGTGTCTGGCGTTTCCTTGCATCAGAATGGCCTTGAAATGGCTGAATGACTACAAGATGGAAAATATGATAAGCGCACCAGACCCCCTGCTGCACAGCGTGTGAGTGACCTGGTCAGAGGTTAAAAGTCAGAAGACTGCAATATTTTTCGTCTGGCTACAAATATAGGCAGCAGACTGTATTAAGTGCCTGAATGATCAATATTAACATAATTGTTTTATTAATATTAATAAATAGACTACATTTAATTAACATTTTTTCATCAGTAAAATATATGAAATGAAGAAGGTTAATAATTGCATTTAATACAAATCCATGCCATTTTTTTTAAATTAGACAGCCCTATATATAAAAATGGATTTTACATATAGAACTTCATGATGAAGGTAAACATGCCTGTCATTTTGTTATTTCCCTTTATAAAAATCGGATTATTGTCAAAAAATTGTTTTCATGTTTAACTTGTTTGATTAAAGTAATTATTTGCTTTGTAGAGAACAAAAGAGAATTTGAAACATCATCACAGATTCATATTCATTAATACCTTTTAGTTTTTTTTTTTATTACTACAATCTTACAGACTTAACAGCATCAATAATTTTCTTAAACTTTATTTACTCATTAATCATTCACTTCTCAAAAATAGTTTCTGCTAATTGTATACTATGTACTAAGGCAGACACTAGACATAAATTCATACTTTTACTAGTGATGAGCAAAACCCCACTGGATTCGCTTCACCTCAAGTTCCTTAAAATCACAGAATGTTCTGGAACATCACTGAACTCAGAGAAATGTACTAAAGTCAGTGGAGAAGGAGAAACTGAAATAGTTTTGAGTGGATTATAATAGTTTAATGGTGTTTTAAGTATCCCTAAAGGCTAGGGAAAAGTCTGCCAGCTATGCTGGACCGATTATTGTGGCAAGAAATGGGGCCTGAGCTGTGAGGCAGCAGTGCTAACCACTGCACCACTGTGAAATAAATAGAATTAAATATCAGAAATAGTAAAATGTCTTGTAGAAAGTGCCTGACATTAAGTATGAATTTACTAAAGCATGCCCCCACAGGTTCAATAGTAGGTACTCACTTCTCTTGAACCGAATAGCAGTTTTCATTCTTTTTCCACAGACACATTTGCTCGTTCAATGCCGCTGCTACCAAATAAGCGCAACACTAAAGCACATGGAATCTTCACTCATTCCTTTTTGCATCAAGTGCCGCCCAGCACTCTGGATAATACTATTAAAGAGGTAGGCTCACATATTACTCACAAGTCATATACAAGTCAATACTAAACCTAAATATACAGTATTTGCACATTTTCTGCTCAATACTGGAATCTGCATTATAAATTCATGGTCTCATCCAACATTGGCTGCAACAGCTCTGTGATGTCACACTGATCTCAAAGTGCATCATGGGCCATTAGAAATAATAACATTGTCTAAGCTGGCTGCATGGCAAATTTCCAGGAAAATACTCAGTGAATGAAGTCACCACAGCATATTCACTACAAAAAATGATTTGGTGAATTTTGCTAATCACCATTAATCTTTATATTCCATCCATCCATTATCCAACCCGCTATATCCTAACTACAGGGTCATGGGGGTCTGCTGGAGCCAATCCCAGCCAACACAGGGTGCAAGGCAGGAAACAAACCCCGGGCAGGGCGCCAGCCCACTGCAGTAATCTTTATATTATTTCACATAAAGGAGGATTGCAAGGCATAACTCACTTATTGTGGTAAATAAATGAATATTTGAGTTAGCATGGTTACATAGCCATTAGCAATTAAAATCTCATTGTTCTAATTGTAGCCTTGGTAATGCCTATTCTCTCCCGAGTCTTTGGATATTCTGGTTTTTTTTCCAACATGTCAAAGACTTTCTAATTAGGTTAACTGGTAATTCAAATCTAACCCAGTATAAGTGATGCTGCCGTATCATGCTCCATAAACAGTTGATTTCCACCTTTTGCTCAGTGCTATTATAGGCACTATCATCCTGTGAGTGTCAATTGGATTATTGAATTGCAAAATGCATGGATAGTAGTAAGTAATGTTTAATTGCATTTTTCTTTTAAACTCCTTAAAATAGGTTGCATTAGACTAGAGACGGTACCAGCTGCACTGGGTGCAAGGTAGGAATCAGCGCTGGTTGGACTGCAAGTCAGTCACCAAGCACATTTATTTGCATATTATTGCTAATTACAAAATGCCAAAGCAGACTCACCAATCAACCTAAACTTCAAGTCTTTGGAAGTTGGGATGAAATCACACAGATAACGCGAGTATATGGAAACTCTCCATAAATAACGGTAAGGGTGAGATCTGAACCCTGAAAATATGCAGCTGTGATTTAGTGTCGCTACTTACCACAGTGTTTCCCACAATAAGCCAAATAATAATATGCAACAAATCTTTACATTTCCACTGTATCCTGGCAGCAAATCTTGTCCTGGACATTTTCTGTGTGAATATTGTCTTTGGGTGCTCTGTTTGTTCTTCCACATCCTAATGTCATTCTTTTTAAATTAACTACTGACTCTAAATTGTGTAAATATATGTAAGTGTAGGTGTATTTGAAAAAGTGTTTACTGCAATTGAGTGTTGCCCTGTTTACGGCTTGTTCCTGCCTTTAATCTGATGACGCAACACTTTCGCGAATGAAACATTCTTATGTATTACTTTCCCTCTATGCTGTGGTAAGTGCAATTGATTTCTGTTAAAAAAGACCTAAATTACTTGTTATACCTAATGTAAATGAGTTTTACTTTATTACCACAAAACATATATGATAGGGAGAGCTACAAATAAACAAAATATATCATTATAGGTTATATGGCCACTGGATATACAGTACAGATATCTAAAAATATGACACATTTTAAGTACATTGAGAGGACATTAATTCCCTAAGAGTGTAGCAGCATGAATAAGTTTATTTGTCCTCCTTTTAGGAACAGGAATACTTCAGAGAGCCCCTGCACCTGCTCCATATATGGCATCTTCTGTAGGTCAGTTTCCATAGGAATCTGCAGAATCCCTTTAGCTATTCCCCACCTGCTAAGAGAGGATTCTTCCAAATCAGATCAAGCACCAAACTACATCAAGGAAGTCTTTCTCAATGAGGTAATCCAAAGTAATGAATTAGGTTAATAAAGAAACTGTAGGAAAGTCAGTCATTGTTATCAATTGAACAAGGCATGGAAAGGGCCATAGGGACATGGGTAGTTTGTTTTCTTCGTAAGCTCTCAATTGTGCTTTGGCTCATTTGGACATACTGTACGGTAATTAAATTTTTCAGTCTCTTCTAAGAGGATCCATTTTTCTGGTCACTGCTATGTGTGGAGAGCCTTAAGGCTCCTTGTTTATTATTAAATTCAATTTTATATTAAGTCCAATTTTATTTTCTCATGTAATGAGGACATTTCATTTATATTCATATTCTTGTTGAGAGTAGCAAATCCTACAAAGCTAAATTTATATAAATAGTAGTTTCAATTACACAATTTCCAAACCAAAGAACTTTTCTCAAAAGCAATTCATTATACAGTGATGTTTAAATGTGTGCAAAGCAGCAAGTACATTAGTGCAATTTGATATTTAACTCTTTTCTGGTTGTTTTTGGTATTTATTAGGGTAAAATCTGTTTCTGTTCCTGGTGTTCTCAGCTGTGATGTTGATATTCTGTCCTATAAAAATGCAAAAGTAGGCAAAATTTAGGTTTGTGGTGTCTGAAATGCTTAAGTATGGCAGCGGTAGATGGTGGTATGTTAGATTCAAAGATTATGATATTGAACAGATAGCACAACTCTTTGAATGACCTTCTTCTTTCATGTGGTTGTGTTATCATGTAAGTTAGGACATTTCTTTGATACAACAAAATAATTTCAAGAGCATCCAATTACCCATTATATATTTTTTATCTGCATTAAGAAGTGAAAGTGTATTTTCCGAAAAAAAAACGTCTGTTTTATAGTTCTAACCCAACTCATCCAGAATGTTTATCATGAAGAATCTGAAGCCAATTAGGGTTTTCTGCTATCCAGTTACAAATAGAGCTAAACAGCCTTGGATTGTAGGCTAGCTTGGAGGGGGAAACTGTATTGAACATAGAGCTGTAGTCAATAAATCGTATTCTAAAGTCGGAATCTTGCCTATCAAGGTCCTCGTCAGAAAGGTTTGATGCCATAGGGATGGCATCAATCACAGGCTTGTGTAATGTAAAAAGTAAAATTACAGTAAGTAGGTCATAGGCATGCAGATGAGAGCCACGTCTAGCCTTCCTGAACATCTCACAGATACAGAAGGAAAGTCCACTAAGTGGTAGTCATCCAGAGTTTATTGGTTTTCTTGGTCAACAACACTAAGTAAAAATGATTTGGCACCATTTTTTTACATTAGTTAGGTTGGATACGTAATTGACATCTTGGTTAGAATGAAAATTAAATGACACTGTATCACTCTAGAGACTGAATTTGACACCCCTGCATTGTCAGAGGCCTCTATAATAACTCTTTGGAATCTCAACAATATTTTGTGATGGAGGTTTGCCTAATGAGATGTGTAATGCTCCAGTGTTCATTGTCACAAAGATGTAATTAGCTCTGCACTACTGAGCTGAAAACCTGGGATCTATCAGAGATAGATCATATAAGAATCCCCAAATGACAAATAATGAATATGGTATTTGCATCCCCATGCTTCTTTGGTTTGCCTTTTTAAATGTTTTTAATATATTGCCTCTTTTCTGCACTGTATTATTTCTGAAATATTCTTTTTTCACATTGCTGTGCAATACTACATTTTCTTTGTCCCAAGTAAATAGTGTAATGTAACTCTGGTGTTTACTGTCCAGCAGATGACAGATAACATCAAAATCCAAACTTCTTTAAACCTGCTGTCCGTAAGACTGAAAGGCTGTATCTATAAACAGTCCCAAAGTAAAGAGACAGACATAAAACTGCAGACCTTTAGTGCTTAAGAACCTGTTCAAATCAGTCCTTAAGATGACTGGAAACATTTGTTGTACAGTAGACAAGGAGGCCCCGATGAGCAGCCTCCCCAGAAGAAAAGGACTGAAGAAGTCACAGACAAATACTCTAAACTTGTGTTAAAACTAACTCTTGTACTTTCACTTGTGTGAAAACATAAACTGCAAAGAAAATGTGAAATGAATATCCACAGTTCATTCCATGCTTGTTAGTTTAATCATTTTAATTGTGAATATGTGCATAATGACAGGATGGCTTTATTAGATTTTTTTTAATAGTACATATATATTAAGTGTAGGAAATGTTACAGTTATTGTGATAGTATACAGCAAAAAAGATGAGGGATAGCAGTTTCAATTTTTATAAGTAATCTTCACCCTTTTCACTACAACTTCTAGTGATATTTAAACATTCATAATATTCTATCTGTGAACTTATCATCGCTGAAATTAGTTGCAGAAAATAAATGTGTGCAAATATATGTCACAACAGAGCAGAAGCTCAATTAATCCTTAAAACGCATGGAGTAGTCATCAGTTTGACCTCAACAAGGCTTTAAATTAGTTACTCCTTGTCCTCAGGCATACTTCCCATTTAGGAATATTTATGCATGAATGTAATAATGGCACTTCATCAACCTATACTGCATATGCCATGTTTAATATTGTCAATAGTATGTACAATTGGAGACCTATTCAGCATAATCAAATTTATTTATTTAAAACCCATTTCAACAGGAGAATCACAATGTGATAAACCCAGAATAAAAAAAAAAGAAATCTGCTGTCAAAATATGAAGCCTCTGTAATTTGTGTCAAAAGAAGCAAATTCTTTAGAGTTATTTATTTGACTGTCAAGGGCAAAATGTCTTTTTTAACCTATTAGCCTCTTTTCTATTTTCTGTATGTTGCTGGTAAGGCTTTCAGAGAATTTCAGACGTTGTGGTCTGCAAAACAAATTTTACTTACCAATACTTAGTTGCTACTATGCACATCTTTTTGTTGGATCGTACTATGTAACAAGACCTTAATTAATGCTTGGTTTTGTCTTAATAAGGCTTGCAGAGCAACAATGACACTTCAGGATAGAGGCTACCTAAGAGGAGTTTATCTGGGGCATCTGGTAGTCACGACGGCCATGTAATAAGAACATAACAAAGGCTTTGCATTACATTGCCCTAACTGACTTATAGGTGTATTATAAAAAGCTCTTAAAGTCCCTCTATTACACTTTACTTTGCACATCCAACATCCTCTCAAGACACTTCACAGGTACACATACAGTTTTTTTTTCAGCTGAAGCACATAAGATTAAGTTTCTTGCTTAGAGCCATGCAATGTGTAGTTTTCTACCGAATTTCACCATGTAAAGAATTATGCCTCCCTACCAACCAAGAAAGAATGGTCATGGATATTCTTTAAAATAGTTTTTTAATCTATTTACCCATTAATTATAATGTACATACAGTGCACATCAACTGAATGAAAACTGATCACAGCAATTTTTAGGAAGTCACTGTGCACTGCAGAGATTCCGAAGGACTGGAAAATGGCAAATATCATCCGATTATATAAAAAGGGTGACAGGGCAGAGCCAAGCAACTATAGGCCAGTAAACTTAACATGGATCACAGGAAAATTAATGGAAGGAATTATTAAGGATAAGATTGAGTAACACCTGGCAAGGACAGGAGTTATTCTGAACAGACAGCATGGGTTCAAAAGAGGGAGGTTGTGTTTTACTAACATGCTGGAATTCTATGAGGAGGCAACAAAAGGATACGATCAAAGTACAGCATATGATATTATTTATCTTGACTTTCAGAAATCATTTGATAAGCTGCCACAAGAGAGGTTGGGCATCAAATTAAAAAAGTGGGAGTTCAGGGTGATGTTTTTAGATCGGTGCAGAACTGGCTCAGACACAGGAAGCAGATGGCCAATGTTAAGAGTGGTGTTCCACAGGGGTTAGTGCTAGGGCCACTGCTATTTGTAATAAATATAAATGATTTAAATAGGAATATAAGTAACAAGCTGGTTAAGTTTGCAGATGATACCAAGATAGGTAGATTAGCAGATAATTTGGAATCCGTTATATCATTACAGAAGGACTTGGATAGCATACAGGCTTGGGCAGATTTGTGGCAGATGACATTTAATGTCAGTAAATGTAAAGTATTAAACATAGGAAGTAAAAATGTTAGGTTTAAATACACAATGGACAGTCAGAAAATCGAGAGTACACCTTATGAGAAGGATTTAGGAGTCATAATGGACTCTAAGCTATCGTCTTCCAGACAGTGTTCAGAACCCATTAAGAAGGCTAACAGAATGTTAGGTTATATAGCACAGTGTGTGGAGTACAAGTCACAGGAGGTTATGCTCAACCTTTATAATGCACTGGTGAGGCCTCATCTTGAGTACTGTGTGCAGGTTTGGTCTCCAGACTACAAAAAGGACATAGCAGCTTTAGAAAAAGTCCAGAGAAGAGCGACTAGGCTGATTCCAGGACTACAGGGGTTGAATTATGAGGAAAGATTAAAAGAGCTGAGCCTATACAGTTTAAGCAAAAGAAGATTAAGAGGTGACATGATTGAAGTGTTTAAAATTATGAAGGGAATTAGTACAGTGGATCGATACTGTTATTTTAAAGTGAGTTCATCGACAACACGGGGACACAGTTGGAAACTTGTTAAGGGTAAATTTCGCGCAAACATTATAAAGTTTTTCTTTACACAAAGAACGATAGACACTTGGAATAAGCTACCAAGTAGTGTGGTAGACAGTAAGACGTTAGGGACTTTCAAAACTCGACTTGATGTTTCCTTGGAAGAAATAAGTGGAGAGGACTGGCGAGCTTTGTTGGGCTGAATGGCCTGTTCTCGTCTTGAGTGTTCTAATGTTCTAAAGCAACAAGTCATTGAACGCTGCACTGTTGGACTGGTATCCAATCTAGGGTTAGCTTTGAGCATAAAGATTTGGCTTCTCACGAAACACCATAGGCATTATAATATAAATACAAATAAATTTAACTTTGTCCCATAATATCTACATTTCAAAATGTCTACATCAGATGTTTCCATGGAGCATCACAAAAACAAGCTTGCAAATTTCGAAACAAATGTTTCATGTTTCTTTTCGCTAAGTGATTAAACCTAACCAATAATTGTAGCCTAAAATTAGCAGATGAACAAGCTATGTTTGAATAGTTCATGATAATTTCAGTAAAAACGAAAGCAGAGCAAATGCATAGCAGGAATTCCAATCTAATACATTATTTCTTTCTTTAAATTAAAGCAGTGTTTGCTCATCAAGTTGCATACTTCGGGATGGTCCTGTACATAAATTATTCTCTTTATGTTTGTTTGGTTTTGGCAAATGTAAGGAAAAGAAAGTTGGCTCTGATTTCTCACCTTATTACACGGTAACACTGAAAGTAGGCTATGCTGCTACAGAAGAATAAATATTTTTTTTTATTTTTCTACCATTCTTTGAGGTTCTCGTGCTCATACCACACTCCCATCCAGCTTGTTTTATATTTGCTTACCATCTACCGCTATGGAAAACGATTAATTTCTCCAGCCGTCTGTCCGTCCATTTACTAAACCCTGCTACCCTAATCTCAGCATCATGAAGAGCTGAAGTCTTTCCTGGCATTATGGGGCGTGTGGCGGGGACTGACCCTGGATGAGAGAGTAAGTAGTCCACTATGGGGTACACTTATGTGCTCACCCACAATCACTCCCACTGGGCGTATTTACTGACTTCATATGCTTAAATGTTCCTATATAAAGCTTCTTTACCTGAAATGATTTTAGCGAGGACATGCTGTTTTTTGAATTGCTTATTTTTTACATTGAAATTGTATGAAATACTGTTTAATAACCCCCTTATTTATACAGAATTTAGCACATCAGTCCCAGTATAGCTCTGACATATCATGATGTGTAATAATGAATTGCTTACCAGGTTTTGATGTAAACCTTCACCCAAGTCTAGCATACAGACATAAATATTTGTACCGACCCTGACTGAATTTGTGTGTGCTAAAATCATAATGTTTGTTCTACCAAGTGTTACAGGGTAGGTAGCTGTCGCTTGATGTATTTTTTTAGGCAAAGTGTTTTATAGAAATTGAATAATTGTCTGGCTCTTAGGAGGGCTGCTGATTTTGTTCCTTGGTTTCCCTTACTCCAATATTAAACCCATATTTATGGGACTGTGATTTGTTACACAACAGACAGCTATGAGAATGTGAAAAGTAATTGCATTTTCTATTCTTTGTCCCTCTTCAATATACAAGCACCTCTACAAACCTACTTGTAGAATATTATGTAGGTTTCTCTGCTTCATTTAGCTCCTTTTCTCTTAGGAAAACACATTATGACTTTGTACAAGCCTTGATCGATTTTTTAAGAGGCCTTATCTGATTGCTTTTATATTCTATTGATTTTTGTGAATTAAGTTTTATGGCCCTCAATTATTTTCTGGTATGATTCTTCACATCTATGTATGTTGTACCGTATAATTGCTGAACAGGATGATTATGTTCAAGTTGATAATCCTATTTTAATATACAACACTTTTTCCTCCCTTTTTTATGGAGATTATCCTCCATATTCAAGCTGATCTGTTGATCCAATGCGATGGAAAGAAATCCAAATCATCGAGGCACTTACCACAGGCCACTATCATGCATGTATGACATCTTGACAGAAGCATTTATTGTGAAATGTTGTGATCATCAGCTTCATTAGGAAAGCATTTAACAATCATAGAAGATGATTTTTATAAACCTGCTGTTCTGCTGACTGGGGGATACCGCTATCACAGCACAATTAAGTTTCAAATGGGTTTTGAACACTGATGGCTAATATAATTCACTGCTAGGAGTAGACTGCTGTATTACACAATCATTTATCATTTGAGGGAAAATTCTGACAGTCTTCAAACATCAGCCCCCTCGATTAAACTCTCTTCTTTCTACATAGCGTTTTTTTCTTTCTTTTTTTTTTCACAAAGTGGCTACTCTCCTCCAGGTGATGTCTATGAGAGAAGTTAAGACAAAAACAATTGGCTCTGGAGAAGTTTAATCAATTTATTAAACAAGCTGGATGCTAGAAGATATTTTTTTTCCTATATACTATGTGTCTATCAAATCTGTCATAAGTGACACTGTAAATGCCTGAATGTTTTATGGCAAATACATCACTAGCATTGTTCTAGGCTCTTTTATTGAAGCTGTTATGAATATAAATGTTTAGATGGAGGCATCCACAGAAGTCAGCTCACACAAATACAATTTGTATTCTGTGCCATGCGTGTCTGACTGATTTGCTCCTAACATTACAAAGTGGTTGTGTTATATTGCTGAAATTTGTATTATTATTTTTACATAAGAGAAGTCTTTTGATCTGTATTTATTAAGAAGAAAGAAATGCAGGGGCCTAACCTGATCTGACATAAATGCTGCAGTATGTTCATTTTCCTCCTCTACAAATTCAATACATTCATATTCAGAATCCTTTATCTAATAGTGCTTATTAGATTGTTTTGGCTACAGCTGCAAAGCAATATATCACTGAAAAAATAATAGGTATGTCTTTTGCAGTTGATGATGTGATTTTCCTAGCCATGCTAGCATGGAGATCTTTGCAGCTTATTAATAAAAGAGTCCATTAGATGAAATAACCTCCTTCTTGACACTGTGAAGAGCAAACACGGTTAATTTCTCTGCTGTTTGTTAGATCTGTTTTTTGGTACGTTAATAGGGTCGTGCCGGGTCAAGTGGGGCCCCTCTTTACTGGGCAGATTTGTTGCTAGCTTCACAAACCATTTCAGATAGACACAAATATTATTGTGCCAATCAATACTATACACTTATGAATCAATGTGGCTTTGCAGCAGGTTGAAAATAGCCTTTCAAAGTCTAAATTGTTTTCCTTTTTTATTAGATGGTATGATTTTTATTTAAGGTTGGAGACCTCATTCTTTATTGGATAAATATGAACTGTGGCTCAAAAACACGCAAGAGTAGCTGATGCCAGATTTTAAACAATGCACATCCTGTTAAAAAAAGAAGATATATATAAATCTCTTTTGAGTTAATCACATACTACAGTAAATCGTAAATACTAGTTAGGGAACAAATGCAGCTTTCACAGTTTATACTTCATTTAAATCAAAGTTTATTCTAACTATGTTGTATTTTGAATCGACATAAAGAATTGGCTATTTATAAATTGGGATTTTTTTTTTACTGCTTGTTAAAGTGTCATTGTTCAACATGCCATGGGGCTGAGATTTAAAGCCGCACAGTTTAGAAATGTTCTCACATTAGTGGAACTGCGTGTCAGAGGGATTAGCTAATCGCCATTTGCTTTTATGTCTTGCCCAGGGAAGATTTCCTGGAGAAAATCTCATGAGCCACTTGTGTAAATTTGTTTACATGTATATTTGACATTTTTATATTTTGAAAAACGTACTGGAAAAGAACACATTTCTGACAAAAAGTTGTCCATTCATTCGATCGAGCTCATAGTCAAGTCATTAATTCGGAACTCAATAACGTAAGCATGATGTAACAATCTTACTGTATAAATGTCATTTTAAATATTAGTAGTTACCGAGAACAATAAAGATTCACTCATTCATTTTCAAAACCATCATACTGCAATTGTAGGGTCACGAAGGGAGGGGGTTAGACCCTATAATTATCCCTCAATCCATCATTTTCTAACGCATTTCTCCAAATTCAAGGGCTTTGGGGCGCTACTGCTAATTCTGGCAGCATTTTCATCAAGGCATGAGCCAATACTAGACACTATTTGACTGTCCATCATAACTCACGCTCACATTTGGCCAATTTTGAACAATTGGCTAACCTAGCAGTCATAGCAGAGATGTTTTATAAGAAGCAGAATGCGTTGCGTCTTTAGTATTTATTTTTGTATCTACAGTAGATAGAGCAAGATTGACGTCAATCGGGAGAAATGCCCTTAAAGGGCAGTGATCTGTAACTGCTTTACATGGTTTTCATTCTCTAGGATGACTAGTTCAAAAGGCAGAAATGATTAAAAGAAATAACAGAGGGAGCTGGCTAACTGGAGAGGACATCAAGCCATTTCCACCTGCAGAGGCATGTCACTTTTTTTTTTTATTTACTCTAAGACACAAGTCATTAGTGATAGGCAGGTATTTCTTCTCCATCTGGCAGCTGAGAGTCTACATGAAATGGTTCAGGCTGACAAGATTCTGAACATTAAAAAAGCACACACACACACACACATATTTACAATTGGCAGTTACTGACTTGACTACTGCCAGCTCTGTAGAAGCACACGATTGGGCAGTGGGGTACAGTACACTCCGTCCTCTCTCTCCACCTCCTCAGCAGTGAGGTCAAGGAACAAGTGCCCTGTAGGCAGGCATGTTCAGAAGCTGCCTACAGCAGATCTTTTTTTCTGAAGTACAGGGAAGTGTTCTATTTGCCAAAGATGAAAATTTGCTTTCTCTTGCCAATGTGTGCCAGCTGTTCTTTAGGTTTGTCATCTTGGGCACCTGTCTTCAAAGAATTTGGCTAACTGTGCTAAAACCCATCTCACCCTGCCACCTCCCTACCCCCCCAACCCCCAACCCCCCCAGAACAGTCAGAGAGAAATGAGGCAGGAACAAAGAAGTGAAAGGCGTTGTATCTCTCACTGAGAAATCTAATGAGGTTTTATCCTCGTCAAACAAAGGCATTAAAAACACAATGTTATTTACCATTTGATTAGTTCTGTGAATGGAAGGTGTTTTAGCTGCAACTAATTATGTGCACAAAATGTTCATCGCTGAAAACAGCTTATATTCATGCTCGAAAAGGAAATTCACACTCTAGCACAGTTTTTAGCTTTAATGACGGTTATTGCTTATTTTCCCCTATTTTTCCAAGCAATGTAATTGTCTCACACTTTTAGGTAAAAATGAAGTTGAATTTATACGTGTGTGTGTCTCAAGAAGCCTTACTTGGCTTGTAAACAAATAAATTGACTTCTTAGAAAGTCTAATAGCTTTTTAATTAAAAGTGCATACTGGAGTTTCGTAAATAGATTCATAATGGGTGACTGTGATTCAGCAGATTCTCAATACTGGTGAAATAAATAAAAATGGGGTGAATTTTCTGTTAGCCATGCAGACAGGATATTGGAGTATATATACTGTATATATATATATTTTATTAAGGGTATATGTGTATTTTTAATAATATCATAGTGTGTTATTTGTGGGGAAAGACTGATAGAGTAATACTGTTATCATGTAATCTATTTACAGATGCAGGAAAGTCTGCAATCTGATTACAAACACTAAAGAGGTCCTGTAAATATGTATTTCTTCTTCCTTTAAATATATATTTTTTTTCTCCATAACTCCCTATCTTCCACACGATGCCGACTCTAGACTCTGGATTAGATTCATCTGAGAGAAGTTCTGCAGGCCTCTTTTTTATACTAGATTCAGGGATATTTCTGCTGCTATTTCCAGGAAGCACTTCCTGGTCAACTGGAAGTCCATAAAAATCTTCAGATTAGCTCACTTGGAGTCTCCTTTAGTGGCCCCTGTTTTCCTTTCCAGAAGAATTGTTTACTAAAACTACAACTCCCCTGTTAGAGTTTGGAAGTTGACATCATTATTGTGCTGCCATCTGCTTATGGAGGATGAGCAGCTGTTTTAACCTCAGCCCTCCTACCTTCTTTTATTAAGGAATTCCATCCTGAAAGTGTCCAAGGCCACATCCCTGAGACTCTGCAATACCCCACATCAGTTTACTGTCCCCTACACCTTTGAGCTCCAGCTATATGCATCTGGGCACTTCATGTCATTGAAAATCCAGCAAGGTGCCATTCATTGGTTTACTATACTAAATATGTATATAATTATTGTATCTGTAGACCTGTTTTTTTGCGGCCATGTGATCAGCTGGTGGTAAAGAAGCACATCACCAGTTTTCCCTTATGGTGGTTTCCTCAACACTGTGAAGTCGGAATCCCATTTTAGAGTCTAACTTCAGTGCATAATATTATCAGATATTGTAATTTCTTTTGTGTTTGTCGCTCTCTGAATCTTTATAATAATATGATGATCTTGATACCCTATTGCAAAAATACATTCAAATAGCCATTGCATCCTATTTAGGATTTGACACAATTCCACTTATACACATCAAACCTACACTTTACAATTGTTTCATTTGTTTGGTTCTATTTAGAGTATGTTTATCTTGACGTTTTACACCATTTTATGCTGAACAGTCTGAGCATGTCTTACTGTGTTGTGATGTTATGCATAGCCTCACATAAAACAAAGGCTAATGCACTGTAAAAAAGGTTCCAATTAATCTATTTATCAAAGTTGGTAAGGCAAGGAAGCTGTCATACTGTAGTGTCCTCAAAGGACCAATTGCTATGCGGTAATTGTCATGTGATTTCCAATGCTGGTATAAAAGTAAGTGCTTAAGCAAACAGCGATGCATTATTTTGAATTTTGCTTAGTGACCTTGTTGAGTGGTGTTTTTACTATTAGATTTCCTCATGACCATCAGTCTTTGCTTTTGCTTTCTTGACTCATTTCATTTGGACTTTTGACTTACTGTATATACTCGCGGATAAATTCTCCTGTGGTTAAGTCGGAACTTGATTTTACAGTATAATTTCTGGTATTTTATAATGTCAATTGATAAGTCCAATGCGGAACACTTACGCTATTGGTCCAAGAAATTATGATATGCTAACGCCCACTTGAGAGAGTAACCACGGAGCACGCTGCCTATTTTTTCAATGTGGGTGCGGCAATGACTGTATCAGCGTGTGCTCCTAACCTCCCTCTCTCTCTCTCTATTGTGCCTACATGACCACACGGTAATACTCGAACTATTCCAAGGCAACGTTTGCACTGATTTGTGTTTTTTGTATCTCACACCCTCATACACCTTTATCATAAGAGCATCCCTTATCTACGACGGAGCATTCAATCAGAAGAAAATATGAAGCTGGTTTTAAATGAAACATTGTTGAAAAAGCAAAAGAAATTGGTAACTGCGCTGCTGCAACAAAATTCGATGTGTCTGAGAAATTAATGCGAGATTGGAGGAGGCAAGAAGATGTTATAAAAAAAAATTTAAGTGTCGCTTTTTTGAGTGGCCGTATAAGTTGGGGTCAGATGTTATGATGGATTTTTCGGGTTTCAATACCCAACTTATACGTGAGTATATACAGTATCTTTTTTTTTTTTTTTTACTGTCCCTATGCTATTTCCTGAGTAATGCAAAAGCTGTAAACTCAAATACCATGTAGTTAACACCAGAAGGTTATGGCTGTACTTGAAATAATTATTCTTGTTGGTAAAATCTGCAGTTGTATACATTAGCCATCAGTAGGTGCAATTTAGTTATTAACACAGCAAAGATTAGGCACATATTGTGTCACAGAAAGATTTACGGCAGGCTTTTTATGATAAAGAATCAGGAAATGAAAGGTAGTGTAAAGCAGTGGTTCTCAACCTGTGGGGCGGGCCACCCTAGGGGGGCGTGAAGTAATAAAAAGGGGGGCACGAAGATGTGAAAAAAACAAGAATCAAAAATATGAAAAAAAACATCTGTTGAAACAAAAACAAATTAACTTAAACTACATTCTGATACTAGAACAATAAATATAGAGTTAGATAAATGTCAATAAATGTTAAGTAGGTATAATAAAATATGCATCTACATTTCAAAAAAATGTTGGGGGGGAGCGCGATTAAAACTGTTATGAAAACTCGGGTTGCAAATACTTTAAGGTTGAGAAACGCTGGTGTAAAGCCTTACATATGTTGAAACCAGGTAGTCTAAACTGGTCTGTCGTCAAGCCTAATCAAAACACCACAAATCAAAGTTAAAAAAAAAACAAATCCCAAAGTTGAAACCAGAACCTGGATAAACAAAATGCACTTGACGCTAAAGAATTAAATCTGGAACACAGATAACCAAGTCTTTGAGCAAACTTTTATACCGTTTAACCAATGAAACTACTGTTGGCCACCATTAGCATTTCTAGGATTTGATAAAATAAGGGTCCTAGAACACTTCATGGGTGTCTAGAAACGTTTTTTGCAATTTCTCTAAATGAAAGGTCTACATTTCTAAGTTTAATAATGCTCTGTCTCATTTAATTTACTAATTGCCATTTTCTTGCCATTATCACTGGAATTTCCATCTTTCTACAGTGTACTATTGTCCAAGTAGTACTTCAGATGGTGTAGTAACACATGCTGTTCCAACTCTGACTTAAGGCAGACAGAGAGGGTTTTTAAGTAATCAACAGGAGTTGGGACACCTGTGCAAACTGTTTGCTTCAACTTGCAAGGCTTAATTTACTTTAATTGCTGCAGAACATCAGTAGTTTGTAGCCTATTAGTTGTTTCCTGAAGAAGGCCCATTTGTAATTTTCAGTTTTTGCAAACCTAAACTTTAAATTTAAACTCATTTTACTGCTTACCTTTAACCATTTTAGTTTATTCATTGCATTTCAACAGGTTAAATTTGAAGAAAAACTTGGAACGACTGAGGTGTTCTCAAACATTTGACCAGTAGTGTATATTGTTGAGAAAAGCATGGTGGGGAGCATTGACCTCTGGGGTTAAAACAAATGCACTCTTGTTGAGTGCTGGCGGTGGGGGGTTTATAATAAATAAAAGATCAGGGACTTTGCACAATACATAAGGGGTTTAGGCCTCTAAATCGCCCTCTTCCTGAAGTTACTGGTGGCAACCCCAAATTGTCCTACAAAGCAACATGGCTAGGAATAGCACACAAACTAAGCCCAGACTTACCCAGCGAAAACAAAGTGGCAGAATGGAAAGACATTAAATTATTTTAATGTCTTTGAATAAAGGTTTTTTTTACAAAAAACCTGTAATCAAAATAGGATTTAGCACCCTTCGAAACTGTTAAATATACCAAAATGACATTGAAATCAACTACTCACAATATAACAAACACAAAACACATTATTTATTTGAATATGTTCATAATTTTTTTTTTCTGTCAGGATTTTTGACTTCATACCATTTCTTATTACCATCATGTCTTTTTGTGCTCCTTTTTTCAGTTTTTTGTTTAACCACATTTGCTTGGTCCCTATTGTTTTTGCTTTTATTCTTATTTTAATGATTTTATTTTTTTGTGTTTTTAGTTGATGCCTCCATCCAAGAGTGACATACAGAGTCGAGATAAATTATAGTTAATAAATACATTTTTATAATTGGACCACAGATACCGTAGATCCCGGAATACAAGCCGACCCGGTATATTAGCCGATCCCCTTCTCTACCGACTAAATTACATGTATTTGCCGATGACCGGTATTTAAGCCGACCCCCTTCTCCAAGCAAAATTTTCTAAATTTCCTTAAAAGTGTCTCTTCGGGTATATTTATAATGTTTATCGGCGAGAATTTGAGACTGCCGGCATTTTTGATGGAAACTAGGAAGTGATTGTGGAGAAGTTTGGTAAATTGGAACCTTTGTGTTGAAACTATATACGCAAATACGGTACATCGGCGGGTGGATTTCCGGAGACTTGTTATAAATTTGATTAACTTAAATACGCAATACAGTGGACCCTTGACTTACGAACTTAATTCGTTCGCAAAGGCTAACCCATAATGCGTTCCAAACCTCCCACTACAACACTTACTTAACCTTTTCATAATAAAAAAAACACCAATATTTTTTCTAATGTACTAACCAAAAAGTTATAAAAAGTGCCTAGCCTACTTCGATTAGGCTAGGAGCATGGCGGCGCGCAGCGGCTCAGGGCTCTCCTTTTCAGTGCACTTTTTTGTTGTTTTTGTACTTTTTTTTGTCCTTGTTTGTGCACGATCGGTTCGGCGAACATCCGCTACACCATTCAGAACCTTATAGACATCGGTGTCCAGAGCCAGACATCTGTTTTGAGTGTTTTTCATCACACGCACAACATCCCAGACAACATAGCGAGACCAGCGGGCTCTCCGTGGTTTGTTGTCGGGTCTAGGAGATGACACAGACGGAGGAGGGAAAGAAAGCAGAAGCGGGGCCGCAGATACGGCGTTATGCTAAGGCTAAAAAACAACCATACAAGCCCTATACAGAACTTTTTTCTGCACTGAAGGAGCTGCTTTTAATCTCATTGTAGATGCGTATAGACAGTAAAAGGCATTCTATTCTAGAAACAATTTCATACTGTACTCACCATTTAATTTGACATCTTTGGGCTGCAGGAAGGGAGGAGGAGATATTTCCACACAATGTCCATCTTCGTTTCGAAATTACATCCACAAACACATGTATCTGGGCTCCGACTGACGCTACTAACGCTCTCGGTTGTTTGTTTACAATCGCGCAAGCGGATACACGTGACCGCATCCGTTTCGTAACGCAAGATGTGGATCGTGAATCAAAATAAATTTTATTTTAAACTTCCCGATAATTTATTATAAATTTTATTAATAAAATCAACAACTAAAACACTTTTTTGAATAAATTCTTTATTTAATTTAAAGTACCGGCATGCAAAGTTACTTCTTCATCTGAAAGATGGCTCTGTGGTTTCGTCATTATTTACTTCCGTATTCATCGGCAAAACCGCCATTGCGCTGGAAATCTGGAATCTGAAATGATACTCGTTGTATAAACCGAACCCCAAACTCCAAGCCAAAAATCTAGGATGAAATTCTCGGCTTGTATTCCGGGATCTACGGTAAATTAAGTGACTTGCTTGAGGGCACAAAGTGAGTCAATCTAAATGAAACCAGCAGTTTTCATGTTTAAGGTCTAATGTCTTAATGGAAAACAAGATTCATCCCAACTTTTCCTCAGTTGGTATGGAGGATTTGGACATTACTTATCAGAGCAGGTTTTTGTTTTTGATAGAAAAAAGTTTTTTTGATGTAAAACCTTAAATTTAGATTTTAAGGTAACCCTTAACATGAATTCCAGTTTTTGACTTTTCCCTCAAATTTGGACATGGTATGCTGTTAGTTTTATAACATAGTTTTGAATTACAGTAGCCCCTGTATCTGCGGATTCAGTTTCTGCAGTTTTAGTAATATGCAGTTTAATCCATCCATCCATTATCCAACCCGCTATATCCTAACTACAGGGTCACAGGGGTCTGCTGGAGGCAAACCCAGCCAACACAGGGCGCAAGGCAGGAAACAAACCCCGGGCAGGGCACCAGCCCACCGCAGGTGCAGTTTAATACTATATAATATTATTATTATATATAATATTGACAATTATCAAAATAAACAATTGCTGCATTCTGTGCACAGTGTGTGTCAAAAACCCTCCCATGCCAGCAGCACATGGGGTGTGCCTTCATGTCTGGCATCATTTTCGCTGCACTGATGTGTCAAGTACAATATAAACTAAAGTTTAGCCTCCAGTGTTCTCACTGTTCACATTCATTAAAGTGTTATTGGAGTGTTGTTGTGAAAATGACACTTCATTTTGCTTAATAATGGCCCCAAAGTGCCAAAGTACATGTAGTAATGCTGGAAGTTCTTCAGACCCTAAGAAAAGTGCTTCCCATTGGTGAAAACAACAAAGAATAGAGAAGCCGGCGAAAATACACATTAGGCTATGATATTTTTAGGAAATAAATATAAAAATGTAATGTCAAAATGTATTTAAACTGAGTGTGTGTACAAGATATTGCTCCATCATCTCTTCATGGTTAAGCTAAAATGTCAGAATCCCGTTCAGACAGAAAGAAAGAGAGCACAAATATAATAATGCACCATGTATTTTATTATTATTTAATATTGATAATATCTTATTGTGCATAATCTATCAACTAAACTTTATCATGGGGATGGACTGGCACCCGGTCCAGGGTTTGTTCCTGCCTTGCACCCTTTGCTAGCTGGGATAGGCTCCAGCTGACCACCACAATGTTGTTCAGCTCTAAGCAGGTTAAAAAATGACTGACTGACTGACTTTATCATAGGTATGCATGTAAACGAAACAAGGCAGGACTTGAAACATGAGATTTTACTGTATTTTCTTTATCATTGTAATGTTAATAACATACAGTCACTTTCGATTTCTGTTTCTGTTTTATGTGTGGTTGAGACACTTTTTGTAGCCAGTCACAGGTGGCCCCATCTTGTTTATGGTTGTTGGTCATGTGATGCAGTGATGTCAGATCTTTTTTCCCTATGTAAGATGGTAGCCTGCAGTGGGCTGGCGCCCTGCCTGGGGTTTGTTTCCTGCCTTGTGCCCTGTGTTGGGTGGGATTGGCTCCAGCAGACCCCCATGACCCTGTAGTTAGGATATAGCAGATTGGATAATGAATGGATGGATGGAAGATGGTAGCATCCAGCTCACTATATTCTAGTTTTGACCAAAAAAACACTCACAAATACAAATAAACGTTTCTAGTCTAGTTAAGCACAAGATAAATAAGTTAGATTTTAAACCCTGGGAAAATTTATTTTGACTTTTCATCTGGTTTGTGTATTTGCATTGAACAGGCGCTTTTGCTTGATTCTCTGCTTTCTGAGTATGACTCCTGCCTCGTCCTTTTATACTTTAATCTATTTACTGTTATTTTTCTTTGGTATGGCCTTTTGAATCTGTGCAACGTTCTAACAATCCTCATGCTATCAGGTTTTGAGACTGAGGCATTATGGTCACACTAGGAGGGCAAACTTCTGTATGAAGTGAGAAAAAAAGAAAATGAACAGAGGGAAACTTTTGTGCTTAGTTAGAAACACAGCAATGGTCAATTTTACTATTTAACAGAAATAGAACAAAGGAAAGCTTTAGCATTTGGTGGGCAAAGAAATATTCTGGTGCTTAAAGACAGATTAACGTGGGGGAGCACATTTCAACATGTGTAATCAAGATGGCTTGAATAGGTAGGGCTTAAAGATGTTGTGATCCTTATGACAATAAGAATAAGGCATTCTTATTCAATCTTTATTCCATTTTCTGTAACTTTTCTGGTGGATGTTGGTGTCTGGTTTTTCTGCATTAATTTCTGTGATTAATTATTTCCTATCAGTTACCATTTAAAAATTGAAAATTATATTTGCTATGACATAACACCATTTGGTTTTGCTATTTTAACATGCAGACATTGATGGCAGTCCTTTATGATATCGATGCAATGGCGTTTATGGGTATCATGTCTTAACCCAAATCATCCAACATTGGATTAAAATGGACATTTTCCTTGCAACCTCTTTATTAGTGCTTTCTGGCTTTTTGATCATCTGTTCTGCCATTTAAAACTTAGATTTGTGTATTGTGATTAGGGTTTGGCAAAAGATTATTTTTGTTTTTTTGGTATGAACTTGGAATGCTTTTCTCTACATCAGTTTTTTCCCAGTCATTTTAGTAAAAGTGTTCTCTATCTCTCCAAGATAGAATGAAAGAACTGTGAAAGTCTTAGTGTGCTAGTGCATAGGGCTTGGCCATGTCATGCACATGGACACTCATGTGTGTGATGCTCACCATAGCTCATGCATTATAAACACACAGTAATTCTGATGTGTGAAAAGTAGGGTTATGTTGAGAACTAAGTTTATCCACTGTGGCGGACGGCCGGATTCCATGCCCAGCCGGGACGCCCCTTTGACACTTGGTCCGGGGAAACACCTGTGGGCGGCATACTACTTCCCCCGGAATTTTGGGTGGCAGCCCCCCGTGTTGCATCGGGCCCACAGATATGGGACTCCAGAGCTCAGCTCTGTTGGGCTCTGTGGCCACTGCCAGGGGGAGCTGCATGGCTTCCTAAGCCCGTGTGGGCTACAGCCACACCCAGAAGTGCAGCCAGATCTAGGTCATCCATCACTTCTGGGTGGGCTGTAAAAGGAAGCCAGCAGCCACCATCGGGAGTGAGAGTCAGGAGGAGTGATGGTGAAGACCAGTGTGTTTGTGAACACTTTTGTTGCTTTGTGGGACTGTGTTGAGGCTGAGGGGCACAGGGAAGACGTGTCCCCCAGCTAAAGAAAAATAAAATATTTGTTTTATTTTTACACGTGCCTCCCTGTTTCTCTGTCAGGTGCCAATATAGCGCCTTTCACACCACCGAAAGGAATACACATATTTTGAACTGCTTAGTTTGAGGAAAAAGAGAAATAAACTTGAGCCTAGTGTTGGGATGGGTTTTACATAGGCTTTGATTTTGGTGTTGAAACATCTGGCTATTATTTTGACCTTTCCCCCTTGAAGAGTTTTGTCTCTCTCTGTACATAAATTAATAAGGAAAAAGTCAGTGGCACCTAATTGGAAATTTTAGTTACTTCCCTAACTGAAGATATTTGCTTTAGGATGATCTAAACTCTGGGAATTTCCATTAGTATTTAGTTTATTTAACCTCTACCACATAAAATAAAATAAGCAGCCATAAATAAAATTAATGTATTTATATATTCCAGCTGACTAGATCATGACACTAACCTGGGTCAAATGATCAGTTTCACAGTATGCTTTAGGAAAATGATTTGATTGTATTATCAGAATGGTATGAGCAAACTGTGAAGGCTCCATACGACATAACAACTTACAGTGCCTGCTAAGCACTGTGAAATCTCCTACTGACTCGGAACTGAACCACAATATTACAGTAATAGTACATTATCAACAATATATATATAATAAGAGGCCATTTCCCAGCTCTAAAGAAATTATCATATATTCTTAATTACTTATGTTTTAGATATATGAAGTGTTTATAATATACTCAGTAATGAAAACTGTAAAAAGAAAATATATTGAATAGAAGCAAGACTGCATTTTGCTGAACACTTTCTAAATAAATACACAGCGTCAAAGACAAAACACAATATGTGTTTATGTGGATGTCTACTTTATTGTTACATTATGACATATAATACATTACTTCTCAATAATGACAAATAAAAGGTAATAACAAACATAGAATTTCAATGCTAAATATTAAGATAACTATTAGAAGTTTATAGTGATAAACAGATACACAATGTTTTATCATATTTGTGATATTGTTGAACTTGAATATGATAAATGGAGTTGTCCAACACGAGATCAGTGAAGGTTTACTTAAATGAACCGGGAAAAGAAATATCAGAAAGCAAGCTGGGCTTTGTTACACACTCAGTCCTTCATGTAAACACAAACATACACTGAGAAACAAGTGAGATTTAAAGCTAGTAGTATCTATTAACAATTTTTTAAATAGTCAAGACATATTGTCATTATGTTTGAAGGCTTTGCTGTGTTGTCACCTTCTTGTAGTAGAAGTAGAATTCTGTTCTGCAGCCACATCCACATAACAACAGCAGCCATTGAAAAACATTGGAAAAATTAAATATTTAAAAAAAGAAAATATCTGCTCTCTTTTTATAAAATCCTAAGCCTAAAAGTGCAACGATTTTGTGCAACGATTTTATGTCACGTTTTTTGTCACGCTTTAAATCAGCTTATTTTAAAACCTACATATATGTGTTTGGTATCATTTTTTCAGAATTTATTGTTGATGTTGTTAGATTTTCAGATTCTTATTCCGTTTTTAAATGATAAGCTAAAATATCACGAAAGTCGTGGGGTGGCCTACTAGGCTGCAACTGGGGGTTGGGTGCCAAAGGTGCCGGGGGGATTGTACCATATCTTTAAATACAATCACTTTCTCTAACGGAGCGGCTCAGCTGTATGATAGATGGGGGCCCAGCGCCCGCACTGGGTTTGGTGAGTGAAGCGAACAGTGGGCAGAGCCTCCTAGTAAATAATAGCGTTCAAAGTCAAGAAGTAATTAAACTACACATATGTTTATTCATCTGCATTCACACTTTTTGTTTTATTTTATGATGTCATTTTGCTGCAAATTCAAGTATTCAGAGTTTTGTATTTTATTTTGTATAATTTCTAATGCCAATATGTTTCGGTATTGGGTACTGCCATTTTGGGTACTTACCATTAGGACTCATTTTCTTAATTTTATGGGGCCGGTCCACAGAGGCTGCGACCTTGACGTTTCAATGTGACAGGTTAAAAGTTCGGACGTTTCTGTCATGTCTTTACCCAAGACTGCAAATAATATAAATCTTTTAGAAGAAATTTGCTTTCTAATAATATTTACAGTATCTTTTTTTCAACGCTTGATCTATTTTAAGTATGATTTTTGCTTAACATTCTAGTTTTGTTATTTTTGATTTTTTGATTTTCACGGTTAGGACCCTTGTATTGTTATTCGACTAACTTACCTTATAGTCGCTTTATTTTTTTCTTGCTAGATGGTTATTAAATTGTTTATTTTGATTTTTTATCCCTTCACCACTTGCATAACAATACTGTTGCTGAGCAAGGTTACTGGCCACATAATTTGTATCACTTTTAATGTCACAGCTCTACATATAACGCAGGGTGGTACACAGGGTTCACTGTTAGAATTCAAATTAATATAGTAAGAACTAAACTCTATGCCAGTTAGTGTCTTGACCTTTGATTACAGATTGTTACTTTGCGCTTTGGGTTTTGACAATGAGCTTAATTCATTTTTCTCAGCCTATCCCTGAACATGTATCGGCCTTCTCCTTATAACTTAGTTCATCTCCTAATTTTTTTATACTTATTTTGACTGTAGTTTTGTGCAGCTGCAGGATTATAACATATGCATGTATTTCATCATTCGTACTGTATGTATTTTATTGCCATTGACATTGCGCCGACTATTGAGTATATTTCAGTCATGTCTTGCACCATTTTATCAATTGAGGTATATTCTTTCAGGTTATGTTGTTTCTAACACTCTCCTGTTGTTTTCCCAGAGTCCAACGTGGTGTTATGTGACATCGCAATTCTCATTTTTCCAGTTTGCAGTGGGGTATTCCACAAACATGCGACTGAAATCGAAGCTTAGGTCAGTAAGTCTCACTTGAATAAGCCTTGTTTTCCCATCGAGGCTCAGTCAGTTTCATGAATGGAAAGTGTTTCTTGTTAACTCAAGATTCACGATTATGTGTGCACTTGAGATTTAAACAGCCAAGAGAACTGATTGTCAATTACCAATTTTCGTCTACCAGGGCTCAAAAAGCACAGAGGGCAGTGCAATATCCACAGATTAAGTACCTGTGAGTTTTAAGTGTTAAACTGATGCAATGTATGGTGTACGATTGGACAGCTTCGTGTTTTATTTAATTGTTGTAAAATAGAAGAACATGTAACAGAGACAGAGGTGATCTTTTAAGGAGTTTATCAGAGTTAATTTACAATAACAGAGAAAGGAAATCTATCCATTATTAAGAAAGTTAGAGAGGTTGTGAGGCAATCTATAGCAGAATGATGCTTGAGTACATTACAGTCATGAATTTGTGCATTAGATAATTAAATGGTAATGGCATTATTCACATTAAAAATGTAAACATATTTGTTTGCGAACGTCATACTTGAAACACTTAAAACAAGTAAATATTCAGCAGCAATATGACGCGTATTTGGCAGTAATTGGAAATTACATGCAAGAACAATAATTCAGAATTACTGGAATACATCGAACGATTATATGCAAACATATATTGCGTTATTTATCAACCAAAAGGAAAGTTGCAGCTTCTGCCACTGGCGCAATGCTAAATTGTCACTATTGCTAAAGGAGTTTGTCCTCATCTTTACAGTATGTCATGTGGCACAAAATGATTGGTCATTGTCATTTAAATGGACTGACCTGTGTATTGACACTACGGAACGATTTGTATTTTACATATCCAGTCTCTAATTTGTTTGGCACATTGCACTTACGATGTTTGGAAAGTTTAAATAGCATAATCTATTGTCACTGATACAGTTTTAAATAAATGCATTTTACATAGATTCGTTTAAAAAAAAGCCCAAAAAAAATCTAATTGATGTAAATGGTTTGCACAATGGTTGGGCCTTGGCTGCAGCAAGTTACTATTGGTAATATATGGCTTAAATTAATTGCATATTAAGTTGGCTTTAGCAATTCTATAGTCGTCAGGAAATGTCAAGGGGTCTGTGCTGTTGTTTAACTTTTTGTTACAGACAATCTGAACTCCTTAATTTATCGGGTTTTCAAAGAATAGACACACCATGAATTGATCTCACAGAATTTTTGAAAGCAAACTGACGTTTTGTGCATTGAATGTGACCTCAAATATCTCTGTGAAAAACACCACCACAAGCATTAGTAGAGACTTGACAAATTTTATGAGTGTTTGTTTTTTAGTGGCAAATCCTCAATTACAGAACATTTTGTATTTTTTATTATTTTACTACTACTAGAATATAATAAAGAGGTTGAATGGATTTAATTATTGAGGTAAAGTGTCAAAGATTTTCATATATGCTACTTATTATTTTACAACGTACCTGCAAATACTGTCATGACTTGTATCAAAAATGACAGTGGGCTTTCTTTCTAATCTTTTTTCTAAATCAATTAGAAAAGGTTTGCACTATGACAGAAAAGAGATTTTCTTATTTATATGAAAAGACAAACTCATGGTTTAAGAGCTGGAAAAAGTTCAGTAACCAAAATACTTAAATAATGGGATAAATGAAAGGCTATAATCATAAGGCTTTTGAGTCTAAATTAACTTTTACAGGCTAATGCATAGACCTAAGACCCTTTTCCTTCTCTGCTGCTTATTTCAACAAGATGACTTGACAGAACATCTTGTGCTCTCTACAAATACTTTTTAATTTTGTGTCAGCTAAGCCAGGACAGTGTACAACTGTTTAACAATGTCTTTGCTAGGTAAAGAATCAAACGCAACTGCAGGTTCGATTGAGATAATGTTTTGAATATGTTGTCCGTGGCAAGGCTGTAAGAAATTGATTTTAAGTAAGAAATGGACCTTCATAGGGTCAAACCAAAATTATTTGCTACAAAGGCCGGGGTCAAATGTCAAAAAAACTTGAGAAGTCAAGCATCGAAAATTCAAAATGAAAATCCAAATCAAAGTCAAAATTTCATCTCAAAATCCTATTAAAACCCTTAACTTTCACTAATTTCCAAAACCTCTGTTTTCTTAATAGAAAAGATACCAGACTAGAATACCAGATTGTATGCTTTACTCAGCTATACCTTCCTTTCAGACAAAATTGTATTGTTTCTGTATATTAGAAAATTAAGATAGTTTCTAAATATGGAGGATCCTGAAACATTACTGCATGCATTAACTCTTTGAGGGCTGGATATTTTTTCCAAAAAACAATGGTTTCACTTAGAAATCAACATAAAACGTCTGTTGCTGCATGCTGCGGCTGCCAGTTTGCCAAGAATGTGCGGCAGGCTTGCTGCCAGGCTGTCCTCGCATGGCTGGGACAGCACCAGCGATCACAGTCACAGTGCATTACAAGTTGATTTCTACCTCTTATCATTGTTATGTGGCCGTCCTCCCTGGCGAACACTGTGAGTACCACAATTAGCTGGGGACCGATCAGCTGAAACTGGAACCTCACATTCGTTTTCAATCACTTGTAGCAAAAACTGAGTCTGACAAGTCATAGTCCAGTTCAGAGATAATAGGCAAAACATCATCCACTGAGTATTTTGCTTTACGCATTCGCTTTGATCTCTCGCCAGATGTCAGTGCCACTTTTGCTGTTGTGTGTGCCTTGCTACTCACAAGAGCGAAGGGAATCTCGGTCAGACCAATGAATCTAATTTTCCTTCTAGCAACAAAAGTCCAACTAAAACGTAACGGTTGGTTTTGTCACAGTTTACAGTTGATTACCATCGTCAACTCCTCCTTTTGACAAAAGTCGACATCAGCCCTGAAAGAGTTAATTTCTAGTAGGACTGAATACTGTAATGTGCTATTTACAGGCTATTTAAATTGTTTATATGTAACTTCTAGTTAATTTAAAATACTACTGGAAAAATTATTACTAAAACTAAAAAGTGTGATCATACAGGGTGAGCCAAAATGAAGTACCACATTTCTGGAGGTCATTGCGCGTGGTAGTCTGCTGAGTGCGTTCTTCAAAAACAATGAAACCATCATCACTACACAACGTGCCTTCTGAACGCACTTCAGCATTCCTCCTAATGATGACGTCCCAAATCGGAAAACAACTCTTCAGTGGGTGGCTAAATTTAGACAGACAGGTACAACATTGAACAGAAAATCTCCAGGTCATCCTCGGACTGTACAAATGCCTGAAAACATAAGTAAGGGCATCTATTTTGGAGTCTCCTAGACATTTAGCGTGCTAACATGCTTCTGTCTCAGGCATTTCCAACACACCTTTGAGGAGGATTTTGCATGAGGACCTTAATTTCCATCCATACAAAGTGATGGTAGTGCAGAGAGACTGGGAAAGACTGTAGAAAGTTGTGCACAAACATTCTGCAAACCGTTCATCGAGATACCATCGTCATGTGCAGTGATGAGGCACATTTCCATTTGAATGGTTGCATAAATAAGCAAAACTTTCACTGTTGGTCTGAAACCAACACTCATGAACAGTGAGCATGTTATAGTTTGGTGCACCATTGCAGAATTTGGCACTGTAGGTCCTTACTTTTTTGAGGAGGGGGAATAACAGTCACCATCACTTCAGAACGTTACATTTAAATGGCAGAGAACTTTTTGCGGCTCCAACTGGAAGAAATGAATGTGGTGGATGCCTGGTTTCAACAGGATGGAGCAACACCTCATATGGAGCGGAGATCCATGCAACTTTTGCGGGAGATGTTTCCAAGGTAGCTGATCAACCTGCGTGGTGATATCGGATGGCCTTCACGTTCACCTGATCTCGCTCTGTGAAATTTCTTTTTATGGGGCATTCTCAAGTTGAAGGTATACACACACCGACCTCAAAACTTTAAAGCCCTCACGAACACTGCTATTCCTCTTGAAATGCCCGAACTGAAATTTTGTATACCCTTTCTTGTGTCATAATGACATTTATTTTATCTTGTAGTGTTTTTGTAGAATAAATGTTTGAAATGTGGTACTTCTTTTTGGCTCACCCTGTATTATTCCTGTTCTTAAGTATTTACAATGGGTTCCAGTTACACTTGGGCTGATTTCCTCCTCCTTACATATAAAGCTTATTATTTACAGATAAAGCGTAAGCCCTACTTACCTATCTTAAGTAATCATTATATACAAATCAGAGCATTTATTATTATCTGGAGATGTCGTTCTAAGATTTCAAGGATTAATAAAACAACAGAACAAAGTTACAATTTTAGCTACACATTGTGGAATGATCTGTCTGCTTATATAAAAAATGCACCTTTGGTTTCATCTTTTAAATTCAGTTTTGAAGATTCACTGCTTTAATTTAGCATACTATGATTAGATCTCATTAGCTGTTCATATTGTATCGGTTAATCATTTGCTTAAAAAAAGAAGTATTACAATCAAATATGAACTGTCGCAGACACTGCTTTGTTCTATTTCTCCTCTCAGTATCTACTCTGACCCTTGCTGTGTAACAGTTTTCTCGGTGCTCTGTCTCTGGCTTTAGTTTTGCCTATTATTTTCAGTTTATTTTTTTCCTTGTAAATTTTATTGTATTGTGCAATGATTCTTCATTACGTTTTCTTGATTTTGTTAAGCATTTTGTACACTTCTTTTTGGATTTTACTTCAATTTGTTGTTTTCTTTTCTGTTTGTATGTTCAGCCAACTTGGCACTGCAGGTGAGTAGCTAATGGGGTTGCTACCTGAGGCTTTATTTAACAGCTTAGCAGGCCCCAGGCTGACCACTGGAGCACTGAGTTAATTGTCTTTGGTTCATGTTTTGCTCAGCATTCTCAAGAAAGTTTATTTTTTTTAATTTTGTGGTTTTGGTTTTTTTGGACATCTGGGACTAATTCTCTTTGGCCTTTTGTAATTTTACAGATTTTACAGAAGTATTTTTTATTTGTAAAAACCTTTTAGTATTTCTGGCTTTTTGATTATTCAGAAACTTATATTATTAGCATTTTGCATTGTTTAGACCTAAAATGTTTTTTCCCTGCTTAACTTTGGTTTAGACCTATAAAATATTTTGTCCTTTAGAATTTAAATAAAGGGAGAAGCAAGCTCACAGTCATAGACAGGCAGTGGTCAAAACTAGTAAAGCGGATGAAATTAGTGGATAAAGTAATTTTTCGGTCAAAATGAGGATTGGAGTAAAAATAAAATATGAGTAGAAATCAGCAACCTAACCAAAAATAAATCCTTAATCAAGAAAAATTATAATACACAGAAAACATTTGTGTTATTAATCATGTGAACAAAAACAGACTCTCAAGCCACAGCAAAGATGGCCACCTAAATGAAAACGACCTCACCAAATTAGAGATAACATCCTGTCAACGTCTCAACAAACCAAAACACAAAATTAAAATGAAATTAATACATAACATAAAAAAGATTCACAACACTACATACCTTTCTTATCTTTGTATCAGTTTTTAATTAATTGTACCTGTCTCGTTTATATATTTTGATAACTCTGCTTTTCTATCTCTTTGATTTCTTGGCCCTTTCAGTTTTTAAAAAATTCTGATTATCTTGCCCTTTCTTCATTTTATTTTTTTGCATTGCTGCCTTTTGTAAATATTGAGCTTCTTTACTACAAGAAATCATAACATGGTGTCACTGCTTTTCTTCCAAGCTGTTTTTCTGTCCATTGTAATGTCAACTACACATACTGGGAGCTTTGGAATCCAAAGATGAAAGGATTGTGTCTTCTTATTACGCTGTCCATCATAAACATCTACTGTAGAATGCCAGGTTTGGGGTGGACACCTAGTTGATTTGGTCTCCAGAAACATGATTATGTCTAACTTTGTCTTATAGCTGACTGTGGACCCCCCCAGAGGCCCATTTTCTTCAGGGATAGTGCTGACTGCACTTTTGGTTTTCCTCTGATCTGCTGTCAACACAGCTGTAGTGTACATTTACCCGAAGTGGGAAAAACTGACCTAACAGATCCAAAATTAAAGAAATGTCTGAAAATATAGCAAAAGGACCACAAAAGGAAGGGTGACTGTAATCTCTTAGCATGTGTACCAGTGGGCAAGCAATGAATCTTTATAGATGAAGGATATATAAAAAATTGAAAAAATATAAGCAAAATGCTCTAAAGAGCAAAATAGGAAAAGAAGAGTTGCCTTAAAGGCAATCCTAAGCAAATACCAAAAAGTATAATCCTTAAACAGAAGTAAAAAAGTCACAAAAAAACTGTAAATGCAACAAAAACAGTAATTCTCACAAATTCTCTAAACACAAACATGATGAATTCCTAACCTCAACTTACTCAGCTATAGCCTTAAAGAGCCAAAGAGAAGGCTCAAAAGGAGTGATGTCTTGGTGGCCCCGCCTCCTGGGGCTCTACTCACAAAGCACAAGGAATGGAAGTGCTATATAACTATTACATATATAAAACACATAAATATGAAAAATAATAATTCAAACATGACAATAAAATACACAAAAATAAAGATCATTGTGTAATACATGGACATATTGTAGGAAATGGCTATACTCACCAAGAAAATAAAACATGATAAAAGACAGTGTAATTATGTAAGAAATATAACATTTAAAAATTTATTTCCAAAAAGTACACAGTAAATAAATTAGTAGGTTATTAAATATATTTACAACAGATAAGTCTCAGTGTGGATTTGCAGAGGATGGCTGCTTTCACTGTTTTCAGGCCCAGACAGAAATGCCCATGAAGAAATATTTCCAACCCAATTGCCTACTTAGGCTATATAGGCAGAGATGATGGAGCATTCTCCAGACCTATCTTAAAATGACATTCCTTTCTGTGTGATTAGAAAGTGGGAAGTACCAAAATATACCAGGCAGGCTGTTTTTTGGATGTGTTGGAGAAGTCAGGAAAGGAGCTCTTCTTGTACATAGGGTTTCAATAGTCAATTTTATAGTGAGTTAGAGTATAAACATGCAGCATAGTTTGCAACGAAAAGATGTTGCCAAGAAAATAGTGACAGAAGTGGGTCACATATGAGATCTGTAGAATACAGGAAGATGGAATTACCTAGGGTTACAAGGTTGCTCCTGTCAGTAGGTAAAGTAGAAATAGTGATGATATCTAGGGCAACATTCAACATACATTAGTAGATAGCAGATACGGTGGGGTGGTGAATCTGAAGCTAAGGATATGCGCTGGTATCTGGAAGGATGTTGGTTTGAATGCCCGTTACTGCCAAAGGAGATCCTACACTGTTGGGTCCATGAGCAAGGTCCTTACCCTGCATTTGCTCCATGGGTGCTGTACAATGGCTGACCCTGCACTCTTTCCCAAAGTGGTATGCAAAAACTACCAAATTCCTAATACAAGAAATATAACACAAAAGTAAATAACAAAAAAAAGCACAAGATAGCAGGGGAACGTTAATAGGAATACATTTGAACATTAGAGGAGGAAATTGAATTATATTATCTGCACAGGGGTGATGAAAAAGAAATATGTTAGCATTGTATATAGGTCACTTAGTGTGACATACCATGTCAAATAATTGTTGCAAAATATCATCTAGTTGAGATAAGAAGGTTCCCAAAGTATGACTACCCACTAAACTAACTACATTATTTGGCAACTTCAAGTCAAGTGGGTTTATTGTCATACCATCCCTACACAGTATTGAAGCCTACAGCAGCACAAAATAATATTCCACAGGACCAAGGCACAACAAAAACATAAACACAGGACAGATGTGATACAGATAAAGAACTATACTATAATAAAACAGATAAATAAATAATTACAAATAAATAATAAATAGGTGAATAGGTAGTAATAATTTGAAACAAATGGTAATAAATAAACGTTAAATTATAACAGTAAAACTAAAAATAAAAAGCAACAGTAGTGACAAGTGTAACAAATGTAATGCATACAAATTCACCACTAGGGGCAGATCTGAGTGTAGACAGTACAGCACAGAGTTCAAAATCTGGATAGCCAAGAGGTAGAAGCTGTTGTAGTACCTGCAGATGGAACTAGGACAATGAGACCATGGTGGGAGTGGGAGCGGTCTTTCCCAATGCTGTAAGCTTTGCGGATACAACACTTTACAAAGATGTCTTCGATGGAACGCAGAGAATACCTTTCGATCTTTTCTACTGTGTGCACAATCCATTGTAGGACCTTACGTTCAGAGACACTGTAGTTCCCAAACCAGACAGTGATGCAGCTGGTTGGAGCTCTCTTAATGGTGCCCCTGTAGAATGTGGTGAGAATGAGGGGAGGTAGTCTTGACTTCTTCAGCTGTCGAAGGAAATGGAGATGCTGCTGCTCTTTCTTGGCTATGAAGGTGGTGTTAGTTGACCAAGTAAAGTCAAATGCCTGGTGCATACTAAGGAATCTGGCACTCATGACTGGTTCCACTGCTGAACTCTCAGTGTCCCATGGGGTGTGGACAGCATGGGCCTTCCTGAAGTCAACAACCACCTTTTTTGTCTTGACCACGTTAAGAGACAGATTGTTGCACTTGTACCAGTCTTCTAATCGTTGTATGTCCATTCTGTAAGCTGACTCTTCTTCATTGCTTATGAAACCCACCACCACTGTATCATCTGCAGACTTAATGATGGTGTAGTACAATCATGAGTCAAAAGAGTGAACTGAAGTAGGCTGAGCACATAGCCCTGGGGGAGCACCCGTGCTTAGCATGATGGTACTGGAGATGGTGTTTCCAATATGAACTGTCTGGGGTCACTCCATCAAGGGTCCAAGACCATATACTGTATCTGTGTTTATCTATCCGAAAAAAAAAACCATTCTAACGTTTAATAAACTATGTTTCCATCTCTTCACCCATGTTCAGGTGGAAGAACTCGTTTAAAGTTATAGCTGGCATCCACATTACTAATTTCCTTTCTAGTTTATCATGTCACTTCTTAATCTCCAATTTTCATACCCCACATTCCTATAATATGTCTACTAGGTATCTTGTCATCCTTCTCGGATTATATTTTTTTGCAATGTGGAGACCAAAACTTAACAAATTATTGCAGATGAGGCCTCATTAGTGCTTTGAGTATAATTTCCCTTGACTTCGACTGAATATTGCTTGTTAAGTAACCCAACATCCTGTTAAACTTCATATTCAGTTCTTATGCCTTCTTGATGTGTACAGTGACAATGCACTATAACTTATAAGCCCCTGTCATAAGGTGTACTGGCAAGTTAGAGACACTATCTCCATAAATGTCTAACTTTTTTTTTTTTACTTTACATTTGTAAAACCTTACATTTGTTTATATTAAACTTCAATTGCCACACAGACACTCAAATCTGAATTTTCTCCTGGCCCTAGTGTAATAATTCTCATGCCTCTAGGGTGTCCGCCATTCTGCCTAGTTCTCTGTCATCTGCAAACTTAACAGGCTGGGAGAGGATATAAAGAAAGAAAATATATAAAGACAGAAGAGAAAGGGTCCCAACAAAGCTTCCTGAGGAACAGCTCACCTAAACAACAGTTATCACTCCTCAGTGATAATGCACAATGTGAAGGACTATCTCATACCTGCAAGCAACTTTCTGTCTCTTTTGTTATTACAAATCAGGGGTTGCACAGCTGAATCCCTGGAGAACTCTATGGCAGCATCTTTTCATTGCAGCAGAAGCCAATTCCTTCTTTCAGTTCAAATAATCTTTTTTGATCAGTCTCTTTGTTTTCCTGCATCTTCACTCAGTCTACGGAATCAAAATTTATCTTCAGTGGTTGTTTTTATAGTGACTTTTTGAACAATGTGGTGGCACATTGTGATCTGTGACCATTTTTGTTTTGCAGAATTCATTACATTCATTAACAAATCCACGGATAGTATAAGAAATCTTAGAAAGTGCAGTAGCTCAGTAAGAAATGGTAATGTCTTCAATAGTCCCCCAACACACAATACCCACTTTAAACAGATATTTTAAAGTCACCCAGGGAGTGTTGAAACTATTAAACTTATCAAGGTGTTGAATAAAAAAGAATTCAGCTACTGACTAAGTGAATGACTGCAGCTTGAACCATAAACAGATTTGGACACTATCTTTATACTTCATCAGATATTAAGGTTGCAATGTTTTTGTTATTTTTTTTCCCAAACAGTAACCTTTAGATACAGTAACATTATGACCAAACCTTAGAAAATGATCGTGCCTGTGGTCCAGACCCTGAGCTTCCTGTGGATCTCCAGGGAATTCCACATCCTCATATTTCAGGATATAGTTTGGGATGTCTACACCTTATCTCTTTTCCTGAAAGGCAGACTAAGTCTACAAGCAAGCCATATGCATGCACGACTGTTATTTTCAGATTACTAGCATTATTATTATTTTGTACACTGCCTAATGTGTTTGAACATGTTTACTCCTAATTAGGAAGCTGTCAGATAAATTAGAACACTAAATCACTCACTCATGACCATTTCAGGAGCTTTGCCATTTCAAATTTGCAGTATTGAGAAAATGGCAAATCTCTGTAATAGTACAGAGGTGCCACCCAGATTGCCTTTCTAGTCTGAGTTTTGTTCAAGGCAAATATGCTGTTTCACATTTTCCTTTTAGAAGACAAAAATATGCACTGAATTATACAGCAAGCTGAATATACTAAACAAAATTATGTTGAAGTTTCATTTTACTAATACATTGTGCACTGTATGTCCTTTCTAAAATAACACTACTTTCATTTGAAATGATGGTCATATAAGCAACAAGATCCTTTGGAATATACTTTATTAACACTGGCATCACCAAAGCTACTAAATTTGAAAATCAACATTAGATGCTCTGTTCAAGTCAAGCTGGCAAATAATGACTAAACTGTTTCCACTGTTTGGACATTTAACAAGAAATGTTTATAATATCATAAGTATTATTAACAGCTATTTCCTACTTTAAGAGTATGTCAAATCAATTTTGACTGTTAATCGTATACTAAATCATTTCAGCAGTTGTGCAAGTGATACCATCTGCAGTGCCATTTTTTAATTAATTGTGCAGTCAGAACTGAAGATTCTTTGTTCAATTACAGGTTCTGAAGCAATATTAAAAAGGAAAAAGTAATATTAAACACAGGAGCCTTGAGGGAATTGTTTAATAATAACCACTTTGCTGTCGTGACCCTAGCTATTTGTAAATTTGTGACACTTGTCAACAATGTCTGTAATGAATAAAAGAAAAGATACTACGGCATATGTGTGTAAAAATAAATAAATAAATAAAAATGTCTTAGATTAAATAAATCTAAACTTAAACAAAGCTCACCCAGCTAATTAAAAACACCTTTAGCATTAAATGTCATTTAATTTTAAATATATCAGGTTTTTGTGACAAGAGCCTAGTGAAATAAGCAATATTCTGATTTGAACAGTTTTATGTATGCTGGTCAGGCCCATCTTATGCCTTTCCTTTTTATGAATTAATTCCTTCATTTATTTATATAAAATTTGTGTGTGCGTATGTGTGAGCGTATGTATGTATATGTACTGGGGTAGACATGAAAAGCTAAAATCATGGAGTATGTGCTGACATCTGAATCAGAACCAGAATCAGAATTCACTTTATTGGCCAGGTACACTAGTGTGTTCTAGGAATTGTCTTGACATTATTGGTGCAACATGCAAGGAAAACACAGAATACAAAAGAGAAATATTAAAAAATATTAAAAAATAAAATACAAAATGATAAAATTTAAAGTGACAAAATATGATTCAGCATACAAAGGCAATACAAAAAATAAAGAGATAGTAAGATTGAAATGTGCAGGCAGTCTAGTGTGCGGATATACATAAATACCGAGTAGAAGCTCAGACCTGAATAGTAAGAATAACAGCACATGGGAAAGCAAAATATTTAAATGAAGGGTTGTTTCAGCTTTCACTGCAAAAAGGCGTTTTCCAGAGGGAAGTCCCTGGAACAGGCGATGCCCTGGGTGGGTCGGATCAGCAATGATCTTTGTGACACACCCATATGTTGTGTCTGTCGCAGGTTTTTGTCGAGGATATCCCTGTACTTGGCCGCATTCATCTTTCCCTTGATTGCAACCAGTCGTCCTGTCCCTGCAGCTGAAAAACACCCCCGCAGCATGATGCTGCCACCGCCATGCTTCACTGTGGGGACTGTATTGGACAAGCGATGAGCAGTGCCTGGTTGTCTCCACACATACCGCTTAGAATTAAGGCCAAAAAGTTCTATCTTGGTCTCATCAGACCAGAGAATCTTATTTCTCACCATCTCAGAGTCCTTCAGGTGTCCAGGGATATCCTAGACAAAAACCTTCTCCAGAGTGCTAAGGACCTCAGACTGGGCCGAAGGTTTACCTTCCAACAACTTGTTGCATCTTTTCCAAGAAGACTCATGGCTGTATTAGTACAAAAGGGTGCTTCTATTAAATACTGAGCAAAGGGTCTGAATACTTAGGACCATGTGATATTTCAGTTTTTCTTTTTTAATAAATCTGCAACAATTTCAAAAATTCTTTTTTTTGTCTGTCAATATGGGGTGCTGTGTGTACATTAATGAGGAAAAAAATTAATTTAAATGATTTTAGCAAATGGCTGCAATATAACAAAGAGTGAAAAATTGAAGGGGGTCTGAATACTTTCCGTACCCACTGTACTTCAAAGATACACCCGCTGGTCTAATTTTGAATTGTATTGGTAAGACCACTCCAACAGCATGTATCTTAAAATATTTGAGTGGTTGCAGACGTTAACTTGTATATGTTTATAAACCTCAGACAGAATGCAGGACACTTCCACGAGTTGACTTAATTCAAGAAGGTCACTTACATGAACTGTCTCTTCTGATCACTTGACCACAGGAGAGTACAATTGAGGACCTTAAGGAGGTAGTCACAGTCATGTGTGGTTGTCATACAAAATATAAATCTGTTTGAAAAAGCTCTGGAGGTGTTAAGAGAGTAAGGAGAGAAAACGTCTCCCGCTAACCTGGGACAGGCAACGAACGTTTCAATTATTTGTAAGGTGGGTGTTTCAAAGATGTTTTGTTTCTGCTTCATGGAGAAGATAGCAGAAAGGCTTGAAGAGAATTCACAAAACTAAGCACACCCTGCATAGATGGATTTCAATGTGTTACATGGTCTTGCATTTTTTATTGCCGCTTCCCCTAGTGGTAAATATACATATGTAATATATACATTTTCTTATAAAGTTGTGTTACCTACAAAGAACTTTTGAAATCCTTATACATTGTACTGTTTGAGCAAGGTAAGACCTGTTTAACTTTATATATGTAAAATGAAAGTATAATATTATGCTGTCATATCTCTCTACAGTTTACATCCAGTGTGCTATACTGTACATAAAAAAATCTAAATTTGGTGGGCTGCTGCATCTGTAAAGGAAAATAAGTTAATTATTTTTACACTAAAAAGGAAATAAGTTTAAAGACATAATGTTTCAGCAATTAAAAAATCAGGAAAGATGCTATATAAACAAAATATTTTATTATTATAATTTTAAATTTTGCATTTATATAGTGCTTTTCTCACTACTCAAAGCGCTCAGCAATTGCAGGTTAAGGGCCTTGCTTAAGGGCCCAACAGAGCAGAGTCCCTTTTGGCATTTACGAGATTCGAACCGGCAACCTTCCGATTGCCAGTGCAGATCCCTAGCCTCAGAGCCTGCACTCCGGTTATGTATTGAAGGGGTCACACACGGGCATCTGAGGATTCTCTTACGGACTTTGTATATGTATATGATCCCACCATAGGGTGAAGGGTGGTTATTACTAACCGTGTTGTCTCTTTTTCCCTCTGGAGTACCGAGAAGACACCCGGTGAAGGCACCAGAGCCACACCTGCAATGTCCCAAGAAGCCCTACCCCTTTTGGCCAAACACTTTAAATATAGACACCTCACAATGGAGCGGTCTCATTTTGGATATGGACGCTTTGTATTTTGGATGCCTCTGACACTGATTTGCTCAATAGTGCCTTTTCATTTGAGAAGCTCAGTTGACTTACCATGTATTTCTTAGGATAGATGGAAGGATAAAAGGTGAGAGAAGATGAGTACAGGCTGTCATTAGAGAAAAAGAAGGGAGAGATGATAAAGTTAATGACTCATTAATGCGATCCCAGAATGAGAATGAGCATAGCTTCTTCGGTTTTTCTTTGAAAAGGGTTTTTGAAGTCCTGTGTAAGAACACAGACAGAGAGATCATTGTGGCTATGATCAATGAATGTGAATTGTTCTGCAACAGGCTTTGTAAGGTCTTTTGATTTCAATGGCAGGAATATGCTACGTGAATCAGTCTATTAGCCATTTATCTAATTTACCTATGTAGACGGCTAGACACTTCCAATAAGAAAAGCAGTAAATGTATATTTAGGCTGTCAAGAGGCCAGTTTATTTATTATTGAATTTACCAGGGGACCAGATACCAGTACAACCCCAACAGGAGGTGAAGATAAACAGAATATCCAGCTTATATCTATTTTTAATTTGTATACTTACTATTTTTACACCTATCATATAATTCTCAATTCATTGTGGATAACATTGCTACCTCATGGCTGTGGCATCCTTGTGCACTCCATATGGAGTTTGGTTTGCATGTTCTCTCCCTGTTTGCTTGGATGTACTCCAGATACTCCAAATTTCATCTGACATCCCCAAATATGTGTAGATTTACTTGACTGATAGTTCCCAATTGGCCCTGTGTCATGACTGGTCCAGTCCAAGGCTGTTTCGGCCTTGTATCAAGTGTCCTGGGATAGCGTTCCGACCCCCTATGACCTTGAATTTTATCAAACAAGTTTGAGAGTGTTGTGTTTCAATGAATATTGTAAATGCAGGTAGGTGAATTATTCATTTTCTTATACAACTTGTACTACCACTATGTCAAAATTGCTTGCGACTTTCAAATTCAGCATTAACATTTACTAGAATTTGTGTTTACTTGTTTAAAAAAAATTGTAATGAGCAAGAGAATGCTAAAGAAAACCTTGACTCATATGGCACCAATGACTAAAGGGATATGTGAAGTAATTCAAAAGACAGGAATAAAAATTAGAATAAGGGGCAATGGACTCTTTCACAGAGAACATACATAACATGAGATCTCCATGCCAGTGTGATGAAGAGCTACACTGTGTTCTATTAAGGGATACAGTGCACGTATTTTTATTTTAATGAAACAAACAGGGCAATTTAAATTTTAAAGAAAAATAAACTATGAGCCGCGACAGTGTTAAGAAATGGTGCACTGCGGATTCAGGTCCATAATGTGTGATAATAGCATCAGACAGGAAATCTACCAAGAACCCAGCAGGAGGCCATATTACCTGGGAGCTCTGGCAGTTTTACCACGACTCCTGATCCGGGAAGCAGCCTAGGGCATGCCCTTTGGACCTGACCTCAGGATGGAGTATAAATGGATATTTCCTACCAGGCGGACAAGCAAAAGGCAGGAAAAACATAGTCCAATGTCAGAAAGAAAAGCAGCCTGGTATGTGACAGAGAATGGGAATGAATATTTTTTGGACTGGACAAGTGGAACACACAACTTTTAAGGAAAGATCCTGTGCAAATAAAACCAAAAATATCCCACATGTTTTACAAAATGCCTCTTCTTTTCAGCCATCCCTTTACTTGTTGCTGCATTTTGGCAAATTTTTCTATTAAGGTCAACACCAAGGTATCACACAATAAATATGAAATTTTAATGGATGACTGGTCAATTGCTTGTGTTGTTATACTTGCAATGTTGTTCTTGAGAAAAAAATGACACTGGGTTTGGTAACATGAATACAGAAATCTTTCACTACCTTCACTGATCACTTGTTCTGTACTTCTTTAAAATATATTTTTAGAATATTTTAAATTTTATTTTATATATATTATTATATTATTATATATATTTTTTAGCTAGTTAACTTGCAAGTTACCTCTTTAAAGCTAGGAGAAAAGTTAAAATTGTTATTTTATTTATTCAGGGTTCCTGAATTTTGATCCAAGGATGGTGTAAAACAATCTAATGATCTGAGTTTTATTTGTGTTGTGTTGTAAATTTGATTAAAGGATCGTAGATCTGTGATATCAGTTATTTCTTTATTTTACATGCAGAGGAAATATCCAGAAGAAAAGGTGGCACTCTGTCTATATAATAACTCTCACTTGCAATAAGAATGATGCAAAAACATTATAGCTATTTTTAGCAAAAGAAATAATCTGCATAAATTATTCTCTCTCATCAGTTATTCTTTATTTTTCTTCTGATCTTTCCGACAGAGGGTTAAACAATGGCAGCTTTGCTGATGGGCTCTTAACAGAGATATCAGTCATAAAGTTTTCTGTGTAAATTCATACAAATACAAGGGATATTGATTTAGCTAACATATATCAAATTTGTAATTTGACCTCATAAGACAGAGTAGAGACATTACTCCAGTCTACCCTGTCAGATCAAATTTGTAAGAGTGACAGGCAATAACAAAACTGTGAGAATGAAATCTATAATTACTCAAATATTCTCTTGACTGGATTCAATACTATTATCACGTTGAATGCACTCAGAGTAGAGTTCACTGTTTCAAGTTATGCCTGCATGTTAAAGACAATAAGCAGGTTTGCGAATTCATCACCCTCTCCTGAAACAATACTGCCACAATATCAGATACTTTTTTATTACAGTTCATCCATATTATGTTCATATTGCTAATCTGATTTGAAACAAAATTACTATCATTTGTTATATGAAATATACACTCACCTAAAGGATTATTAGGAGCACCATACTAATATGGTGTTTGACCCCCTTTCGCCTTCAGAACTGCCTTAATTCTACGTGGGCATTGATTCAACATGGTTCTGAAAGCATTCTTTAGAAATGTTGGCCCATATTGATAGGATAGCATCTTGCAGTTGATGGAGATTTGTGGGATGCACATCCAGGGCATGAAGCTCCCGTTCCACCACATCCCAAAGATGCTCTATTGGGTTGAGATCTGGTGACTGTGGGGGCCATTTTAGTACAGTGAACTCATTGTCATGTTCAAGAAACCAATTTGAAAAGATTCGAGCTTTGTGACATGGTGCATTATCCTGCTGGAAGTAGCCATCAGAGGATGGGTACATGGTGGTCATGAAGGGATGGACATGGTCAGAAACAATGCTCAGGTAGCCCGTGGCATTTAAACAATGCCCAATTGGCACTAAGGGGCCTAAAGTGTGCCAAGAAAACATCCCCCACACCATTACACCACCACCACCAGCCTGCACAGTGGTAACAAGGCATGATGGATCCATGTTCTCATTCTGTTTATGCCAAATTCTGACTCTACCATTTGAATGTCTCAACAGAAATCGAGACTCATCAGACCAGGCAACATTTTTCCAGTCTTCAACTGTCCAATTTTGGTGAGCTCGTGCAAATTGTAGCCTCTTTTTCCTATTTGTAGTGGAGATGAGTGGTACCCGGTGGGGTCTTCTGCTGTTGTAGCCCATCCGCCTCAAGGTTGTGCGTGTTGTGGCTTCACAAATGCTTTGCTGCATACCTCGGTTGTAACGAGTGGTTATTTCAGTCAAAGTTGCTCTTCTATCAGCTTGAATCAGTCGGCCCATTCTCCTCTGACCTCTAGCATCAACAAGGCATTTTCGCCCACAGGACTTCCGCATACTGGATGTTTTTCCCTTTTCACACCATTCTTTGTAAACCCTAGAAATGGTTGTACGTGAAAATCCCAGTAACTGAGCAGATTGTGAAATACTCAGACCGGCCCGTCTGGCACTAACAACCATGCCACACTCAAAATTGCTTAAATCACCTTTCTTTCCCATTCTGACATTCAGTTTGGAGTTCAGGAGATTGTCTTGACCAGGACCACACCCCTAAATGCATTGAAGCAACTGCCATGTGATTGGTTGATTAGATAATTGCATTAATGAGAAATTGAACAGGTGTTCCTAATAATCCTTTAGGTGAGTGTACATCTTTGTGTAGAATTCATCAAGACAAAATTGGATTTGCTGTTGTGTGATATGCATTCTTACAGGGTGGCATGGTGGTACACTGGTTAGCACTGTCCTCTCCACAGATCCACTACCCCTTATTGTAATCAGTTTCAGTTTATTTTGTTTAGTACTCTTCACTGAGTGTAGGCACAATACATTTACATAGATAGATACGAATACAAACTTTATAAATTACTACATGCATAATGAGTGCACATAAAGACACAGATTTGTCTAAACAATCAGGAAAACAAAAGTAATTTTAAACTTAAATGGAGCACAGCAATATCTGTCCATTAATTAATTTTTGACCTCTGGCCAATTGACAGTGTAGGACAGGAAAACAAAACATCCCTGGAGAAAATTAACATCAGTGGGACTGCCAGACACAGTCATTGTCTTGGAGACCAAGGCCACCTGGCTGCCCAGCCTTTCTGGCTATTCTACAGTGTGTGTGCTGGGCCTTTTAACAGGATGACAGAATCTTTCCATTTGTTTATTCCAATGCTTCCAGAATTAAAGGTATCTTTCCATGTGCAGGAATATAGCTTGGACATAGAGCAGTGACACTGAATGACATAGCAGCATACCGAGAATAATCCACTTGCTGCTGTCTACGGAGTTTGCACTTTTTCCCTGTACCTATATGGGGATTCTCTTGCTACCACAGGTCTCTTGCAACACCCCAAAGATGTATGAGCTAACTTAAATTGCAAATCTGAACTGGTCCAGTATATGTGTGTGTGTGTATGTGTGTGTCAGTGAGTTCTCTAATAAACTGACTCCCCATCTCTTTTGATTCCAGCTTTGATCCTGAAATGATACAGTATGAGAATGTGATATTAAAATTATGCATTCTGAGATGACTTGAAATGGTATCAACCAAGAATGAAAGATCTTCAGAACTTGAAAACATTTCAAAAGCACAATATAAAAAAATGAAAACTGATAGAGAGAGAGAGAAGTTGGGAGCATGTGCTGATAGCATGCTGCTGCACCCACCACACAATGAACCACCCAGATTGGATCCTGAGTGCAGCTGAGTAACGGATGACACCTCTGCACCACACATGAACAATGTGAGGTTTTTTTTATGGTGGATGGAGTGCCAAACCTGCCACCAACCTCCAAGTTTTCCATGTAAGCCGGAGGACCTCCTTGCAGGGCTGGGTGCAGTTTAACGTCATACCCAGGATGAAGGAATTGCAGGTTTAGGGCCTTGCTCAACGGCCCAACAGAGTAGAGTCACTTCTGCCGTTTACAAGATACAAGTGGCAACCTTCAGATTGCCAGCACAGATCCCTAGCCTTAGAGCCACCACTCCGCCCATTTTTTATAGCACCTGAACATTAAGTATAGAGCTTTTAATATAAATTTAATTTGATTTTACAGTGCTTTAATTCATGAATAAATTACACAAAATCAAGATTGTCAAAGTGACTATATTTTCATTTAATATCAATTCAAAATGTATGTCTTTCATTGAATCAAAAAATGCAAAAATACATAGAACAGGTCAGTTGGAAAGGGAAAAAAATAATACCCCAAACATGGTGTACTAGCATGATCCAGACAAACAAGGTAGCCAGATGAAGATAGAGAGAAAAATTAAGTGAGCAGAACATCAAGAAAATTATTAAATAAGCCTAAGTGAGCATTAACAGTGATGTCAGTAGGCCCCAAATAATAGAGTTGTCATTGACAAGACCGAGGTGGAACAGTTCTACAGTATATAGATTTCAGGGATACTCTTTTAATTTATGACAGACAGTTCAAAGTGAATTAGACTAAAAACTGAGAATCGACAATTATAAAAAGAAAGAAGCTTGGGATTTCCATCGAGAGCCAAGAAGTAATTTAGCCACTAGAATGCCAAGACACAGTAATTCACGATGGTGAGAGATGAGTGTTGAAAGCTCCAACAGAATGACATTGTGGGAGATTGAAGTGAAACTTACAGACAGAAATGAAGAGAAAAATTAACTCCTTTTCATACAGAAAGAGGCAGAATAGGAAGACAGCAGCAGAACATGTGGTGGAAGGTGTCAGGTAAAGCAATGGAACAAACGTGATGGAGTAGATCCGGAAAAAGACCCATAAGGAAATGTTTACTGAGCGTATGGTAAAGTGCATGAATTATTTCAAGTTGGATGAATTGGTAGTAAGGATTTTTGGAAGGAGCTCAAACATTCATGAAAATATTTAATCAGGAGAGAGTGAGAAGCCAATGCAGCAGGATTGCAGGACCATTGTGATATTATTAGGATATAGCGGGTTGGATAATGGATGGATGGATTGTGATATTAAAATAAGAGACCAATGTATAGATTACAGATGTTGGGTGAAAAAGATAAAAACAGAGAAAAATAGAGTGCAAATTGAAAAAGTGAAATAAAGAAATGAAACATGCCCTGAAAATGCATCAGAGACACAATAAAAAATAAAGAATGAGCAAAAGAAATGGAAAGGAAGCTGAAGAGAGTGGAATGTCATAAGGCTTGAGCTGTCAAAAAGTTCACCAAGATGTCTGTCTCCCAGAGAGGAAAACTTCATGGCAGGTGGCAGGGTTACAAAAAATAGGAGTGTGGGTATTATAGTAGAAGGAAAAGATTTCTTGACATGATGCCATAAATCAATATTGTAAAATAATAATGGCCCTAAAGGCAGCTTTAGTGATTTTGACTTTAATGAAGCTGACAATGCAAAGAGACAGGGGCAGCCAAATTAGATTCCATAAGGAACCATGCGGGTGGATAAGTAGGTGGACAAAGTCTGAGCCAGACAGGGCCTTAGGTACCCAATGATATACTTCAAGGTCAGGAAGGAACAGGCATACTCTCTACCTGCATTGTATCAAAGTTTTATATCACAGAAATTTGCAAAAAAGACTTTCACATACCCCACCATTACAAGACTAAATTTATTCATGGACTGTTTGCTGAAGCTTACAGAGATGTTACTGTATATTATAGTTGTAAAGTATCACCCTACAGGCACACTGCATGTGTTCAGGTTATGCAGGCGCACAAACACAATGCTGAGATTTTAGGCCTATTTCTGCTGTTTGTTCTCCTTTTGTGGCACAGTTATACATAACCTGAGAACACTACCCCGATTTCCAGTGATGCTGTACCTTGTCTCCTGAGAATGGTGGCCAACTTGGTGAAGCCTTGAACTGATAACCTTTTCTGGTGGAAAATGCCAAGAGTTGCAATTTATTATCATGTAAGTATATCAATAAAGTGTTTTTGTTTACCTTCTGTAACAATATTCTTTCAGTGAGTCATTTACCAATGTGCTACATTTGCAACAGTAAATAATAGTTTTGACATTCTTGTATGCATATTTCATTGGGCATACATTTCATTTAGGCTTTAAATACACGCTAGCCTCCCCCCGCAGCTTCGCCCACGTATTAGTGAAACAGGACAGTGAGGAGGGCCCTGCCCAGCTTTCTACTCCTGATGTCACTCTTCCCCCTCCCCTCAGCCTGCAGCCTCTGTCTCGGATTAGCATGAATATATCACTCCTGCAAGCGAACTATAATTCTTAGCACAATGAGAGAAGTCACAAAATCAACCGGAATGTTCAAGCAAATTATAGAAAAAAAAAGATCTAAATCCATTAAGTAGTAGTAAGTCATGAAAAGCAGACAGACATATAAACGGGTCTAAAAAACTATAAGAAATTTTGCGCTTGGACCACACAATTTTTAAAACCGTTTCTTAGCAAGCACCTAAGAGTAACCTACATTCCAAATTTCAAGTCCCAAGTCCTCATGGTTCGAGAGATTTTGTGATGGGTGAATCAGTGGTATTTGACTTTTTTATATATATAGATGAATCCAAATTATGAATTTTATAGCCTGTGCTCTGTAATTGGTTATTTGCACACTCGTGTCAAGCTGATTGAACTGATCCATCCCAATAACTGACATCCAAATCTCTGTTTTTCCTTTGTTCCATTCCTTTTGTTTGTCAGGATTAATATTTTGTTTCAGACAACTGCTAATTTTCTGTGTATTTTGTTGTTTGTTCATGCTCCATTGATTGTTCTTTGTTCGCCTCATTTTGGTTTTTTTGTTACTTTAGTTATAATTACACATTTAGGACTATCTGTTATATCCTGTAAGTCCTACATAGTCCATTTCATTGGTGAGTTACTAACTAGGTTTACCTTGCTTTTGTTGTTTGACTACCTTTGTGATTGCAGATTTTTTGTATGTTTTGACCATTTTCATTTGGCTTTCTTTTTCTTTTCTTTTTGGTTTATTTTCTGGCTCTGTCATTTAGATTGATGATTTTCAGTTGCTAAATGTTTATAGTATTTTGCTTCTTTTGGTATTTACTCTCTGCATTTTTTTTTCCTTCTAGTAATTTTGAATTTCCTGAGTTGCACTTGAATTTTAGTTCTTTTTTGAATTTTTTTTTTGTTTTGCTTTTGTGTTTTCTTCAATTCATGTAATACATTAAAAATATAATAATTTGAAGTTTTGTTTTTTTGGCCAGTGTGTCAGAAGTTGCCCAGTCCAATTTTGTGATTTTTATGTTGGTCTCAGACTTTATATGGGATAATAAGACCTCATATCATAACATTTTCTCAAATAGTAGGTTTTCCTGCCATCTCCTGTGGTGAAGATCACTTATTAAGAACAAAATACATGATGTTTTTGTGTTATACATACCATTTCTTTCAGAACTACTCCACAACTTAGACATATAACTGGTCTGAATGTGGGTATTATCAAAGACAGATCAAAAAGTATGTTATCTGCAACAATGCCAAGCCGCACAAATCTGGTCACACAGTATAGATAAATTCATTTTGACTTAAACCATAAATCAACCTTATCACTCTAAATCTTCAAAGCTAACAAATAAAATAACAGCTCTACATTTGGCTCCTTATGAGTAAATGTAGTTACGCGCATGATTACACTGGTAATGGACCAGTGTTTGTCAAGGTTGGGGAATTTCATGACAAGCATTTAAAAATGAAGTATCCTTTTATTTAAGCCTACAATTCAGAAGGTAACAATCAAAAGTATAGGCACAATGGCAAAAACAAAAAGGTGATCAAAGGACAAGCAACTGTACCCATGCAGGCACTCGAAAAAAATAAACATCTGAAAAATCTTTGAGGAAATCGACTAGACTCTTTTGTGGATGTACTAAAGCAGATCACTCAAACTTAACCAGATTCCCTTTTGTATTTTGCTTTGCCCCTCTCATCATGTGACAGGGATGGAAATGGTCAGGGGTAAAGTGAACACAAATGGCGAGGCTACGGGCAGAGTCCATCCCTATCTGTCGTGAGCGGGACACAATGAAAATGTATTATGTGTGGAGTACATTTTTCTAACATAAAATGTACATAAGATTAGCTTTTTCATATTAAAGAACAGGTCTGTCTACTTAATTATAATTATTGTTGCCTACTGGTTCTTAGTTGCAAATTCTTTTGTTATTATTTTTGCATGTATTGCAGCACAATTTTGTTTGACTATGAGCGTTACCATGATATGGGTCTGGTTGTTGGGATGCCACAGCAGGCTGCATGGGGATGTGATGTCAGACGTCACCAATTCAGATGTCATCAACACAATCCTTTAAATATCAGCACAACAGACTGCTTAGTGTTTGTAAGTAAGGATAAATACAGCAAGCTTTTTGCGTGTTGCTTTCTGAAATCTGTTTTTCAGTGTCATTAGGTTTACCGTTTGACTTCAATTTACATTTTTCATTCGGGCTGTTCTGATAGAATTAGCGTGACCTCATTCTGGTTTTTGACTATTATTCTACTCTTGGTGCATTTATCTATTTATTTTTTCTTCTCTCAGCCTTCATTCAAAATGCCATCCCAACGTTTGCTCCCAATGCTGTAGAGAAGTTCCATAACTAAAATGGGTGGATGAGATAATTCATTGATGGATGAATGAAATAGATATCAAACAAAACTGCTCCAACTTCCAAAGAATATTTCAAACCATTCCCTGTATTCTTTGCAGCATTACTAATCACATCATGGTGGTGCTGTGATAGCGATGCTGCCTTTCAATTCCATGGGGCTAGATTTGAATCCTGGCTTGATCACCTTTTGCATGGAGATGATATGTTTTAAATATGTCCTCATATCTTTTCTGCTGGCAATTCAGGTTCTTCTCACATCATTTATTTGTGTGTATTCATTTAATTGGCTTAATTTCTCCAAAAACCTCTAACGAAATGGCAAGCACAGAAAACTATCTGCTTTTATGTTCCTACCTGAGAGCCATATAATGCTGCTTGCTGTAAAAGATGCTACAGAAGTCCTTCCATCCATTATCTAAACCAAGTTAAACTGAGAAATAAAGTCATAGGGAGCCTGGACATAATACTGTGTACAATGAACTTTAAATGAGTTTTTCAGGTGGGATAACTCAACCTCTAAATGTATATAGAGTTCCTATATAACAGCTGTAACAGTAGGGGGCGCTAACGCTCCCTTGAACCCTCAGGTACCACGGCAAACACCAGGTAAAAGTCCAATTATTATTGTTTTTATTATAATAATGTGCACCAAGCACCCTACTCTCCAAAATACTCATACAACAAACCAATAATCACTACAATAAATTCTCCACCACTCCCAGATGCGTTGCCACCCTTCCACCCAGCTCAGCTCGTCATCTGGGAGTTCCCAGAGTCCTTATATATTTCCTGACCTGGAAGTGTTTCCCATCCTTCAGTCCATGATTTCTTATCACTTCCAGGTCAGATAAAAAGTCTTTTTCTTCACCCCGGAAGTACGTAATTTCTCCTGTCCATGTGACTCAAACGTACTTCTGGGGCATAGGGCAAATAGTAGTCCCTGGTTATCCCTGGAGTGACCCCTAGTGGTCCTGACATTATCCAGCAGGGGTTTACAGGAAAACTCCATAGTTCATGATGCCCTGCTGGAATTTGAGGCATCTCCATGTCACAGGGAGGGCTCCCTCTGGCAGCCTGGGGGTATTGGCCGGGATAAATGGCCGGCCATGGACCACACAGTGTATATTTGATTTTTCTTTGCATCAGCTAGTGGAGGAGGTTTTGACTAGTAGACAAATAACCAAACACTGAACCGCAAGATTGCCAGTACCAGTAATTGTTATTAATCCCCAGCACCAGTCCAGAGTGTGGCCATGAGAAAGTTACCTAATCTGCCTTTACCTCAGTTGTAAATGAAAAAGCACTCTGTTTTTGTAATGTGATTAGAAATCGTGTTTTCAGTTTAAAGGCACATTATAAAAATTAATGTTGTTGTGCAATGCAAAACCAGTCTCACCACCTTAAAAAGGGAGAGAACCTCAAGAAGAAAGCGCTATAAATCTCTTTACTGGCAGCGTCTAGTTACTGCTCTTTTTAAAAGAGTACCTGCAAAGGTATACAGAAGTCATTCAATGTGAGGTTGTCATTTTTATTAGTCTGGGCCAAATCTAATTTATTAACCTAAGCTGTCTACTACATTATGGTAAGTAAAGCTGCATGAAATTCAATCTTTGAATTGTTAAGCAAATTTTGTGCCTAGCTGCTCCTCTAAGAAGGCAGAAATAACTTTGTTATACAGTTCTAGTACCTAAAAACAAGCCAGACAAGTGAACATAATGAGCCATACATATAGAGCTCATATAAAGTTGTAATTTGTTCAATATCTTAACATTTACTATGATTTAATACCACCAAAATTCCTCTGAGCCTATATTGAGCCTCCTTTGCTATGAATGAAACTTTTAACAAGAATGAAAAATACATGCACATACTGAGAGTATTCTCTGCTGGCTGAAGCTTAAGAATCTAATACGATTTCCACATTATACAAAAGAATTGTGTTAGCAAGAACTTTGAAAAACATTAACACTCTTTTGATAAGACTTTTTGGTATCGATCATCTAGTCCCTGAAGAGTCACTTTGCTCAGGAACTAAAGGTGAAGACAGAGTCAGAGAGACAAAGCTTGGATAATAAGAACCATTTACGTTGTCACAGTGGGGTCTTTTGTTTGCCAGTGGTACAATGGAGCAGAGGTCTTTGTTTCTAGATGAGATACACAATTAATTCCCATAAGTGGAAAGCATTTAAACTATGTTCAATTTTCTCTATACAGGAGAAACGGGCACATATCAGAAACAACCTTGTCTCCAAGGCTAATGAATATCTCTTTTTAAAAGGGAAGAACATCGCAACAGCTTCTTATTAAGTGACACCAATGGCATGGATTAAGGACAACAATAAGGCTTAAGCATTTTAACCACAGCTTTCAAGTGAATATCCAATTCAACACCATTGTAAGCACAAGCATGCAGTTTCTGAACTGTTATGAGCAGCACTGTTTCTCTGTATTAAAGCTGCAGTGACAGCAGCACAACCATTAATAACATTAAAGAGGCTGGATATAAAACAACTATTTTCTAAATGAGGAAATCAATTTAAACTGCATGTTACATAAAAAGTGCACATCATAATACAGTATTGAACCAGGGGAGTTGAGAATAAATGATTTATAATTATCCCCGTCATCTCAGTATAAACGGTAATATATTAGCATTTAAAGTAAAATCAATTTTACAATTGTGTTTATTTTAAATAGTTTATTTGCTTAATTCACATGCTGATTTGTCTTCAAAATATAAGTTTTAAAATATAACAAACTCACGATCTGCATTGGGCTGGCACCCTTTCTAGGTTTGTCCTCATATTTTTGCTTGACGCTGCAGAGATGGGTGCTGGTAATTTGCATCCAAAAGGACACAGAGACTGAAAGCTGAAATGCTGACTCGATTTCAGATCTGAAAGCACGTCAGTTGTTTCTACATATTTAAGTCACTTTTTGCACCACAGCTGTAGATGTCTATTAAAAACCTTTTGTAAAAAATAAAAAGAATGGATGGACGGACAAACACAAAACAGATCATTTACTGCATACCAAACGAGGTAAAACGGAAGGTAAGTACAATCCTATCAAGACTGAAATGAATATTTACACAGCCATCAAAATATTATTGCCTTTGGCATCTACAGATTATAAAATTATTTGATGAAACATATGTATTTTCTTGCAAAAATATAACTTAAGAATATAAAATCGAAATAAACTAAAAACAGATTTGACCAATTGACTGTATAAAAGGGTATAAATAAAATGATTTAAAAAATGTGCTAGGCACAGTAATGACCCAACACAATCCAAAGATGTAGTCAATAATTTCAAAACACAAAGTCAATTGTAGTAGGAGAAAGGGCATCCCGACCAGATTGTAGGATATCCCATTACCTGGACAGGATGCCAGTGTGATGACGCAAGCAAACTGGCCAGAGGGAGAAGGAACCAAATTTGTACCCAGCTGGTATACTATAACAGACAGACTGAGAAAAGCTGAGGATTAGGAGTTGCTCTATCCCTCATACGCCCAGTGGCAGTGGTCCTCATGTGGGAACCCAGTCAGGACATCCACAATGGTGCTTGGGAGATGTAGTCTGGAAGGGTAGCCCTGTCGGGGTCCCTGGAGATTGAGAGATGGTGTTGTTGGGTAGGACCTCCCTACTACAGCATGTCACAGGTAGCATTCCCAGGTCCAGCTTACAAAGGAGCCTGATGACACACATGAACAAGTCAGAGTCGGGAGGTAGTGGGCAACACTCAACAGAGGAAAGAAGAAGGAAAATTTGTTTAATCATTGTGAATTGTGGCAGACTGCTAGAGTAGGTTCGTGGAAATGTACTGATAGTGAATACAAATCCTTAATTTTATTCATTTAATATGTGATGCTTTACTATGTCTGTGGTTTCTATGGCGCCCCCTTCCAGTCACACAGTATAAAGTAAAGTGAATCAAGAAAACACATGTGCCACATGCTAAAGCACTTTTTTACCCAATTTTTGATGAACAGCAACTTTTACACTGTTGCTGCAGTGATGTCATGCGCGGCACAATCCAACTACTCCTGTACAGCAACGCTATGCCAATTATACAAGAAATACCAGCACTCAATATTGGAAAATAATGCTTTCCAATAAGACACAAAATAATTTTTACATTAGGAAGAACATTCTAGATGTTGAAATAATTAAAAGAATGAACTTATCCACCTAAAAATAAAAATATTACTATATTTTTTCTTCACAAATAGTGTAGGGAACATCAGAAAAAAATTTAAAGGTAATTGGATCATAACAAATACATAACCCTACATTTTTACTGTTTAATGTCACAGATAATTCTGGGAAGCCTCGTTCAAGAAATTGACTGACATACTCTGAGATTTCATACTATCCACATCTTTGGACATGGAATGCAAACTGACTGATGTTTTCAGTGGTGTCACATGTGGCCACTTCTGGTCACATTAATGAGAGATTATTATCAACAACAAAACCACAAAATTATCACACCCATAACCAAAATGGAAATAATTAAAACAGTAATAAATAATGATAAAAATTTTCAGAGATCCAAAAATAAAATAAAGTAAAAAAATATACACATGCTAAAAAAAAATAACATATCCCTGTAATCATAACAGTAGTGTTGCGAAACTTCCAATTTACAAAGCTCAAAATGAGGATTAACCTCACACTCCTTTGAAGCCTTGAATCCAATGTACAGCTTTCCCCAAACATATAAGAAGGCTTCGGCCTACACTGACACAAAGGGAGCAAAAGACCTGAAGATAATTTTAAATAATCTCCTTAATATACAAAAAAAAAAAAAAAAAAAAACAGGGGACAGGGAATTTGAAAATCTTTTGCCCAAGTAACAAATAATTACCTCTCAAAACTTTTTGAAACAAAAAAGATTCCCTATCAGTACCCTAAAAATAATCCATGAAAATATTTTTAAAAAAAAAGCATAAAATGAATATAATGAAAATTTGATGATGTTCATTTTAGAATTTTGAATGCTTAAGTGGAACCTGAAAGCTTTATGCTGCACGCCTTCTGACCATAGCAGCTGTGTTTTGTCCAAAGTTTAACTCATAATGGTTTAGTTTAGTTCACAAGTCGGGCTATGATGAGTAAACAATGTAATCAATAAATAATGCTAAAAGTAGTAACCCAAATAGTTTCTCAGTGGTGCAGAATTCCAATTGTATTCTTTTTTTCTTAGTGTTTCTTTGTACTAAGCTACTGAATCTGAAAAAAAATCATCATTTTTTTTTTTTCTTTTTTACTTACCCCTCTGGTTAACTGGCACTTTCATGAACGTGTGCTCGCTTTTATAGGTTGATTGCCATGTAGTGGCTTGGCGAGTGCAAGCTGTCAGCTGGGGTTGGCCGCACAGATAAAAAGTAGAGGGGCAGGTAAGAAAGGAGAAAAAGAAATTGGGAGGAAAGAAATCAAGAAGGGAACTTGTGCTCGAGGATGGAGAATGCCAGGAAGGATGGTTAGCCCTCTGCACAGGGGTTCAGTTGAAATGAGAGAGACATTGAGCCCGAGGGACGGCGAGCAAGCGTGTGCTCCAGCTGGGAGGAGATGTCCAGATCTGCTGAATTACTAAGGGATCATGAAGCTAGCATTGATTGCACAGTACTTTTTTTTTTTTACCAAAAATTAACTTCTAATATCAACAATATAGTATGTACTTACAGTAACTACTATTAAATAACACAAATATTTATGTAGTATATGATTTTATGACAATCATTTTTCAGCATTGTTTATATATTTTTGGCTGAGAGTTCTTAAACTCTTTCGGCAATCTCCAAAAATATTCCCATTAACTTGTTCATGGTCAACTTGTAAATAACTGAAACCACAAATGTTAAAATTCTAAACAATTCCATTTTCTGTTAACTTGTGTTTTGCAATGACCATCAACAGAACCCAAAGCCAGCCTAAAGGAAAAGCAAAAATTCATGTATAGCAGGAATGTTTTACTCATGGGCAATTATATGTAGCATGTTCAAGAGTAAGGCACTCCAGTGAACTAATAATATTAGCTACAAACATTATATACAGTAAAGCACTTAGATACATAATATCTCTTATTCATCCAATAAACTATAACCAAGGCCTTGTCTTAAGAAATTTCCTGAGCAAAGCTGGATAACAAAGCTAGTACGGTATATAGTATACAGGTTCTCCGGTTTATTTTTCAAATTTTTAAAATTTTGATTAGAGAAGCTTCAAATTGGCCATTTCTCAATATAGTCCCCTTGCTTCTCGTTACATTTGCATCAGTAGTCCACAAGGTTCTAAATGCCTTCAGAAAAGAATGTTTTTTGGTCCAAAGGCAGTTATGCATTGCTTATAGCCTAGACACGATGAACCTTTATTTAATCAAGAAGTGTAGGTCCCGTTGATTTGCTTTTCCATTTAATTTGTATCATGTAGAAACTTCATGAAAAACACCTCTTGGCCATTAGCTTTTGCAAGTTTTGAGTATCTTGGTAATTTTATATTTGATTTTCTATATTTTCTATATAAATTACTACTGTACCATATGTTTTAGAGTATGTGTATTATGAATTTGCAATATACTCCTTTTCAGAGATTGTCATTGCCCTGTGCCCAAAGGTCTAGCCCTCCTCAGCCCTCAACTGGATAAAGCAGTTTTGATAATGGATGAGTAGATGGATTAGTAACAGATAAGACAGCTAACTGGCTGAAAACTGTAATGCTGGATTATGGACCAGAGTGCAGTGCTGTTGTTCTTGGGTATTTAAGTCATTCTTTGCACCACGGCTATAGGTGTATGATTTAATATTCCTTGGAATAAAGGGGCTTAGCTAAAGGCATATGCCCAGCTGATATTATTTAAAGGTTTTCATTAGGCCATTATTTAAGACACTTGTCTGTGAAATAAAAAAATGGTTAGTCAGCAGAGCCCTTTGGCAGTGAATAAGTAGTTGATTTAGTAGAACGGTATTAAGCCACAGAAAATTTGTTACATGACAACCCAAGAAATAAAGGAACATGTAATATGGACACTAACGGGCTAAGATCTGAGTAAAGGTCTTATAATACTAGACAATGGTAAAACACAGGCAAAGGGAGAAAGAGAGAGCCTGTGTGCTAAGCATGACCATTTTATTCAAACACTGTCCATTAAAGGATGAAACCAAACAAATGGTACAAAATAAGCTTGAAATAATTTTGAGAAAATGCATAAGATGGTAACTTTTCATAAGATAATGAGTGATATATAAGTGGAAGCCATATTTGTGTGGGGAGTGAAATTAAACTGTACAAAGTAACAGTCAGTTTGGAAGAGGGAAAGCTGGAATCCAAAACCAAAACACAACTGCAAACACATCTCTTACCATGTGACTATCACCACTTTCAGACATGTGACAAATTCAAGGGTGCACAAGGGAAGCTGAGTTTTTTCTGTTAGCCCAGGCACTGTCTATGGACTTGCCCAGCTGGGGTCAGCTTGAATGGTATGACCTGTGAGCTCTCTGCATTTGTAACAATAGACTCATGGTGGTAAGGCCTCTTTTTCTACCCAATGGATTCCTTCTCTTTTCAGTGTGGTTTAGATGAACATTGTTTGTTTTTTTCATTCAGCCCACTCTCCGTCTCTACCAGGGTCCAGTGTGTTGCTAGGCACATTAATGAAGGCAATAAGTTCTTCCATCTTTTCCCATTTATGGCACTGGTTTCACTTGCCAAGAGAATCTGGCAGAGTATGGACAAAAACATTTGGTGAAAGTGAACTAATCCACCAAGTCTCTGAAATATTTATTAATCTTTAGCAATTTTGGCCTTTTGCCTGACAGGTCAAACACTGGCACTGAACAGCATGGGCAGAGATATACTTTCATGGCATTTAAATGCTCTACATTAAGAGGTCAATAAGTATTTTTTAAAACATAGTAAGTTGTTATACCTGTATAGTAAGTAAATGACTACATACAATTATTCTTCTTGGGACCAATAATGTCAGGTAGCCGACAGCACAGATTTGAATATGCCTCAATAACTTTTTTACATCAGCCTAGCAGGTCAATATTTATTTTTTAAAACATAGTAAGCTGTTATACCCATATGGAAAGTAAACAACTATGTACAATTATTCTTCTTGGGACCAATAATATCAGGTAGCTGAGAGCACAGATATGACTATGCCTCAGTAAGTTTTTTATGTCAAACTAGCATGAGTTCTTGTGAAGAAACTAAATCCTGGTTCCATCGAGATGTCTTCTTCTTAAAGCAGTGAACTTTGACTTTGGAAAACATTATCTGTTGACTCACTACTTTAATTTGGAGCCGTTTTGCCAAGAGTTGGAAATGGTAGACCGCATGGGAAGAGAATAAGGGAAGAAAATATGCAGTGTAAGTTAAAAGAATTTATTTCGTCAAAACTAGCAGAACAACAGATCATTTGTGACAACCAAATACATGAATCAATTCATAAAATCAAGCCAAAAAGTAGTTAACCCAAAACCTAAAAAGAATTTCAAACCAAAGTCTTTTGGAAAGTGTCCACAATTTTGGACAGAGTTTGCAACACAATAGTAATTTAATAGCATTGAGCAAATGACATCACATTTTATAACTTCTGACATGAGAGATATCCTAACAACACTCATAGACATCTTGATAACCAACTCACAAATAGTGACGGCCATGAAAAAAAGAGACTGCTCTGTGTGAATACAGAAACCACACTAAAGTGAAATTGTATTCCACATAATTCAGAGTGACTTAAAATGCAAAATGCTCAGAAGAAATGTATTAAGCCTCATAATAAATAACAAAATTACATGCAATCACAACTTGAAGCTTGAGTACATGTTCACCCCACAGCCAGAGGGTTTCAAGAATGTTCCGGAGGCTTGCCTATTCTGTCATTTTCCAGAGAAATCCTGCCAAATACACCTGTAAGACACTGAACCAAACAAGCGTTGGAGTCACAAGTGGGAAAAAACCTTGTTTTCTTGCCATTCTTCATCCGGAAATTATTTAGGATGCTGTTCTGAAAACTGATGTTGACATCATACTGTGAGGTGGGGCTGGCGGTGTAGCAGAAGGGACATCAGTGGCTCTTTTGGGTGTGTTCAGTTCCACTGTGGGAACAAAAGCAGAAAAACAGTCAGAGACTGTGCAAAGTATGTTCCCTTTCTCCATGTATCCTTAAATCAGTTCCAGTAAGAGGCTCACCACACTCATGTGTTTGACACCACACAGGTTACTTCGATGTGCAAAATACATAGACATACTGGTATACGCCTACAGGCAGAAGGCATTGAAACTTGGCAAAGGCATTTGTCTATTGATTTCTTGACTACCAAACATCTACTGTATATGGGCAAATGTCCATCCTAATATGGAGCAGTCATTGTCGCAGTGATGGTTTTGAGCCTACCTCCATATCTACTGGGACTTGGTTTGATGTTAAAAAAAAATCTGTGAGTGAACCTTTACCAGTATCTGCTCAGACACATTGCTGGACTCTCCAAATTTAATCAACATGGATGTATAGTCTAATGTGGAAGTTCCACTTTATAGACCTTAGGGGTTGGAGAATGCCTGTTACTTTTTCCATGGAGAGTTCTAAGTCTTCTGCAAACCCTTTTACTGAAACAGCAAATCAGAGTCATCTGACCAGGAAACGGGATAAATCCCACCACTTATTTACGGTGCTGAACAGACCTGCTAGATGATGGAAACTGCTACCCACCTGTTAAACTGTAAAGGGAATGACACTTAAAAGTAATACCAGAATAGCAAAAAGGGAATGTTGAGATAAAATGATTATTTACAGTGGCATGGAAAATGAAAGAATCCTAAATGGGCTTATGAATTGATAAGGATGTCTAAAAGTACCTAAATAAAAAATTAAAAAGGAACAGAATAGGGAAAAAAAGCTTAAAATAAATCATTAAATAAGTTTGGGTTGATCTGAGAGCCACCCCACACCATATCACACTATGGAGAGTATTTGCAAATTGTAAAAGATATATAAATACTATTATACATTTATAGATTTATTTAGTAATCTATCCAAAATGATATTGTACACTTAATTTATAGTGATCAGGTAAGTACTTTAAAGTTTCTGTAAAAGTTACCATGTTTCAGTATAATACTCCTCTTTAAGTCAACTTCCACTGAACACAACATTTGGGTCCCCTAAATGATCGGTTTCTTATTGGCTTTGTCAAGCTTTCTTACCGCTCAATTACTTAAAAATGGATACAACAGTGAGAAATGCACATTTATTATAAATATTTTAATGTTTTGTCAAGAAAAGAAAAATAAAATACATCTTTACACAAAAAATGATCAATGAACAGACAAAACCAAATTCGAGTCCACTCAGGCTGTTTAACCTGCGGGTCATCATGTTTGTATTTCGCTTATTGGATTGTTAATAGATTTTCTTCATTTGTGTGAGACATTGTGAATGATGTGAGGAGGCCTTTCTATTACTTTAACACTGGCGCCTGTGGTCCAACTTTAAGAAGATAGCGTTAAAAGCTGCTGGAGTTTCCACCTCTTGACAATATCCCAGCTGTAGACTAGCAATAGCAATCCTCCCGTGGCAGTTTTAATTATCAGCACTGGCGATACCATCAGTAAGTGTGTAATTACGTGTCAGTTTCCTGGCTGTTGGGTATGAAAAGTGGAACCGGTGAGATGATGATTGTTGAAACTGTAGACTCATATTTAAACAATTCAAAATGTGTAACTGGCAGAGTCATTAAACAGAGAGAGTCTGACCCCGGCTGTCAGTTACTCTTCCTTATGCAGATTTTTTTCTCTTCTCATGCTGTCTGTCAAAAAAGAAAAAAAAAAAAAGACTTCACAGTCTTATACGGGACGGAACAGGAAGTGTAAAGAGCCCTATACACAGATCTGCAGCTTTAATTCCCACAGTGCAGTCTTGATAGACTAAATAAACAGAAATTCCTTGCGCTCTGTTGGATATGCTTGAAATTGCATAGCCTTAAACTGATAAAGGTAAATAATCAAAAGACTGTTCTAACACATTTGGATGTGTTTATGAAAAAAACGAATGGATCAAAACAGATTATTAAAAAAGCCTCATTTTAAAACAAATATGTTAAGATGAAGTGGTATGTCGAGCATTCCAGTTGTTAGGATTACTTACAACTTGAGCCAGGATAACAAATATTTGAATTTATGATGAAGGATTTATTTTTTCACTCTTCATATTACTCATTAATAGCATCTGCTTTGGATGTGCCATTAACTATAGTAATTTATTCCAAGACAGCATATTTATATCTTTAACCCTGAATAGATTAGGACCTAACTATAATGAACAGAACAAAGAACTAGATTTAGAGTACAGACACAAATAGTTTAAAAGTAATTTATGGCAAGGATATATGCTTTGCATTGTATTATAAATAAATTGTCCAAAACAGAGAATGGCAAGGTGGCGTAATGGTTAGCTCTGCTGCCTCAAAGTTTGAGAGTCCTGGGTTTAAATTCTGACCCAGGCATTGCCTGCATTATTTTGAAGCATTCTGTGTTGTTTTCTCAGGACAGTGCAGTCTTCCTCAACATCCTAGTGATATACAGATTAATTTATTTGGTAGTTCTAAACTGGTCCATTATAAATAGGCTTAGGTGTGGGTGTAAATATGCCCTACAAAGTACTGGTGTCTTTATCAAGGTTTGCTCTTGCCACACAATCACAGCTGCCAGGACAGGGCCCATATACTCATGAATCAGAGCCTGAGCAGGTTCATTGCTGGACGGATAGAATAGTGGATACAGATTTACTTCAATATTAGACTAAGATTAGTCAGTTATTTATATTATAATGAAGCAGCCAGAAGAAAAAAGCATTACTAATATTACTTACTATCAGGATTTGAAATAATTCCCATCTAATGATAAAATGATGTATTAAGTTTACAATAAAAAAAAGTGAACCATCCAAAAAAGACAGAACAAGTTTACATCGGATAAAACTCTACCAAAAAAAAAAGATGAATCCATAATGGAGAAACAAAAACCTATTGTAGCAGCCTTGACCACAAAGCAAATCCAAATGGGATTTCAGTCCATCTTGGAGTCATAAATTCATAGGTGTTAAGTATAAGATCAACAATTTATTTATTAAGGAAACCCTTAATTCAACTCAATGCACATATGCATCCTTTATTAATTATGAACATACATTTCACATATCATGGAAGGTTCCACAGTAAAACTAAGAATACTCAAGTTACTTTACATAAGCTCACTTATGAGCTTTTAATCAATAATTGAGATAAAAAAATCTTTCAAATTTAAAAAATATTGCTGCATATATTGTCAGAGATGGCTGGGGGGGGATGACTTGGCCGGGACGCCCAGGAGGACCTGAGGAGGGCTTACGCCTTCCCTAGGCCATGTGGGGGCGACCGCCCAGGTACCTTTGGGGGCCATGGGTACAGAGCTTTGAAGCTTAACCCTGTAGGGGCCCATGGTCACCGCCAGGGGGCGCCCCTATGCCTTTGGAGCCCTAGACCTCAGCACTTCCGCCACACCCGGAAATGCGGGGATGCAGCCGGTACTTCCGCCACACTGGGGCGTGTCGGTGGAAGATTGCCGGGACACACCTGGAGCACATCCGGGGGAGCATAAAAGCGGGCGCCTCCCATCATACAATGGCTGGAGTCGGGTGGAAGAAGTGAGGCATTGTTGGTTGGCCAGGACTTTGGGGGACGTTAGGGGTTTAGTGTGTACTTTGTGTAAATATGGCTATAAATAAATGTGTTGTGGGTGATTTAAATGTGTCTGCCTGTCTGTGTCCGGGTCATTTTCCACAGTATAAATATGTGTCGTGGTCGGATGCAGGAATGACAGCTCCACTAAGGAAGAAAATTTGTTGTCCCATTTATTGTCTGCAGATAGAAAAAGGCAAAGCAAAATGCTCTTCACTGTGTGCCTCCCGTTATGCGGCGTATCAGAGATAAACAAACTGGAGTTTGTTGGGCTGGTTAACCAAAGTCACAGTGCTAGCAGAGCTCAGTCTGGCAGGTCACTCATGCCAGTAATGACACTTCCTTCAGGGAGGCCTGGGTTTTATGCGGGCTGAACAAGAAGGGGCAGGGTCAATTGCCTTTACTAGCTGGCTTCTCTGTACTGCGAAAAGAGAAGGAGATGACAGTGTTAGCGATAGTGCCTCATCTCGTCCCAGTGGGTTATTACATACCTCAAATAAGCTTATGAGGCGGTCCTCCAACGTGCATGCATGACAGAATTTACACTATTGGGATATACTTGCATGTATGTTGCCAAATGAGGTACATGGCCCTTTATTAATGTACAGCTGTCAAAATAAATTGTTTACTAAAATTTCATGAACAGTCAAAGGTTCCATGTCAATTAATCATGGGAAAAAAGAAACTTAAACACAAATTCTTATAATCCAATGTGTGCAACAACAAAAAAGAGACCAGTGCAAAGTGTGTGCTTTATATTAGCTTTCAATGGCCGCTGGGGTGGAGAGACAGTCCTAGTTTGTTCTGTTGTAGAGTATTTAACTTTTCAATGTTAAAAGTTATAGAAATTATAGACATTATAGAAATTAAAAAGAATCCAAATACTTTACTGAAAACATTGTTATGTAACAGCCAGGATCTCACCCCTAGCTCAAGTGTGTTTTTCTGTTTATTCGAACTAGTTGTTTTTATATTATTTTGTATATTTTGTTATTTATTACATCTGTGCTCTTTCTATATGATATTCATAATAATTATAACTATATTTATATGTATATTTGTAACCTGCCTTGACCCTTTTATGATCTAAAGTCTTGGCCTTAATGTATTCATTTGTTCATTGGATTTATAAATTGTGTAAGTTCTATTTTTTGATTTTTGTAGCTTTTAGACATTCTCCTGTGTTTAAAAAAGATTGCGATTTTTGGGATCATTGTCAGATTTACCTTTTTAAATTTTTTTGCTTTAGACTTGCTTATTTTTAAATTTTTGTTAATAAATTATTCAAATATTAGGAAGCTTTGTTTTTTTGTTAGTTTGTCCAATAGATTTTTTAGGCTCTGCTCTTCAGACTCAACATAAAGGGACCAGTTACATTACAAATATTCATCCATCCATTATCCAACCTGCTATATCCTAACTACAGGGTCACGGGGGTCTGCTGGAGCCAATCTCAGCCAACACAGGGCGTAAGGCAGGAAACAAACCCTGGGCAGGGTGCCAGCCCACCGCAGGGCGCACACACACACACCAAGCACCAACTAGGGACAATTTAGGATCGCCAATGCGCCTAACCTGTATGTCTTTGGACTGTGGGAGGAAACCGGAGTACCCGGAGGAAACCCACGCAAAGAACATGGCAACTCCACGCAGGGAAGAACCTGAGTTTCCTAACTGCGAGACAGCAGCGCTACCCACTATGCCACCATGCCGCCCCATTACAAATATACACACAGTAAATGTATGAAAATATTTATAAAGTAATGGTATATATAAAAAAACAACTATAATATCAATAACAACATATAAATAGCAATATTTTAAAAACAACAAAATGTTTAAATAAAAGGAAGATACAATTCAGCCAGGAATGAGATTGTGGCTGCTACATACAGTAATGAAGCATGGATTGAGCATTTGTACCCAAATCCCTGTGACATATTGACTAATGTTAATATCATGGCATCTATGTGAACTTGGCATCATTCTATTTTTTATGCAAGTAACAGCAAAATTCTAGACTTCCAAAGATGGCAAAGAAAATATAGCAATGTCATACTGTATCAGTTTCCTTCACTTTTCTCATATTCTGCTTAACAACATGGTTTTTGTTACTTTTTTTTACTAAATTTGTGAAGTAATACATTTCTATGTAAAGTGATCTACAAGGAAAACTAGTTATAATAGTTGCAGAAATATTTTACATCATCATATAAAGTTTTAATAGCAAACTATATTTATTAAAGCAACTTTCTACAGTGTATTATATTGTAAAATGCTTTACAGATACAATGTAGCACACTGTTAGAAATGTTCTGCACCAAGCTAAATGACTTCTTCAGGATCACACAAAGTATCAATCGACCATTTAACTCATTTATTTAGTCCAAGCATTATGGTATTGATTAATTATAATCACAGACTATTTAGAGAAACTTTAAACAATTTTCATTTTTTTACGGTGGTTTAAATTATTAGCCAGGCAGTTGCCATTTCATTTCTGCATCATTTTCAAGGGGACAATAAAAGAGAATGTCTATGGATGACGGAATGTTTTCAGCGTTTGTAGAGGCTTCCTAAAACCATTCAACCATCTGTTTCTGCCTTACCCTGGCACAATCCAGGAATCAAAACTGCACAAATGTATTAGTCCATCACAGGGAACACTCATACAAACACACCACTCTATTGGTCAAATTTACACTCACTAATTAATATAACGTGTCTGTTCTGGGGATATAAGGATATAAGAGAAAACAGCAGGATATCAAGAAACAAAGGCAGAATTTGCAAACCCTGCACAATGACTAATGATGAAATTCAAATTCAGGTTTCTCAATCTGTGTTGCAGTATTGCAAATCACTGTGCCATCTTGACACCCACATAATTCATGTATTTTATTTTACTTTCCTATGTGACACTGTGAGCCCTTAGTGGCACATGGTTGTTAAGACAGGACTATATCATTGTGCAAAATAAAATGAAAGAAAAAAATCCATCCATCCATCCATTCTCCAACCTGGCTATATCCTAACTACAGGGTCATGGGAGTCTGCTGGAGCCAATCCCAGCCAACACAGAGCACAAGGCAGGAAACAAACCCTGGGCAGGGCGCCAGCCCACCGCAGTGAAAGAAAAAATGATTAATTAAATTTCCAAATTGAAAAAAGTAAAAACTAAATGAGAAATGCAGTGTTTGGACTTGGAGCGTTAACACCCTGAATGAAAGTCCAAGAAAAAAGGGTTGCATTTCTAAACTTCCATTTATGTATTTTAGAATGTGGAAAAAGCAATTACCTGTTTTCCCTTGATGACAGACTACAACATAGTGAAGAATTAGATAATAATTGACCCTTTTTAATATAACTAAACATTTAAATATGAAGTTCTTAGCTGTTTTAGATTTGAGCTCCATTTTACAAATACTTCAATGAAGTTATAGCCAATATTAACATACATTATGGAAATTTATACACTCTATTTTTATTAAACAAACTATTTAGAAAGAATTTGCTTATTTTCTGTGAAATTCTTTATGCCATGCAGTATTGCTTAGGAGTACCAAAGAATTTATTAGCAGCAGAAATACAGCAGTATTAATCAGAAAACATATAACATTAAGGGATAGGGGTGGTTTGGTTATGTATGTTGAGTTAGACTACAAGCTGAGCCTGAAACCTGCCTGTGGTTTCATTCCTTTATGCATCCTGTCTGAAGTACAACCCCAAATCAGAAAAGAAAGGATGGCATGGAAAATGAAAATTAAAAAAAATACAGTTATTTTTTAATTTACTTTGACTTTTATTTCATTGCAGACAGTATGAATCCCAGATAATTCATGTTTTGTCTGGTCAGCTTCATTTCATTTGTTAATTTGCATCCATTCTTGTGTTTCACGCCTGCAACACATTCCAAAAGCAGTAGGAACGGTGACAAATTACATCTAGTAATGAGGTAAAATAATTAAATAATGATGTGATTTCAAACAGGTGATGTCAACATGATTTGGTACAAAAGCAGTATCCACGAAAGTCTTTGAGGAGCAAAGAAGGGCAGAGGATCTCCAGTTTGTCAATAAATGTGTGAGAAAGTTATTGAAATGTTTAAAAGCAATATATCCTCAAAGAAAGATTGGAAGGGATTTGCACATTTCTTTTTCTACATTCCATAATAGTATTATACCAAGGAATCTGGAGGATTTTCAGTGCATAAAGGGCAAGGGTGCAGGCCTAAGCTGAACACCCGTGATCTCCGATCTCTCAGATAGCACTGCATCAAGAACTGTCACTCATCAATAGCTGATATAACCACATGGGCAAGGGATTGCTTTGGCAAACCTTTGTGAAGCACTACAATAAGGAGCAACATTCACAAATGCCACTTCAAACTTTATTGTGCAAAATAAGTAGCCTTATTTAAAGCATGTCTAGAAGTGGTGTCGACTTATGTGAGCTCGGAGGTATCTGGGGTGGACCATCACACAGTGGAAATGTGCATTGTGGCCAGACAAATCAGTATTGCAGATCTTTTTTGAAAGAAATAGACAGAGTGCTCCGGACCAAAGACAAAAAGGACCATCCAGACTGTTAACAGCAACAAGTCCAAAACCCAAGGTATGTCATGGTATGGGCTTGTGTCAGTGCCCTCAACAAAGGTCATTTATACTTCTGTGATAGCAGCATTAATGAAGAAAAGTATGTAGAGGCTTTAGAGCAATATATGTTGCCTTCAGGACAAGATCTATGCATTTTTCAACAAGCTAATACAAAATCATATTCTGCACAAATTACAAAGGCATGGCTGCAGAAGAAGGGGGTATGCATACTGGACTGGTCTGCCTGTAATCCTGCCCTGTCCCCAACACAGAATGTGTGGAGAATTTTGAAACAAAAAATGCGACAACGATGACCCTCCATTGTTGCACACGTTAAGACGTGTTTGCCAGAAGAATGAGGCAAAATAATATCTAAAACGCTTCACTGCTTGGGATCCTCAGTGCCAAAAAATCTTTTAAGTGCTGTGAGAAGGAATGGTGACATTTCCAAGTCCTGACTTATTTTGGAATTTGTTGCAGGTATGAAATGCAGGAATAGAATGGAAATGAAGTTGACCAGACAAAACATGAAATATCTTGGGCTCATACTGCCTGTAATGAAAATAAGAGTCCAAGTGAATTTAAGAATCACTGCATTTTCTTTTTTTGCATTTTCCTTACTGCCCCAACTTTTGTGATTAGGGGTTGTACCTCCTAATTAAGGTACATCACCAAACATTGATCTTCCTGGGTTTCCTTCAATCTGGCCTACATAATAGCAAAATATATTGCTTTATGCTATTGAGGATGGAGACATTGACTTGATTCAATAGAATACAATAGAATTCCACCCAGTCATTTTTTGGTCTAACTGTTGTCACACATGTGTGATTAGGGGACAACCGAAGGGCCTGAATAAATGTAGTTCTACACCGAACCAAGGGGTGGCGAATTGCGCTAATTCTCTCTCTGAATTTGTTGCAGACCATTCTCGGGAAATCCCACCCTATCCTGGGGCAGCCAACGACATCACTTCCGGTTCCGGTCCTGATGACATCACTTCCCCTGCAAGCATTTAAAAGCCGCCATCTTAAGACAATAGTCAGTTCTGTTTTGGACTCCATTGTGTGAACATGTCTTTGCTTTTGGACAGATTTTGCAGCTGGGAAATATTATACGGGTGGCTGCCCCAAACCTTCCTAATGTCTCTGGATCATTCTTGTTACACTGTGTAGAAAGAAGCAGAAGATTTGCTAAAGTGGAGTTTCTGAAGAAGGAGTCTGAGTTGCCTGGAAAGCTTGCATATTGTAATCCTTCTAGTTAGCCAATATAATGTGTCCTTTTGCTTAACTTCTCACCACATCCATAATGGCTAAAGCGGTACAACACCCTTGTACTAAAGTAGAAAATCTTGAATGCTTTACTTTTGGAGATACCAGGCTACAGTTGAACAGTAAAAAAAATCTGTGAAAATCACAAATCTTTAATTTGCCTTTTTCTTAACTTCTTTCTATTTCTTTCTCACAGTGTTTGCAGGAAGGAGTTAAAGGAGTAATTACTTTATAGACTAGACAACAATCACAGCTTCTGTGTGTGTGTGTGTGTGTGTGTGTGTGTGTGTTTGCCAGTATTTGATGGTAGTGCTCTAAACTACTAGAATTTGTCGAAAGCATGTTGCAACCCCATAAGACAATGGGGAGGATGAAGAAATCTACATAAGACTGTTGTTGTTTGTATAGTATTTATGTTTGTAAGAATGGCCACAAGGGGGCGGAGTGGACTTTTGACCTGGATTTATTTGCTCCAGTATCCTCGTCAGGTGGAGTTTTTGTTTCCCTCTCTTCCTTGGCCTTCTGACCTTAGCATTTGATTATTAAGCTGAACATTTACTGTCTCTTTATATAGATTTTTATAAATATTTGTCCTACAGTTTTTCATTTTTTTTATGTAGCCTATTTGATGTATCTTTTATTACTGTAAAACACTTTGCGCTTCTTCTGTGTTTGACAATGTGCGATACCATTTATTTATAACTTTGTTGTTCTTATGGGGCAGTCAAGTCAAGGTGCACCTCACCAAACATTCAGTGTCCATAAAAAGCTTTGTCAAGAGGCACCCAGTACTCATGTAACCTCGGTTTCCAAGCTAGTGGACTGATTTACATTCTTTTCCTTATGTACCATTTCTCCAAGTGGTTGGTGTTCTTTAAACATTACTGCTACTATATTATTTGAGTTATTCAATAAAAGAAGCTTTTTAAGAAAGAAAAAAGGCAAATCCTTTTAGGTAGTATTTTATGTCTAGAAATGTGACTGCAGTTTAATTCAAATTCCTAAGAATGTACTGTTATATGAGGTAGCACTTTCACCCAGAAGTTACCTCAACTGCTTCTCTGGTCCAGCCTCCCGTGTTTTAAATCCCAATGTCCATGTAGGGTCTCCAGATTCTCTGCATGGTTTTCCTCCGAAATTCACAAAGACGTGAAGCATTAAATTCTGCATTTGCACCACTGTGAACGTGTGTGTGAGCGTGAGTGAACTCTGCAATTTTATGTGGCTGGTTTGCTGCTTTGTGCTTCTGCCCGAACTACTCTTAATTTTTGTTAAGAAGGTTAGAGTTTGTTATGTTGTGTCATGTTATGAATCTATTCAGTTTAATGTTCTCTGTGCAGTGAGTTTGCTCAACTGTAACTGCTTTAAACAATTTCCATTCATACAATATAGTACTGTCATTCTAGCATTTACACATAGAGATAAATGTATGTTTAAAACCTGCATCTAGCAGCAGTCCCTCCTCTAAACAATTACAAACAATAAAGCCATGCGTCCTTTGTCCTGACTTTCTGCATTTTACTGTCATGGGAGAAATGTCCTGCTGCAGTAGGATACTCACTGCAGCACGACCTGTAGCACTCTCTGCCTCAACACTAATTGCTGACCCACAGAGGACTGAAGGAGACTTCCAGACAGCCTCCACAGAGCACCTCCGTGCCGCAACACTAGTTTCTGCTCACCAGCTTTCTTGTTCCTTAGCCTGCAGTGCTGTTTGTCCTGCTGAGCTCTGGATACATTGTGCCTCAAATTCCCACACTTCTCACCCAGGTCAGTCAACAAGCCTTCATTTACACCAGAGGATCATGCACTCTCAGTGTCTTTTATAAACTTTGAATGAGAGCTCGCCTTCCATTTTTTAAAGCAGCAATGCTCATCTAATTAGCCTTTGCTTGTCCAGAGACATTGGTACCATGAAATTCATCAACCCACTGAAACCTTCTTCCCAGGCTGCCTAACCTGGTGGATATGTCTTTTGCTGTACAGATTTCACTTCTGCAGGATTTTTAGGGGTGAAATTTGCCTTCTGTGTAGAGCAGTCTATGACAGTACAGTGTATATAAAAATACAATTTCTAAACAAAGATATAGACACAAGACCTATACATATACAGTTATGTATATATATATATATATATATATATATACAGTATGTCTGTACACACACACACATTATATACTGTATATATACAGTATTTCTGTACACACATATATATATATATTTTTGTTTAAACTGTTGTACTATTGATGGTGAAAGTCTCTAAAAATATTTATGGATGTGTTGGTGTTACAAATTGATTCCTTTTTTTTAGTTCTAAAGACATTATTAACATGGCCAGAGATGCTTGTTACTGTTTTTCTTTTGTGTCCAATGAAATAAAAGTGGATAGAAATCAGCCACTTCATCAGAACCATTGTGGAACTTGAAAACAAATCAAAAGAGCAGTAGCCACTGTTGGGTTTGTTATGATTAGTATAAAAATGGCTAAGGTCAACAAGAGATGTGTATGGCTTCAGGTTGTTAATGTGTCATTATTTTTAATAGTAGTTGTAGTAGTAGTAGTATTACAGGATAGCACCTACAAAAGTTGCCACACACACGGTAAATAGTCCTGCCCCAGCTTTTGCAGCATCAAATGTTTTTAAGTGATTGTGGATGTGCATGTTCATGCAGGCTCCTTCAAAGGGATTCATGGAGCAATATCCATTTGTGAGTGGTCCTATGAAACGTATAGATCAGTGACTGGTAAAAAGTGGCGTACTACTAGCTCTATGAGCAACACACAAAAACCAAGATACCCTTCCTACTTTACGCCAGAGGTTGTCACCAGCATTGTAGATCCTATGAAAGAAATGTGGAATTCAGATATTGTGGCAGATTGCTGGGGTCCTTACATGGCCGGGGTGCCTGGAAGGACCGGAAAGGGGCATGTATAGCTTCTAGGCCACGAGAGGGCAACCGCCTTGGATTAAGAGAGGACCACGGGAGAAGAGGGAAAAGTGATTAACCTGTTGGGACCCGTGGCCACCACCAGGGGGTGCCTTAAGCCTCGTGGAACCTGGAAATAGTTACTTCCGCCACACTCGGCAAGATGGTGGAGGAACTTACCAGGGACGCCCGGAGTGCTTCTGGTGCAAAGGGCAGCACTTCCGCCACACCAGGAAGTGCTGCCGGGAGGACGTCATCAGCCACCTGGAGCACATCTGGGCGGGAATAAAAGGGGCTGCCTTCCTACAGTTGGGGAGCTTAAGTCGGGAATGGGAGCAGGACAAAGTTCCTAGAAGGAGACAGGCGGCCAAGGACTGAGAAAGAGAAGCCTTATTGTGGTGATTATTTGCTGTGTGCATTGTGTGTGGTGTTCAGGACTGTAAACCTTTGTTTATTTATGAGAAATAAAAGTGTGCTTTTTATAAAGATGTGGTTTCCGACTGGTGGTGTCTGGGCAAGTCTCACAATATATAAATACAGCTTTATTTGTTCCGAGGGGAAAATTTAGCTTTTCACAGAAGCTCAAGAAATTGTATAAGAAACAACAACAGTCATACCTCTCAAACAAGAAGAAAAACCTTCTGACTTGGTTAAAGATAATAGAACAGTCACAGTGACACGTTATAAAGGTGTATCGCTGTAAGTGTAAAGGGTCCCCACTAGCGTTTCTTGACAGACTTCTGTTACATAATTCATTGGGTGAAAGTACTTAATGATAGTAAATGGAATGATATTCAAATTGTGAGGATGCACCACTAAAACATTTTGCCGCTAATAATTGTTATGATTTTTCTCAGGTATCATGCCAGTGTTGTAAGTATAAAGTGCTAGACAGTTTCAGTACTAATGTAAACATCCATAGAGAAATCTATTACTAAATCCCCCTTTATCAAATTTAGCATACAGATAAATGATTTGGATTATTGATTATAACATAAGAAGTAGCTGAGTAGAACATCTTACACTTAATGAGTAAACTAAATACGGACGCATCATAAAGATAATGCATTTCCAGAGGTTTATTTGGTGCAATTCATTTAGTTTTAGACAAATCTATATTTATCATCGATGACAATAAAATCAACACATTAATTTTTGAATGATTCTTTTTTGAGTCCACTGCATTAACTTTGCATTTCAGGATTCTGATGTCTGTTTTTTTGTATAGCTTCCCAGAGTGCACTGTGTCCTTTTTTATCTATTCTGTATTTCCTGTCACCTGTAGCTTTTTTTTACATGTTGCGGTGTGTAGGTAGTTAAAGCCATCAGTGGGTGAGACAGTGACCTCCTGAACTTGGAGCGTTAGGCTTATCTTCCAAATCATGATATAAAATACTGTATATGAGACGCCTTACTCTTTACCAAAATAGCTGTGTAACCATGTTTCTAAAAAGCAAAGCTTAGATAACAAAACAATTTGGAGAAATGTTATGTTTTCTTTATGGAAGCATCTAGAGTAGTTCACGGTAAGTTCTCAAGTTTCCGGGGCTCTCTTTGGTCTTTTTGTGTGTGTGCCATTACCTTTGAGTACTTGCATGTGGCATAAGCCTATGCTGATATACTATACTATTAAAATGTATTATATTTTGGACATTGTTAAGGCTGAGAATGTCAGATGGATCAAGTTGTGGGAAAACTGAACCATTTACCTATGATAAGCCTGCGTGCAGAAATGCAATCAAACCATGTCTGGTACTCTGTAATGAATCTGTTGTTCTAGAAATAAGACTTAAGCAGTACATTAAAGCTGATTTGTGAGCTAGTTCATTTTTATTTCCTTTTAAATATTGGTCTGGCTAAATAAAGAGATTGGAATTATGTATATACAGTCCATAAGGAAATTGTGGGAACTTAATTTAACATAAATAGTCTAATTAGAAAATTAATGCATGGCTTTTTTGAAACAAAACACAGGCCCAATATAGGTTGTAGAAAACTGAACAAAAACACTCAAATTACCTTGTTTAAAATCAAACTAAGCTTTTATTATACTCTAAAACAAAGTTTTGCCAGTTTTAAAAAATAGTTAATTTTTAATACCTTTACAAACAAGGAGAGTTACATTTCAAACATATGTATCCCTTTTAAAACTCAACAAAGGGAACATGGAATATAAAAACATAAGAAGTTTGACAAATGACCATTCAGTCCATGAAGCTTACTTGGTTAATTATTAGCTAAGCTGTCTCAATATCTCATCCACATGCTTTTTAAAAGTTGTCAAGGTTTATACTTCAACTAAATGACTTGATAGTTTTTTTTTTCATATTTCCAAAAATGTTTCTGTGAACAAATCCTTCCTGGCTTCGGTGTTAAATGTGTTTCCCCTTAATTTCCAGCAGTGTCTTAGAGCATACAATTTATCATTTAATCAAATAAGACAATAACCTCTCATTCTTTAGTGAATAATGCAAATGTTGATTTGTCCTTTTTGTATTTCCAACTTAATTATTCATCCATGCATTTCAAATCATCTTTAATCCCAGCAGCACCAGGTAAAAAGCAGGAACCAACCCTGGAGAGGATGCCCATCCATTATAGAGTAGATTCACATGCAGACAAAGAAACATTCACTCATCTTCTGTCTTTTTGCAGTTGCCAAGCAACCTTCAAAACATATTTTGGGGTTTGAGGATCAAAACCTGGTTACAGGAAGAACAACCCATTTGAACAAATTAAGAACATGGAAATTCCACGGAGACAATGACCTGGCCCACAATTCAAATCCAGCACCATCATGCCAGCCTATTACTTAGATACTTAATTTTATTTACTTCAAAAAAGGTTCATATTCAACACAGTGGTAAAAGAAGAGCTGAGTTAATACTCTCCTGCTTTGAAGAATACTGTAACGACCCAATGACAAGGAAGACACTAGTAATTGTTAAATGCTTGCTTTATTGTATGCCCTGCTAGATGCTAAATCGCCATCTCAAACACTTGTGTATGGCCATAGGAGATGACACCGCTAGTGATCAAAAGGCGTCAAGCGCTGTCTGGCAGTGCAAGACCAAATGTGTAGTCTCTTCTTCTCAGACACTTTTTGAGGGTCGTCTCTAGGTAGCTGTTCTGGTCCCTTTTTATTTCACACATCGGTCACAGCTCTGACCCCTTCCTCAGCTGCTGCCTAGACCTCAACTGTGTCGTTTCCGCATTACAATACTGTATTGTACCCAAGTAGAAAAAGAGCTAAACCTGAAATCAAAGGTGGTGAATAACAGGCATAAATGTAGCTTATATATACACATATATGTTGTAAGTGACAATTTCAGATATGGAGGGAAGAGACATTTTACATTAACGTCAATGAATCCCAATTGGTAAGAGTTCCAAAAAGTCACAAAAGCACTTCAAAAAATGTCTACTTGGGGAGAGATTTACAGTGAAACCCTGGCGAGTAATGAAGGCAAACACAGGGTGTTCATAAAAATAAATAGTTTATTTTCACAAAAATTCTCTGAAACAAAGCAAACTCCATAGAGCACAAAAGGCAAAGGAATAAGGAAGCCCAAAACATACAAGCCCCAATAAAGATATACAAAGAACAGTTAAAAAACCAAATAATCACAAATCCTACGAAACTTACCAAAACACAAGAATTCACCGCTCATCATCACATTTGAATGAACTACCAGAAGCTGTAGGAAACAGTCCAGATTTATAGGGCAGAGTGCAGTTTCTGGTGGTGTTAGGCATGTGGTCCTGCATCTTGGGGGACCACACACAAAACAAATGGAGCATACCACAGGCAGCTTACATACATAAACAAAATCAAAAACAAACAATAATTCACATAAACAACATAAATCAAAGAATGAACAAAAATCCAAAATTTCAACCTGCTGGATGTGGCCTACAGAGGGCCCAAAAAGAGAAATGGCAAAAACATTTAAAGTTAAAAGATTAACTAAAAGTCTTTACACATATTATATGTATATATATACAGAAATGCTCTACAAGGGAGAGGGTCACCATAAATCTCTTGCTTGTGAAAAGAGGGACAAGGATGAATTTTTGTAAAATGAAGATTTATTAACAAAGATTGAAAAGTACGACAAAATGCTCAAAAGAGCAAAAAGGAATTTGCCTAAAAGGCAGTCTAAAGGCAAAGTCAAATAAAATCAAATTGTATTTGTCAAATACAAATTACATGTATTGTGAGCTTTTTGAACTGTTTTGAGAACCTCTCCAATGTTGCTGCATGGCGAAATGCAACTGACTCATTTTTCAAAGGTTGCTTGTCCATTGCCGAGGCCACCACAGGTTCGAGGCACCACCGAGACAACTACAATTTCATAGCCTCCTCGTGTAACATGTCTGTCGTCCAATGGGTGATGCAGGGAAAAGTATAACCGGCCCACTGACCTGGCCCTATCCCTGCTCATTTGCTGAGTCTGTGTGTATTGAAGTGGTAGCTTCCGTTTAAATAAATACCCTGACTGCTCCTGTTTTGATTGGAATAAAGTCGGTTTTCTTGAAGCCTTTGGACTTAGAGTCCTCTCTCGGGTGCAGGACAGTGATTCATGTGTCACAATATATAGTACAATATTCAGTGGAAATGCTTAGCTGCTTAACTCCAAGACTGTGTCTTGACATGAATATAAAGGTGTAATAACAATAAATAACTTTATGAATTCAAAAGTAGTCCCAGTACACAAATTTAAAGGCAAATCCAGGAGACAGGCAAGACAATCCTGTTATCAGTAAGAACAAATAAAAAATCAATACAGAAAACTACAACACAACTCAATACTCCACTGCTGGGTACCACTTTCTGACTGAAGGAGAACCCAGTACACATGATGTCAGAGTGGCTCTACCTCTCAGGGTCCCACTCCCACAGCACAAGAAATGGAAACACATTTAAAAGTACAGACCACACATTTTAAATAATATTCATAGTAAACACAACAGAAATAGCATCAAAACATAATGCAAATAATGCAAAAATTAATAGCAGAGCTATCAAAATGCAGGACAGAAGTTGGGCCATAAGATGCTGTTTTGACAACGCACTGTCTATGGTAATGTGTCCAATGTACAAGACACCACATTAGTACCATTGTCCTGAGTCACTATATTTTTAGCCCCAAAGAGACATATTCTTTTGTTATTTTGATTATTGTTTTAACTCCTGTATCTCAGTAGCCATTTTATGTTTTAATATCCCTATTTTTTCATAGTTTCACCTTCTTTTAGTCATTCATGGATTTAAGTTCAGCTCAAAATTACCCCTAAATAAAAATGTAAAAAATTAGTTAAAATAAGAATTACAATACATTTCAACAGCAGGAGTAAGTTACTTTACAAATCAACAGAGAATAGGATGATTTTTTATGCTGCTTTAAATATTGTGGTGGGTGAAATAACAAAAGCACTTTCAAAAACAAGTACCTTTGTGTTTTGTGGAAAAGTAGCTATATGTTCTGCGTAAGTGGTTTGAAATGTTAACCACCAATTAGTTAATTCTCAGGAAAGACACATCATTTAATTCGCCATTACATACAGATACTGTACTTAAGTCATATTTAATTGTTAAATGATTATATTTTGTTATTTAGTATTTATAAATATTTTGATATTTTACAATATGCAAGGGATGTTCAAACAGTTTCCGCACTTTTATATTTTCTTCGGAAACGTTGAAGGCGGGAGGAGTAGTAATTGGACAAAAAAGTTGGTACGATGATGGGAAAATTGCATCGCAAATGAAGGTGAATATGTAGAAAAGTAATGTAATTTGTTTTTGAAATTCTTAATAAATACAGTTAAAAAAAAGTGCTGAAACTTTTTGAATGTCCCTCGTATTTGTATGGTACCTTTGTCTTTAACAGGATATTTCTGTACCTATAGGATCACAATGCAGAGGGAGCATGAAAAAATTTGGCTATGAAAACTATGTTAAAAGTCACATCTTAGGAGAATTGCACAATAGTGAACTATTCTCCTATACACAAAATGAAGAGACATGGATGAAAAAGAAGAGGTACATTTTGTCAAATATAATTCTTCAAGTTGTTTACAATAATAAAAAAAAATCTGATAAGCTCTGCAAAAGGATTGTCAAAGAGAACATTTAAAGATCTTGGTCAAGGCTCAGAATGTATAAGTAGTTCTTCATGGCATGAAGCATAAGTTTTTAATTTAAAATTTAAAGGAAAATAAAATGGTTAAAATACTTAAAACTTAATTCTTTAGATGAGCCATAAGTATTACTGATGAGCGAAAAAGCAAAGTTTCAATTCACATAAGGTTTTGTGAAACTGACACTGAAAATCGTTTTGTTTGCTATTTTCCAAATTTGAAACACAAAATGCGCTGAAACTAGTTAAGGGACAGGGGGTTAAATTTTTTTGGAGGAGAAAACATAGAATAATGGTCTCTAAAGATTTGTTCACAGTGACATTTACGTTAACCTACTTAGCAGATACTTTTATCCAAAGCGAATTACAAAGGAGTTCAACATAATTGGGTAACATCAGTCTAAGGACTGTTTTGAACAAGAGAAGCAGGACAGATTACAAACACTGATTACCACAAGTGAAGAGCTATAAAGCTAGCATAACGAAATAAAACATCAATTAACAATATAACAGATATCCTCAGAACAGTAGAGTTTTCAATCAATTCTTAAACACTTTGAGGAGAGTTAGCACTTCAGATTGAGATCGCTGCTCGTTCTGCCATCTAAGAGCTAAATATGAAAAGAGTCTTGATTGAAATTTGATACCACACAGAAGTGCCATCATCAGATGCTGTTCACTACCAGACCTGATTTGGTGAGAAGGAGCATAGCACCTCACCAATGTGTCCATATACAGTACACAGGTGCTGACCCATTGACTACTTTGTAGGAAAGCATCAAGGATTTAAACTTACTGTCTGCTGCTGCAGGAAGCCAATGTAGCAACCTGAAGAGAGGAGTGACATGCAAGAATACAGGGTATGCTGTTGCATTTTAATCCAAACATGACAAGACCAAAACCTGGACTAGAAGTTTTGAAATATACTCACTCAGATAAGATCTGATTTTGCAGAGGTTATACGAAGTGAATCTGCTCGAACAAGTGACAGTTGAAAAGTGGTCAGAGAAAGATAACTGCTCATCAATCACAAGGAAAGGTTGCTTGCTGACTTGGCAGGTGTTAGCAACAATGATCCATGCTGTACAGAGATGGAAGTTGAAGAGACTGACTGACCGGTATAACAAGAAGCTTTGTCTATGCCAGGTGGAGCTGTAGATTTTGGTTCTTCCTCAAAGTTGAAATATCAGTAAGACATACAGAAAGTCCATGCCAATAACCATGTTATCCTCAGAAGGGAACGACAGGTATAGCTATATATCATCAGCATATATCAACACTGATATTTGAAAACATAGAATTGGATGATGGGACCCAGTAAGGTGACTGATGTTGGGGGCACACCTGTGCATGTCTGATGCACCCTTGACATTGCTCCTTGGCAGGACACATGGTGGGATCTGACCAAGATGTAGGACTCAAATCAACTTAGAGCTGTCCCAATGATGTTAGGGTCAGGGAGGGCAGCAAGAAGGATCTCATGGCTGATTATGTCAAAGGCAGAGGAAATATCTAAAAGGGTTTGGACTCACGATATTTCAGTAGTTATACAGTAGTTAACTGAAGCTGGACAACCGCAGTCAGTACCTGTGTTTTTTTTGGCAGCTACGTAATAAAGGTAATTGCTTGCACATCAGTGAAATCATTTCTATTTATGTCTCTTATTCACATCAAGACAAGGGTGCAGGATTTTTTAATGAGATGTGTTGCATATTTTCCATGCAAAATCACACAAATCTTGTGCCATCATGCTTGGAGTTTAATTTCTGTCTGTGATGCATCTTTAGGATTGCAATTACCAATGTCATAAGTATCTATTCTTTCTGTGACTCTGTGTAGCACCTTGAACATGGCAAAGGTGTTATATAAATAAAATATATTATTAAGTAAGAGTAACTAATACCAATAACAAAAAGAGAGTCTGGTGATTTTCTTAAACTAGAAACATGAGGAATACAGACAAGAAAACAGCAAGAAAGGGAGATTGAATAAGAGGATAGTTAACATGGGAGATATGTGAAGGCTGTGATACAGCAGATAAAGAATGAAACTTTAATCTGACCTGTCCTGTTTTACAAACTTTGGGAAAATATTGAGCTTCAGCATACTGGTGTACAGTAAGACAAACACTAAATACATACAAAGAAATATTTACACACAAAGGATGTCAAAAACGGACTAATGCTTATAAGATTTAGATGACCCAATGTCCAACACATATGAGAATGTTACATAGTGCACAAAAAATATAAAATCTTGGTAGCTTAGAGAGGAGAATGAGTTGCTTCTCTAACCCTCTTGAGGAATCACAAGTCAAAGTGCAAGATACTCAGGCTGACTTGCTTTTTATATATTAATCACTCCACTATTCAAAATCTCGATTGAATAAATAGCAACAAAGAGTTTCTCTGCACACTTTTGTGGAATACCAAACTGTAGAAATGTCTTTTGCTGCTCCAACCTTAAAACAAGAGTCTGGAGTTATGCCTTGAAGCAATATGGATTTTTCTGTGCCTACAGTACAGCAGTATGCCTGGAGTATTTAATGGACTGTCTGGGTATTAGGCTATTATAGAAAGGAGCAAATGCACCTTTTACTTGTAATTAAAATTACCATCTTGTGAAAAAGTAAGTACACCCCTTAAACTCTTTTTCTTTTTTTAAAATAGATGGGCATACCAATATTTAATCTTCATTTAATCATTATCTGTACAGTAGATAAAGGATATAATACGTAATAAACATCATGTTTCATTTACATTTTGCACTCCACTTGTATAATTTAAATAAACACAAAAGTGAATGTTGCATGTGGAAAAAAGCAAGTACACCTTTACATGTTATCACCACCTCAAATACCTAAAATTAGAATCAGATGCACCAAATCAAGTACAAATGATTAGAACATCATTATAGAGGATCTTGCCTGAAATTGCCTTATTTAAATCCCATATATTTACTCTGGTTTGCTCTTTGTTGTTGTTTAGATGGAAGGAGCTCTCTATGGTCTTTAGAATGAAGATTAGAGATGCCTCTCTGTCTGGGAAGTGATTTAAAAAGATCTTCAAATAATTGGAAATAAACCATTCCAGGTAGCTCTTGCCACTGTTAAATACAAATCTACCATTAGAAAAAGACAGCACAAATTAGATCTATGTGGGAGATGTGCCAGCAGGAAACCATTGCTGACCATAAAACACGTCAGGGCAAGACTAAAGTTTGTTTGTGAACACCTAATCAAAAACAAGGACTTCTAAAACAATCTACTCTGGACAGATGCGGCAAATTTAGAATTATTTGGCTAAAGTACAAAAAAGACATGTTTTGTGAAAGCCAAAGGCAACGTTTGACCAGAAGAACCTGACACTAGCTATAAAGCAAAGGTGGTGGAAATGTTTTAGGGCTGCTTTGATGCATCAGGGCCTGGGTACATCACCATCATAAAATCCACTATGAATTCTTCATTGTATCAGAGGGTGCTTGAGAGTAATGTGAGACCATCTGTCAGAAGACTGAAACTTAACTGAATGTGGACATGGACCCTGCAACATGACAATGACTCAGTAATCCACCAAGGAATGCCTGCAAAGAAAGAAATGGAGGATAAAAAATGGCCAAGTGAAACCCTGGATATGAATCCACATTGAAATGCAATAGAGGGGATTTGAAACAGGTTCCCACACAAGTCACCCCTCAATCATCATGTAGCTGAAAGAATTCTGCACAGTGGAGTGAGGAAAACTCAGTTGAATTTTGAGCTGAGGTTGTTTCTGCAAAAGGGGACAAAGTGAGCTATTAGAGCCAAGGGTGTACATAATTTTTTTCACATGATGGCAACAGCATATCTATTCATTTTTGGTTAAATAAATACACTAATTGCAAATTCAAATTTTCTTTTTCTTTTTTTTATCACCTTTATCTAAAGATTCTGCTTAAATGAATATCATATCTTGACATCTCTGCCTATGTTAAAAAGAAGAAAAACATATGCTGGGGTGTACTTTTCATCTATCTATCTATCTATCTATCTATCTATCTATCTATCTATCTATCTA
>JANRMT010062813.1:64618585-64648057 GCA_026402145.1 Polypterus bichir lapradei
CTATCTATCTATCTATCTATCTATCTATCTATCTATCTATCTATCTAACCACCTCCAGTCAGTCAGTCAGTCATTGTCCAACCCGTTATATCCTAACACAGGGTCATAGGCGTCTGCAGGAGCCAATCCCTGCCAGCACAGGGCACAAGGCAGGAACAAACCCCGGGCAGGATGCCAGCCCACCGCAGGGCACACACACACACACACACACACACCAAGCACACACTAGGGACAATTTTAAAATCGTCAATGCACCTAACCGGCATGTCTTTGGACTGTGACAGTGCCACCGTGCCACCCAACCAACTCCAACTGTAATGAAATAAAAAATTATTTTAAAGCAATACAGAACATCTTTCCTCAACAGTGCCTAGTTGGTCTTGAGCAGGGCTCTCTCTGGATGCTTTCTTTGTGTTTTCTTTTGTTACATTACATGGTGGCTGATAAAAAGTGGTTAATGAAATAAAGTTTTCCTCAAATACTGATTTAATTTGACCAGTTTTCATGCTGATATAGATGGCTTCTTCTAAAGATATTTATTTATTTATTCATTCATTCATTTTATAACTGTGATTGTAATTGCTTGTTAGAAGGATAATTTCCCACACCTTGGGCATTTTCATTGTTAAATTCAGACATATTGCAGTCACATATAAAATGTGGCAAACAGCCAAAGTGCAATGTCTATCTTTAATGTTACTAGATGAGGCTGACCTTCATTAGCCTATGACACTCAATGAACTGAAATGAGAAGGTGGAAAAAGGTGCTTTGGTGAATCAATCACTTAGCCAAAATTAAATGCTCAAAAGCATTACGAATGTGCCAAAAATGAGTAAGGCTGATAACTTACTTTAAATCAAGAAAATAAATTGAAATGAGATGAAGACAAATATGCCGTCAGTGTTGGAATTGCTAATAAAAAAATGGGAAAGAAACTTTTTTCCAGACTTTTCCAGCTGGGGGGAATATGATGATAGGGATTTTTGAATAATAAAATCTGAGAGTCATTTCCACTCACAGAAGAGAATCAAGGTTTTCAAAGTAAGACAATGAGCTAGGACAGGCTGAATGCTCTTTAAATTGAAAATGAACTAATCAAAAATATACATGCCTTCAGCAATAAAGTAAATGAACTGATAACTCAATGTTGTGAGCTATTCTACTCATAATATACGATTAATGACTTTACTTATTGAGCCTGATTGATTTAGTTTATGATGCTAACTTGAGTAAAGTCCATGTATTTTTGTCACTACATTCATTGTTTCCGTGCTTTACAAAAAACAATTTTTATTTCCTCTGCTTCATTATCAGCTAAACCAACTGTAGTGTGTTAGGTTCCACCTATATATGTTCATTGCTGTGATTGCAGCCTTACTGATATGCCACTGCCCAATAAAAATTCATCCACCCATTCATTCATTCTTTTCTTACTCTGATTGTGTTGCTAGAGTGTTGTGAGGCAGGGGTGTGTATTCCAGATCTACCCAGTGTAAGACATTTTTTCTTTCAATTCAGTACTGTTTCAAATTGTTTTGTGTCTAGAAGATTTTTTGAACAGTAACTTTAACTTATAAATAAGCATAATGTTTAAAACATCATATCAATAAAAACCGTGATCAGATTCTTGTGTTTTCAAAATTAAAAGAGTGGCATCCATCAAATAGAAACACGAAAAGAGGGAGCAGGCCTCAAAAAGTCACACAAAAATCCAAACTAGCCCTTAATTCTAGACTGATTAACCCAAACTAAAAAGGTGGGCTTTCGGGCCTACACAGGCCTAAAAGCAGGATTAGGCTTCTTTAATGTTCAAAAATGTATACCAATATCAAAAAGGAAAGAGGACAAATCTGTAAAGCCTTCTGGCCAACAAAACAAACAAAGTTACTTGAATATTTCTAAATATTTAAAATTTCTTATTAAAGAATTAAAGAAAAGGTAAACAAAAAGCCAATTCAGAAAAATGAGTAAAAGTAGGCTTTCCCCAGTAAGCAAGAACCTAAACAAACAAAACCAACAGGTAGTAAACTGTATAACTATCTTATAATTGAAGTGGTAGTTACCATCAGGAAACCCAAACAGGAATCATAAATAAAAATTAGGAGTCATATGCTACCAATACCAAAGTTACAGTTACAACTTGTCATTTTATATGAATGGGGTAATTCCCCGGCTTTATCATCAAGGGGCAGCACCCCTTGAAAGTCAATCTTTAGGTGACAGGGCAGAAAATAAATAACCCTAATACATAAACTCATTGAGTAAATTATTAGGAACATCACTACATTTGCAGATCCATGAAATTATTTCATCAGCCAATCATGTGGCAGTAGTGCAATACAAGAAGTCATATAGATACACGTCCAAAGTATTGACGTTTTTTTCAGAATATGCTGTGTTCGCCATTCACGTGCTTGCCTTATATTTTCCTGGAAATTCACTGTGCAGCTGGCGGAGGTGAACATTTTTTCCAAGTGCCCCATGATGTTTTGCGAGGTCAGTGTGACATCACAGAACTGTAACAGCCATGCGCAGAACTTTCACGCATGCCTTCTATAAGATTGTTGCTGACTTTGGATTGGTTGCATGCACACTAGGAAAAAAAATGCAGATTCAGTCACTGAGATGTGCTGAAACCATTCCTTCCACTGAAGCACGTGACAGTGATGTGTTAATATTTTTTGCCATCTTTAACCACATTTATTTTTTCCACTTGCAGTTATTTCATCCCTGAAGGCTCTTCGATTGCTGCATGCGAGACAAGAGTGAATGTAAAAAGGTTACAATAGTTCCTGAAGCCACAAAGGTTGACAAACACTACCAGGTTTCCATCCTGCATGGAAACCAGGCTACGTTCCAAAAACATATCTGAGGAAATACTGTATTAAGACATGACTTTTTATAGTCTTTCCCAAAGTATAAATAATCTAAAAATGTAAACCTATAAACCAAGCAAAAGTTCAGAGCTGCTGCTGTACTTACACAAGAAAGACATCCGAGATACTGGGAGCCTTGGCGTCACAGGATGGAAAGATTCTGTCATCATTTTAGATGGCCCAGGACAGACTTTACTGTAGAACACCCAGTAGGTGGGTGGTCAGTCGTCCTGAGGTCTGCAGAACCTTGACAGTGTTTGACTTTGTCTTTGACTTTCTCTGTTGTAACTGTTGGTGGACCCTTCAGTGGTTTATCTTCTCCAGAGAAGCTACTGACTGGAGTTTTTGTTTTCTTCTCTTTCATTATCACCTGGCCATATCTTAATGAACAGATATTTTTTTAGGTTACTAGGGGGCTTTGCCCCCTGCTCACTTCACTTGCCAAACCCCAGCCTGCTCCTTTGTGAAGAGGGGGGCCGAATGCACCCCAAGAAGATGCGGTCGCTCCTCCGAAACCCCATCTTAAACGGTGATACAACGGGAAACAAATACAGTTTTTTTTAACCTCCTCTTTGCTGGATCAGCTGCTGACTGCGTGATCTGCATCTCGTGCAGCGCTTCAAACGTTTAAAAGCCAGAACAGCAGCTGTCCTTTTGTCTCACTGTCTTGTCTCTCTTCTCCCCCAGACATCCTCTGCTCCTGTTGGGGGTCCTGCACCCAAGGTGTACCCCTATGAAGAGGAAGATTTTCTATTCTTTTAATTGAGAGATGGAACTGCCTCCTCCGACTACGCATGGAGTTCGATTCACTCCTGAAAGAGACTTATGTTTGTTTGAAGTGTTTGAATAATGTTTCTGTCTCTAAGATCTTCTGTGTATCTGTGCAACTCTGTGACCCAAGCATGATAGCGTGTATGGATTTCACTTTCATCAAACAACAAATCTTTTAATTCTCTAGGATACACCTCTTCATTGGGAAGCAACACTATTTGATCTCTTTTCACTGTTCCATTATTTCACCGAATAATAATTTCCTTTATTTGTGCTAATGCGATCTTTACTATTATTTTTTTGAGACTTTGAAATTTTCCTACTTCCATTATTTCTAACCTGTTCTGCATGTGTATCGCGCTTGTTTTTGAATTCTTTACAACGTTCTAATTTGTCATCTACTCTTTATCTTTTTCCAGCCCCGGGCGTGGTTAAATCTCTTGGCAGAAAGTCTTGTCTCACGCAACGTGAAAGTGTCTTTCTGAGAAAGTCACATCTCATCTCACTAAACAGGTCCCAAGATTTTCTTATATAATAGAGAGACATTTATGTTAATCAGTTCAGACCTACTTTGTTTTACTTTGTGTTTGTGGCGAGTGGCTGGGGCTACGACCCGGCCGGGACGCATGGAAGGACCGGAAGGTGGCATGTACGTCTTCCAGGCCACGAGGGGGCAACCGCCCTGGAACAGTGGAGGACCACAGGAGAGGAACAAGGAGGCTTACGCCTATTTTAACCTGTGGCCACCGCCAGGGGGCCCCCCCGAGTCTCAGAGGGCCCGGGATTGATTTACTTCCGCCACACCCGGGAAGATGGAGGAGAATCCCTCCAGGGACGCCTGGAGTGCTTCCAAGTGCTCTTCCGCCACACCAGGAAGTGACGTCAGAGGGAGCACCTGGAGCACATCCAGGGGAGAATAAAAGGGCCTGCCTTCCTACAGTCGGGGAGCTAGAGTCGGGAGTGGGAGCAGGACAAGGCTCCCGTGGAGAGAGGAAAGGCGGTCCAAGGGACAGAGTGAAAAAGGCCCAGTATTAAGGTGATTGGGGCAAGAAGGCCCAGTGGACTGTGCGGGACTGAGTTGTGTGTATTTATAATGGAGGACAAAATAAAAGACCTTTTTATAAAGATGCGGTGTCTGTCTGATGGTGTCCGGGCATGTCTCACAGTTTAAATAAATGTATGCCTTTATGTGTACCCATTATGCAATTAGTAATTTGTAAAGTGGTAATTACATCTTACATGTGAACTTGTTACTGTGATCTGAGCCTGCACTGTTTTAAGTTATAGCCAGGGTCTTACCTTTGGCTCTAGTTTATTTTCTTCTTATTTCATGTTTGTGTAATTATTATGTTGTTTTCTGTTTTTATTTTTCAGTCTATACTATTTATTGTGTAATTAAATGTATTGTATTTTTGAGTAATATTTTTTATGTGTTTTGTGGGTAGAACCACAAGTGCAAAGCCCCCAAGGACATCACAACTGAAGGACCACCCTAAGCCTATATATTCAAGGCTGAACTTTAGTGTCCCTTGGAGGATCATTTATGCTTGTATATTTTCCTGTTTTTTGGCTATCTTTAAATTGTTATTAATTTTTGATATTCTGGTTATGAAGTTTGCCTTGGCTTTTTTGGATTGGATTTCTGGATTATGGACTGATTTTGTTTACTGTATGAGTATATCTTTTTTTTAATCCTTCTTTGTTATTGAGGGGGTCAAGATTTGATGGTTTTCCTTCTGCTTCTTTTGATATGTTATTAGTTTTTCAGTAATTAGAAGCCTTTTATCTTGTCACGTGTGTGTAGACCAATGGCTGCTTTGGGCTTGGCGAAAGGCTAATTTTCATATTTTAGGCCCCTATTTAAACCTGAAGCAAGATTTTGGAGGCTCACCTCTTGTAGCCTAACAGTCTGCAAGAACCAGAACAACTACTCAGTGAAGAGCACTATACAATAATAAAATGAAATGAATTGAATTGGAAAAACAAAAAACAATATCACTTACAAAATTCAAAATGAGAGGTAGAAGGCAGAAGGCTTCAGTCTCCCAGCTGCAACATTAGCAGGTTTCACCCCCTGTGCTCAATATGTACTGCATAAGACATATAACTGTTATGATGTCACCTTTTATGATTTTTTTTTATCCTTCTAGCCTAGACAAAATTCAGTTTGAATTCTAGATAGAAGTTTTTGGACACAAGGAATTCAATGATGCAGCTTATTTTATGATTACAGGTTTCTCTGAAAAGCGTATAATCATTTACTGCCATTTTCAGCACCATTTTCGTAAATGTTGCAGGGTCACTTCCATGGCAGTCTTTCCTATGACACACAAGTAGTGTGGTACAGTTGACACCATCGATACGACTGTATAAAGGTAACCACATGCATTCCATGCTTATCTGAGACTTATTTAATTAGCAGTATTTCAATTCCTATTTTTTTGGCAACTTGTGGCAATAGAAACTAGCTCTGTAGTTCTGAGTTGATTTATGATTAGCGATTTGACTTTGTAGACTTTATTTCTGGCTTCCAGTATCAACCTCTGCCTATTATTGATCACATCCTTTTTTTATTGGTCATCGTTCAAAAAATTATTTACTGACTACTTCTACAAAAAATAAAAGGAGCAAATAATATCATAAATCAATAATCTAAACAAAATATGCAGTAAGTAAAAAATGAAATATAGAGTAACAGTATTTGAGAAACATAAAAAAACAATAAAAAGATTAAAAAGAATGCATATTTGAAGCATTATTGGAACCTAACCCTGGCTCTTATATAACAGTGTAGTGGTAACTCCTGCATTAAATGATCTACTGCTAGAACTTAAAACATTGTTTTAACAATTCTCGCTAGTCTACACAAATATTATGTATAAAATTATGTAATTAGCATCCATGCAGCACATGTTGGAATTCCAGCAGTGGTAGAGTAGCACCTCAAAGAGATCACATTCAATTTAAAAAACCACCCCAACTGTTTTACATCATTACATTTAAAAAGAAATAGGTGTGCCAGGAATCATTTTAGTTTTAATCGCTGTTGAATTTATAAGGTGTTCGTAGACACATTCGGTAATTTGCACATATGTAAAGTTTTAGCTGCACTACCGCAATTTCTAAAACATATAAATGGGGTGCACAATACGAGCATGTAGAGAACCCTTAAAAATTGAGTATGACTAAATTCTGAAATATTGTTTTATTATGGGCTTCATGGTGGTGGAGTGGGTAGCACTGCTGCCTCGCAGTTAGGAGACACGGGTTTGCTTCCTGGGTCCTCCCTGCATGGTGTCTGCATGTTCTCCCCATGTCTGCGTGGGTTTCCTCCCACAGTCCAAAGACATGCAGGTTAGGTGCATTGGCGATCCTAAATTGTGCTTGATGTGTGGGTGTGTGTGCGCGCCCTGCAGTGGACTGGCACCCTGCCTGTGGTTTGTTTCCTGTGTTGGCTGGGATTGGCTCCCACGTGACCCTGTAGTTAGGATATAGCGGGTTGGATAATGGATGCTTTATTATGTTATTTTGTTATCTCATTATAAAGTCACATGAACAGCATTATTGTGCAACTCAAAGTCTAAAATGAGTGATTAAAAATTAGATGTGATGTTTGTTATGTTCCGCACAGCATCATTCCTTAAGTAAAGTAAAGTAATGGCTTTCATTTGGTACAGGAAGTTCTCCCTATGGGAATTTGGAAAGATTCGTCAAAATTTATTGAAATGGTAAAAAATAAACAGATATAATTGTTTTCATCCATTTAAAAGTAAAGTTAGGGAAAATGTACATTTTATTTAACTGAATAACAAACCAGAATCACAGCAATATAGCCACAATGTAGTGACTCAAGATTAAAAATGCATGTGAAGTTAAAATGGTCCAGTCAAAATCCTAACTGTAACCACATCCAGAACTTGTAATGGGTATTCCTTCAGTGCTGCCAGTGAAGCTTGAAAGAAAAAGAATAAATCCATCAAGAAAAGTGGGTGATGAATGCCATCGATATGCAAACGCAATAGATACAACTTTAGGAGTTTTTGGGTAGTATCAAGTGAAAGATGTGTCCTGGCCAAGTAATAATATTAGGAGGTCCGAGTACATGGGCAGGAAGCATATGTTTTTTTCTTTAATATGGATACTGATCATTTTAAATTATCATGAATCATTTTTGTAGCATATGTAATTCTCATTTTGAAGATGGCATGATGGAACATGTGGCTGTCTCAGAAGTTAAGGGAACCAGGTTTGAATTTTGCTTTAGTCTCCAGGGTTTTCACTGGGCACACCAGTTTTCCTGAGCATCCCAAAGATGTACAGGTTATATTTTTTGGTGATTCTAAATTATTTAGATATAAGTGAATAGATGTGAGTGTGCCCTGTACAGTAGTGGATTGGCAGTCCATCCATCCATGCCTTATATATAGAGTAGCTGGCATTGGGACATTGACATATAATGGAAGAGAAGGTTTGGAAAACAGTGGGAAGACAAGTGTCTAAGAAAATGTGAATATTCACTTTTGAATGCAATACAAATAAGCATGTATAGCTTTGAATATTATGAGAAAAAAAACGTGTGTGCCTGCCTCTGAGCCTGCAATGTATTTTATATTGATATCATCTGAACAGAACTATATTTAAAACTGAATATATCCACTCCTAAAATGTAGATGTGAACGTGTTTGCATTCACTGTGCAGCAATTAGCCATGCTTTTAGTTTGTGCTTATCAAAATATTAAGCCTATAAAACTTCACCTCATAAATATATTTAATTGTCTGCCAAAGAAAATGAAATTATAGCTTTATCGTTGTTCATTTCAAGCAATGTTTAGTACCTCAAAGCTGTAACGTAATAGTAATACATAATTTAGAGTATGTAGTCACTCGAAACAACTTGACACTCGCACACAAACACAGAACCTTAATAATAGCCAGGGGAATTCATTGCAAGAATGCAACACTACAGGATATTAAAATAACTTATGGTGTACTGTAATTCTTGTTTTGTACTTGTCTGAATCCTTTTATTTTATTTTGTTAAGGCAATGTTATGGCTTAAATAAAAATAGCATATATGTTTTGTTTTTCCTTTCATTCACTCCCACATAATACCGATTTAGATTAGCATGTGCTTACTTAGGAAAGGAAGAAAGAAAGAAAGAATAAGAAGACAATAAATCAGGCATACTGTGACACAGCATACTACAGTGAGAGCACCTCTACTAAATAAATCTTTAGCTTCAGATTTCTAATCACTGATAAATTATGAATTAATATAGTAAAATGTTACAGTGTTCCTGTGTCAATTAGTGACAATCAGTTTAATCTAATCTAATTTAACTATTTACACCCTGCACATTAGTACGCTCTTTTGTTATTTTTATTACCTTTTGGTTAACTTTTTCCTGCTTTTCATTAACAGTGTCACAGCTATCAATAATTGTTGAAATGAACCATATTAAGACGGATTTGATTGCAATTGCTCATTATTTTTCGTGTGCAGGATCCATATGTACCCGTTAAGATCGTATGGCAGATTATGACTTGTGCTCTCAGTGAGACAATTTTCATATATTAAAAAAAAACAAAAGAAGTGTAAATATTTTTCCATGGTTAGCTCACATTAGATTAAATCTCAGGTTTCTTTTCAGCTACTCTGATGAGGTAATCTTATTAGAATCCAATTATAGCATAAATATTTAAGGAGAAAAAAATTTACAGGTCAATGCACTAGCTCACTAATTTGTTGACCCTAAGCTTCTAAAGATCGAAAGTTCAGATCCCAGCTGTGGGATTTCTAACTTCATCTGATAAAGTGGCCTCTCATTCTTGGTCATGCACAGTGGGGGGTAATTCCTGCTTTTTGGGCTGAGGTGAGAAATGTCTACTAAATTATAACAGATCTCACAATGCTTTTTTTGCACAGGACCACTTCTATGAACTCTGTTGACTCCTCTCCCAGTTCACAACCTGGCAAGTTTAGTCTGAGCTGTTAAACAGGAACCTTAAAAATAGAATCTTTTGTAAAATGTGTCTCTGGCTCCGCAGGAGGCCTTTTTTCAAGTATTATGCCAATTGGTAGTTGTGGTGGTTGGGTGGTGGGGGGAGTCACTAATGTACTTGCAGCTCTCACATGACACGTTCAACTGCTTTCCCTCTTTTGAGCTCTCTGTGGACTTCAAAGAGGGAGCAACACTTTTTGAAAAAGAGCAAAGATGCATTGACTTGGCTAAATTGAATGATTCTCATATTCCAATAACATCTAAAACAAGAATATGTAAGCTGCATGTCTGACTCGTGTCCAATGATTGAAATGTCAATGTGTGTGAAAATAAGGTTCACACATACTATATGCATTAGTTTATTTCTTCCAGCTGTGTGCTTGTTTTGGTGGTATTTTTTGTAAAAATGACTTGGAAATAAATTGTGGATGGAATGTTTCATGTGCGCTGTGGCAATGACTTGTTTATCAGCTTTTGTACTACAATTTTGTTTTCAGAGTGGAGAATAAAATGTGTTATATTTCTGTATAGCTTTTACCTGCATATTTTTGTCTTATAGGTCCATTGATTTTAAGTGAAAAGATTTTGTTTTTTTTAAGATATTTACATCATTTTTTAAAGGTGATTCAAGTGAACAATGTTACTTGGAGGTCAGAAAAACATTTCAACTTATTGTTAATTATTTTCATTTTTTACACATTTGGATCAAGTATCTCTCCTTTCTTACTTATACACCCTTTTGGGGAGTGTTCCCTGAGCTTTATCTGTCCTTCCGTTATCAACCTCTCATAGTTTGTTTCAACATCATGGGGTCCAGGGCCTATCCCTCCAGCGTTAGGTGCAATGCTGAAACCACACCTAGATAGGGCGCTTCATGTAAATAATATAAGGAAACTTGTAAAAATAGAAGAGCTTTTCGTTTACCTCTTTCTTATTTTCATTGCAATTGTGCCTTTATGGGTGACATTTAAGGGTCTAGCAGTCTGGTATCCATTCCAGCACTTGTTCATTGTCCGTGAGTTTTGTTTACATATTCTCTAAATGTCTGCATTGGTTTTTCCCAAGGTATTCTGGGTTTTTCTCTCATAGCCTCAAAAAATTACATTACAGGTGAATAAATTGGCAATAGTGTGAGTGATCATGGGTGTTAACCAAAGAGTACCCTGTAATGGACAGGGACTCTGTCCTGGATGTTGCCTGCCTTACATCCTGGTACCTTGTCAGTTAATGTTGGCCATGGTCAGGGAAAGTAGCTTGGTCAAAATCATAGGGTGCCTAGTTTGCAGTGTTGGACAAAAAAAATTGATATGTTTTCATGCAGAATGGAAATAATAACATTGGACAATAGTAAACAATCTAAAAAAGTGACTGAAAAAATATTATGTTACTCATGTCACATAATCAACACGTCAACTCATCCAGTTATATGCTTACAACGTCCCAAACACATATATTTTTACTAAAATATTATTTAATAGTGTTTCAAATGTAGTGACTGTATGGATGACTTGACATGTGGATTATGTGACATAAGATCCTGTACTGCCTGGATTGATTTCAGATACTGTCAATAGTAAGTTGTATCAAATGGATTTGAGAACATATGTATGAGCCTTTGCCAGCATGTAGGCACTGTCTTCAGCACTGCTGATTTACAGCTTTAGAGTGTCAAGTTTCAGTCCTTACCCAGTCACTGTTTGTGTGGGGCCTGCATGTGTCTGAATGAGTTTTTCTTCCAAATCCCAAAAATATGCACATCAGGTTATTGGTGGCCCTAATATGGCCCAGTATGAGCGAGTCTTGGGTGTTTGTATAAATGTGCCCTAAGATGGACTATTCAATGACACTTCCGGACTGTTGTCTGCAATTGCTTACAGTATATGGTCACCACTATTCTTAAGTCTTGAAATGGATTTACAGATATACATATGCTTATACAATAAACTGATAATGTTCATACACACAATAGAACTAAATTTAATTAACTAACAGAATGTTTTATCAATAAGTCCAAAAACTTTTCGTTCATATTTTTGCATCATTCATGCACTGTTCCCATTGAACGTTATTATTGTATACCGAGATTTAGTCTTTCACAGAATATCCTACCAAAATATAAAATTTTATATACAGTAACACTTCAGAAAGCATTTAATAAGGTGCCACGTGAGAGGTTGGGCATCAAACTAAAAGGAGTGGGAGTTCAGGGTGATGCTTTTAGATGGGTGCAGACACAGAAAGCAGAGGGTGATGGTGTGAGGAACCTCATCAGAACTGGCTACTGTTAACAGTGGTGATCCACAGGGTTCAGTGCTAGGGCCGCTGCTAATTTTAATATATATATATTGTGGTCCCCGGCCGGGGCTAGAGCCCCGCCGGGACGCCCAGGAGGACCGGAGGAGGGCTTGTGCCTCCTCCAGACCGCGAGGGGGCGATTGCCCAGGTCGTATTGGGGGCCACGGGTAGAGGACTTGGAAGCCCAACCCTGTAGGGGCCCGTGGCCACTGCCAGGCGGCGCCCAGGTGCCTGAGGAACCCTGGAGCCCAGCACTTCTGCCACACCAGGAAGTGCTGGGGGGAAGACGACAGGGGACACCCGGACGGCTTCCGGGTGCGCAGCCGGCACTTCCGCCACACTGGGGTGTGGCTATGACTGATTGCCGGGAAGCAGCTGGAGCCCATCCGGGTTCTCATATAAGGGGCCGTCTCCCTCCAGTCAGCGGTGGATGTCGGGTGTAAGAGGACAGAGCTGGAGAGAGGATGGGAGGCGGCCAAGAGAGAGGCACAGTGACTGAGAGGCCTGGACTTTGGGGAATCGGTGCAAGAGGCACTGGGGGTGCACGTGAGAACGATTTGTAAATAATATATTGTAAATAAACGGTGTGTGGTGGAACCATGTTGTCCGTCTGCCTGTGTCCGGGTCCCAGTCCACAATATATAAATGATTTAGATAGGAATATAAGTAACAAGCTGGTTAAGTTTGCAGATGATACCAAGATAGGTGGAATCGCAGATAATTTGGAATCTATTATATCATTGCAGAAGGACTTGGATAGCATGCAGGCATGGTCATTTTTGTGGCAGATAAAATTTAATGTCAGTAAATGTAAAGTATAGGAAGTAAAAATGTTAGGTTTGAATACACAATGGGTGGTCTGAAACTCGAGAGTACACCTTATAAGAAGGATTTAGGAGTCATAGTGGACTCTAAGCTATCGACTTCCAGACAGTGTTCAGAAGCCATTAAGAAGGCTATCTGAATGTTAGGTTATATAGCACGATGTGTGGAGTACAAGTCACAGGATGTTATGCTCAACCTTTAAAATTCACTAGTGAGGCCTCATCTTGAGTACTGGGTGCAGTTTTGGTCTCCAGGCTACGAAAAGGACATACAGTAGCAGTGCCAGAAAAGGTCCAGAGAAGAGCGACTAGGCTGATTCCAGGGCTACAGGGGTTGAATTATGAGGAAAGATTAAAAGAGCTGAGCCTTTACAGTTTAAGCAAAAGAAGATTAAGAGGTGACATAATTGAAGTGTTTAAAATTATGAAGGGAATTAGTACAGTGGATTGAGACTGTTATTTTAAAATGAGTTCATCAAGAACACAGGGATATAGTTAGAAACTTGTTAAGGTAAAATTTCGCACAAACATTAGAAAGTTTTTCTTTACACAAAGAATGATAGACACTTGGAATAAGCTACCAAGTAGTGTGGTAGACAGTAAGACTTTAGGGACTTTCAAAACTCGACTTGATGTTTTTTTGGAAGAAATAAGTGGATAGGACTGGTGAGCTTTGTTGGGCTGAATGGCCTGTTCTCGTCTAGAGTGTTCTAATGTTCTAAAGATGATATGAAAGCTGTTTTTCTTAAAAAAATTCAACACAGATACTATGTTGAGAATGGATTTGCTAAGTTGTTTGACTGTTCTTTTTCTTAACCGATTTCATATGTAACAATTTTCCAAACACACATTTTTCTATTTTATCCATTTTATTCTAAACTAAAAACTTATTTTAGTAGTCCAGTGTATACTTATTAAAGCCTTAAAGGAATACACCACCTAAAAATATTTTTTTGTTACTTGCTCCATCTAGTTTGTTGTGATGGCTAAAATGTCATGTTTTCACACAGAAAGCTAAATTTCTGATAAAATAAAATTATGGTAAAACATTGGACATCAGCAAACAATGTAAAAATGTGCATGAAACAAATCTTGTGTCACATAATCCACATGTCAAGTCATCCAGTCGTACATTTACAACATTTGAAACACTATTAAATAATATTTTAGTAAAAATATATGTGTTTGGGACGTTGTAAGCATATAACTGGATGAGTTGACGTGTTGATTATGTGACATGAGTAACATAATATTTTTTCAGTCACTTTTTTAGATTGTTTACTATTGTCCAATGTTATTATTTCCATTCTGCATGAAAACATATCATTTTTTTTTGTCCAACACTGCAAACTACATAGAGTAAGTAACATACAAAAACTATTATTTTTGGGCAGAGTTTTCTTTTAGACTGTAGCACTCATTACAACTTGTTAGTAACTCTTTGTCATTCTGTTTTTCTTCTAGGCACCCTATGATTTTGACCAAGCTACTTTCCCTGACCATGGCCAACATTTACTGACAAGGTAGCAGACCATCGTATAATACTACTAGCTGTACTAAACATCTAAGATGTGTTGAAATCTAAGTAATCAACATAGACCTCATTGCTAGTGTTTATAATGCACAATTCAATGCAAAAGCCTTTGTTATATGCTGCTATATGTGTTAATGTTTGTGATGTACCATCTTTTGGAATGACAGACACATAGCACACTGACAGACACACACTTATCCTTTTATCAAGGTGGACAGTTTCTCTTGTATCATATGCCATTGTAAGAAGATGGCAACTTGCCATGGTTGGCACAAATCAGTCTTAGCTTGTCTCAAAAAGGGGCTTAAATGAGTCATAATTTTCCCAGGTAGGAGAGTAATAAATGGTTTGTTCCTCTCTCTTCTGTGACCATATCCTTTGTTTCCTGGATCTCTGTTACCATGATGTCTATCTTAACTTAAGCAAAGTTATCCAAAGCTCTCTGTCACAGCTGAACATATGTGCGGTTACAAATTATATATATGTAAGTATAGTATGGTTATTTTATTTTCTGTTTTTGTCTTATATTTGTTAAAGTTTTTAGCTGCCTAGTCTGAGACTCTGTGTCTTTTTGTTTCCAAAAAAGTGTAGACTCTGGCACACATAAAATTGAGTAAACAAAGCTTCAATTATCCTTCTACGAGTCTAAGAAATCTGACCGCTCTATCACGCCTGCAAAGATAGTGTAGGAGTTTTATGTTTTTATATATATAAATGTACCTTAATTGAGAATTGTTTTTAGATGATTGGATTTTTACCACAGTAACCATATAAAGATATTGTAGTTAAAGAAAAAGAACAGGCTTTGCATTATTTAAATATTTTTGAACTGACCATGCCATATCAAGGGCTTGGAAGATCACAGGCCCATCGAAGCTCAAATACACATCTGTCTTTTAAACTCACCTTCAGCTGGCTGCACGTAGTTTGCATTCCCTGTTTCTTTAAACTCTTTCATATCTTTAACTGGCTAATAAGGTTTTATTAAAACCTTCACTAGCTGCTCTCATTCCCCTACATTTTACCTTATCACACAGGAACGCTTTCAGTGTAACAGATGTCTGTTCACATTATGTCTCTATTACAAGAAGACCCTTTGAAAAGTCATTTATTAGCTTTGTTAACCTTTTTCTGTTCTGAGAAAAGTGACATCATCATCCCTTTTGTTATAGATTTTAATGCCTGAGTAATTTATTTTGCAATAATTAGTATGTAATGTATATTCAGCAAAACTAAGGTTTCTGTTTTGTCCCTTAACATTAAAAAAAAGAATAACTGCCTCATTTTCACCAATGTTCATATTGTATTGTAATTAATACCGATTTGCCTAATGTTTCTGTTTCTTTATCATGAATTAAAAATTGCTCATGTTACTTTACATTTACATGTTTCTCATACATGCATAAAATTGTGTTTATTATTGTGATATAAAATTAAGATGACTATTTGTAATTGAGAGTGGGATGGTGTTCAGCAATACAGCACCAAAGATCTATAATTTTGAGTTTAAATCCCATATCCAGTCATTGTCAGTGTAGAGTTTGCATGTTCTCCTGGGGAATGGGATGTGAGGGGAAAACAGCAGGACAACAAAGATGAACATCCATCCATCCATTAATCCATCTTTCAAACTCACTTTAGTCTCAAAAGGGTCACTTGGAAGCTGGAGCCTATCCTAGCAAGCACAGGCCAAAAGACAGGAACAATCCCTGGACAGGGGGCCAGTCCACTGCAAGATGAACACACAGAGACACACACATACACTAGGGCCAATTTTAGCCTCAGCAACTCATCTAGCTTGCATGTACTTGTTACATTAATTGCAGATTGTAAACAGGCCCATTCTAACTGTATGTGTCAGTGGGCCCCACAATAGAGGAGCTCCAGCACCCTCATGATTCTACGCTGGATTATGCACATTTTTTTCACTGAGAGCAGTATGGTAGTGAGGTGCTCCAGGAATCTGATTTTCAGTTCCTGGCTTTGTAACTGATTGTGTGGAGCTGGCATAATTTCTCCAAGTGATATGGATTTTCTCCAGGTATTCCCATTTTCTCCCACATTCCAAAAAAGTTAGGTTTATTGCCATCTATAAACTGACTTTACATGTCTGAGTGTGAGTTTGATTTCAGAAGATGAATAAGTGAATATTTTAAATTCGACAATAAAAATGATCATAAATACCAAACCAATTATTCAATCATTACATTGTAAATAATTATTTTTGGAAAGGACTGAAATAAAAGCTTTTGACAAACTTCAAGGTAATCTGTCATATAAAGGAAGTTAATTTTTTATTCATCATATTACACCATTAGGTGCTTTCCATTAATACCATATGTGTGTTAAGGATTTGGAGCTGAAGAGTGCAGGTGGACAAAAATGACCAAAAAATGGAAAATAAAGGGACTGGAGAAACAAAGATCAGAAGGTGTAGAATTTGAATCAAATATTTTTAACATTGTAACAATGAATTATTAAAAGCGTAAGAAAAAAGACTGAAGGTAACTAAAGGGTTAACTAAACATGTCTTAAAGCTTAGGCAAGTGAGACTTTTGTCTCATGTAGAGGAGCCACCAAGATAGTTGCTAAGGTTAAAATGAACACCCCATCAAAATGCGAGATCAAACTAGTGAGAAAACTCATATGGCACCCCTATTATCGTAACGACGTTTAAAATAATGAAAGAATCGGAATGTATACAAAGTTACTGGTGGCTATAGTCGATTGGCTAAGACGATAGAATTCTACATATTAAGGGTCAGATGATGTAATACATTAAATAAGATAATAGAAGGTAATAGAAAAGAATTAAAGGGAATTGTTTTATTGATTACTCACTCCATAGACTTAGACATTTGTGCATATCTATGTACAAATAAAGAATTGTTCTGCATTTTTACTTGGTGTCTGAGAATAATTTATTTGAATATAGAGGAAAGTTTTTTCCACAAAAAAGGTCAGTAGAAGTATCTCAGGTTAGTGGTAGATGGCCATTATAAGGACCAATCATGAACAATAATAAGAAATTAAGGTTAAAGTAACAGGCAAACGTCCTATCACCAAAATCTTCATGGTAGCACCTGCAACACTCATGAAATGGAAATATGAAGTTTTTTTGTTAATCAAATATATGGATACTTGACATGTCATCATCTTTAAATAAGGTTATGAAAAAGGAGTCCAACCAGATAGTAACAATGGCATTAGTAACTGTCAAAGACATAGCTACAGCCGTGCTTTAAATGACTCAGAACATTGAAGCAAGCAAGATCATCAACATCACAATGCAAAAAATTAAATGTGTAAAAATAGTTTAGAGAAATTCAAAAACTGATAATAACAGAACCTCCCTCTCAAGGTGCAGACTTTGGGAGGAATTATATTTCCTAAGCAGGCATGGTGCATTTATATGCAAAGCAGGGGCCCAGAAGCAATCCCCCTTCTAGTGAACAAAGTAAAAAAAATATACTTTAAGGCCACTTTCCCTGAAATCCAAAATAGTTTTAATTGTCGTTTTAACTGTCACATTCTTGTTTATCATCTACCAAAACTTTGAAGTGGGAACATTTGTGTGACTTGAATTACTGGAATGGATTAGTTGTAAATCTACATTACAATACATTGGTGATGAATAATGAACCATGAAGTTTTTACTTTCATGTTTGATAGAACAATGATGAACTTACCCTCAATAAATATGGAAAATTTGTCAGAAATTACCATAGCTTATGCTCAACTAACATCTCCCAAACCATTTAACATCATTGTAGTAGATTTATATTTTGAACATAAAGTGGTGATGCAGTTCTAAATATGACTAAAAAAACTATTTCATTATAAAAATAATGAGGAAATGGAAGAAAAAAATTGCCAAAATGTAGTCTTTTACCAAGCCCAAGGTTAGTAACGGAACAGCAAAGAATCACCAGGGCCAACAAATCGGAAACAATAAAGAGAAAAATCAAGGTTAAGTAACATGCAATGTCTTAACAGTAGAATCTTCACATTGGCATTGTTTATCTAACTAACATTACTTTAATGAAAAGACTAGACAAGGTGTTTCGATCCTTTACATGGATACTTAAAATAGCCCACCACAGACTTTAAATGAGGTTACAGGAAGACATCAGAAAAAAGCCTGATCACGATAGTAACAGTATATAAAAACCATCAACAACATGGCCACCGCCATGCAGAAGATGCACAGAACAGCAACACCTGCAAAGAAAACGATAAACAGAAGAAAACAGGGTAGTGTGGAAAAAAATACTTTAACATCGTCATAAGCAAATAAAATGTACATAAAAAAGCAAAACTGGGTTAGAGAAATTCAAAAACTTGCAACAACCCCATAATAACGTGAACAGTAAAAGTGTTTCCTTGATGTTCCATAAGTTTATTTTACTTATGTAATGATAGTTACTTGGAAAACATTACCTCCTGAAATAATTATTTCCTAAACAACTTCCCTTATTTAGTCTTTCGATTAATTGAAACTCTTACTGTGCTAAGATGAATTTAGGCATCTGTATATTTTTAAATTCTGAAACAGGAAGGTTTCCATCTGTGAGCTTTACAAATGAGACTTCCTTGATTCAGCCTTATTTTCCATGGTCTCCACATTTCAGATTTGCAAGTTTTAAGCAACTGGAATTGATTTGAATGAACTAGTTAATTATGCATATATACACTGATATGTTGGAACCAGGGCCTTTAGGAGACACATCACTGTTAACTTAAACTAATAACTATGAAATTGGGTCTTCTTTTTCAGCCTCAGCAAATTTCTGCTTTTCTTTTCTTTTTTTTTTTGGTCTCCAGAAGTGCATGTTGCAGACCGCTGGATTTGGAATGTATAAGGCAAAGGAAAAAGTCATTTAACAGTAACGATAATAGTAGTTTCGGTGTAATTAAGTGTTAATTACTTCCACATGTTAATAGAGTTTTGGGCAAGGTTTTTTTTTCTCTTTAGCTATTGTTAGTGCCTAAAATAATTTCCATGTGATAATTTTCTGGGATATCAAAATTTGAATAATTATGCACTAATTAAGAAAGTAGGGCCTGCTCCAGGAGTTAAAACTGCATTAATTTTAATGTTTTTACAGTGCTTTAATTGGGATAGTGGCAGTAAATTAAGAGCGGCTGCATCATTCTACAAGGGGAAGGCCTGTTTCACAATTTGCCTCCCTTGTATTGCTAACCAAGGTCAGTGCAAGTTTGCAAAGTCCCTCTGCTCTTCAGACAAAATGTACTGCTGGTAGAGCAAGCATCTATCACTCTGACAAGCATTTAACTCTCAGAGAGCACAAGCTATTACTTCTTACATTATTAATTATGTTAAATATATTTTCATATTGTAGCCTGTTTTCCCACTAATGGTTCTCACAAAAGAAAACTGTCCATGTTTTGAAGACATACTGGCATTAATCGAGCTAAAATGGTATGATTATATACACATACCTTCAGATTTTTTGGAACAAAATTATTTGCATAAAAATGTAATTTTATTTTAAATAAAATTAAATACCAATATTATTATGTACTCAAAAACTAATTGTATGGACTGTATAAACAGTAATGTCTGTATACCAATTACTTTATGTCTGCCCATCCATTTTGTGAACTTGTTTATTCTAGTCTCAGTGAAGTGGAACAGGGCAAAATCAAGTTAGGTACCATCCCATCATACATTGCCCAGGTTTAGAGCTGCCAATCAAACTAAAACACACATCTCCCCAAAGATCACAAAGGAATCAAACCCATGTCTCAAGAAATTTGTAGAAACTACAGTAGCATTGCACAAAGCAATGACTAGTGTTTGGAGGCATTTACAGATATGTGACAATAACACAGTGTATAGAACTGATGTGTGTTTAAGGTTTACTTTTTAAAAGAAATAAGTCTCAGAAAGAGTACCTCTTTTACTAATTAATTCCCTAGTATTTACAGTGCCACACCATCAAGTTTGCCCCAAACTGATTAAAACATTGACAGTCCGTAATGAGACAAAAACTCACAACTCCACAAGAATCATATGATTTGAATGTTATATGTAAAATGACTTTGACAACTGGCATTGTCCACTGAAAATCTAAAACTTCAACCCTGGTAATCAGCTTTTTCAGCCAATTCAGATGGCAAGATATCCTACTGAAGGAATCCTTGTTGTCAACCACCCTGATAAGCCAAGCCAAGCCTTGTACTTGAAGTTTGCTGCAAGCACTTCTTGAATTAAGTATCTTTCCCCTGAACTTCCCTCCTACTCAACCCTTTTCTAGCTTATGGTCTTCCTCTCTTTTTTATGTACAGTTTCTCTTTTCATTATGAAGTGTCTGATTTACTGCTATGCCAGACTATGTTGCCCCTTTTCAAATTAAAACTAAAGACTGGTAATTCTGACCAATATGAACATAGACAGACTAATTCTATCAATTAATAAAACAGGTTCACTTTTAAACTATAAGTTATTTTATTACCAAATACAACTGGGAAAAATGTAATTCAACAAAAATGAACAGAACATACCATATCCTGCACTTTTTGCTGGAGTTCATCTTGTATAAACTCAATGAGTCATCCATCCATCCACTTTCGAAACCCGCTATATCCTGAGTAATGATGAACGAACCCTACTTCATTTCGAAATCACAGAAATGTTTGTGAATTTTCCCCAACTCCACAAAATGCATTCAAGTTAATAGGGAAGGAGGAGTTGAATGAACTTTGAATGACTTTTAATGTTGCAATGTGTTACATCTATGCCAGCAAGCAGAATCAAGGGCACAAGTGAAGAACAAACCCTGAAGAGAGCACCAGTCCAGCTCATAGAGTTTTTTTTTATTACCCTTTGTGTTAATCCTTTGTCTTGGTCCTTCCTTTTTACCTGCACTTGTTTAAACTTTGTTTACCACAGGAAATACTCATTTTCTTGGAACTCTGGACTTGAGTAACTGTTTTCTATGCAAGAGTTCTAACCAACAGTGCTCCCTGAAGGTCACACTGGCTATAAAATGTAAAACCAATATCAGCATTTATACCTCATATAACCACAATTGACTAAGAATGTATTGTTAGTGGTTGATATCTAATTAAATAGCTATCTTAAAAACCTCCATGGAACAGAGGCCTGCTACACACTTTGGAAAGAGTACATTACTCCCTTTGATTGATTCCCACAAGACGATACATAAATAATAAGGAATTTTAAACTTTAAGTCCTTTCTCTGCCAATCTGGACACTGCTTGACTTCTTTCATGGCAAAACCAAAAGACATTCTAAAAGAGTTGTTCTAAAAGAACACAAAAAATCTTTCAATCATGACTCAGAAAGTTTCAACATTTACCTATATCTCCTATGCACAGTGTTATGAAACCAGCCAAGGAACGGTCACCTCCAAAGCAGCCAACTACAGAGAAATGTAAGGATTTGTATAAGGTATTTTGTGACTATCACTCACTTTTACTCATTAGTTTATTTTTGTGGGAGAATGCACAGAGTATGCAGGAATTTTTTCATGATATATTTGCTAATTGGGTCAATCACAGCAAAATAGCTAGTTTAAAAAAAAAGGAAAGTGTGGAAAACACTTTTTGTTCAATAATGTTCAAAGCAGCTACAGTTGAATAGTGATATATGAATTATTATGTATTGATCAGCAATTTAAAAAGGTACATCACACTATGTTTAGTGTTGGAAACACATTTGCTCATGCCTAGGTGTCCTCCTACAGGAATGCTTTGTATCCTGCTAGGCTTCAATTGCTTACACTACTTCCAGACATTAGCTGGAATATTACTATCGATAACCTCTTCATAACTTCTTCAGCAAAATGTGTGAATGGTCTTGATTAAGTCTGTGCTGTGGTTGGACAGCCATGGTTGATTCACTATCAAGTAAGTCCATCCATCCATCCCTTATCCAACCAGCTATATCCTAACTACAGGGTCACAGGGGTCTGCTGGAGCCAATCCCAGCCAACAAAGGCCGCGAGACAGGAAACAAACCCTGGGCAGGGCACACACACACACCCACACACACACCAAGCGCACACTAGGGACAATTTAGAATCGCCAATGCACCTAACTTGCATGTCTTTGGATAGTGGGAGGAAATTGTAGTACCCAGAGGAAACCCACGCAGACATGGGGAGAACATGCAAACTCCATGCAGGGAGGACACGGGAAGCGAACCCAGGTCTCCTAACTGTGAGGCAGCAGCGCTACCCACTGTGCCGCCCTATCAAGTAAGTACAAGTAGAAAATGATAATTGTCGGCAGGAAACAAGGATGAAACTTCTAAAATGACAGTGCTTTCCTACTATAAGTTAGAAATTATGGTGTAAGTCTAGAAATCATAAAATTAGATGTCATATGCCAAAGCAATTGAAAACTCAAAGAGTTTTTGATCACATGTTGTATGTCGCATGACCTTGAAGAGTTGCAATTGTCAGCTTCACCAGAAGCATGTTGTGGAGTTGCAATATATAAAAAACTTATTTCTCTCTTCTATCTGTCTATAAAAATAAAATGCTAAGGATTGTCTGTCAGTCACACCAAAAATCCATGAACTAGTGGGCCTTTTCAGGTAACACGACACATACATTGGTCATGTGGCCATGAAATTGAGCTTCAGATCCTTCTTATGGCAAGTAGTGGTGCACTGATGTGCTGTTGCTCTCAAGAAAATGACAGCTGCATGTGCATGCAACATGGCTGACAGGAAAACAGCAATAACAAGCTGTGCTGACGACAGGAAAACAACAGATGTGCTGGCCCGCTGCATTGCTGACAGGAAAACAGGATGTTAGTGAGCTCTGTCATCACACATGCAAGTCAGACACTCCGAAAGCAAAACCATATCATGGACTGGGGGCTACCTTGTCCACAGCATTGGACTTTGGGTCCTTCTCAGGCAAAGCAGCAGCACGGGCACACAACCCTTGGCTGACAGGAAAAGAAATGTGGCAACAACTGTTGAAGGTAAAGCGCTTTGCACAGTCTGGCATCAGAGGGCTGAGAATGACATTACAGCAACTACAGTGGAGTGACCGAAAGGAGCTTCTTCAAGGACCGGAGGTCCAATTGTTACTAGTACAGGAGAAAACTAGAGGTAGACTTAATTACTGCCATTAAACTGGTTAGGCAGTTATTATAAGAGTTTGTGAGAGGTGGGGAGGTTGTAGTAAACTGAAAATCTAACCTGGAATTTTTATCAGTTTTTCATTAAGCATTTCTTTCAGCAATAATATTTGCACCATTTTCCAATATGGTCAAACTTTTTTGCAAAAGATAAAGTCTTTACATATCTGTTTTCTCAAAACAGTAAGAAGACCACAAAATGTTAATGGTTGCTTTAAAATTAAACTTAAATACCTTAATAAACTTAAAACCCTAATAAAACTACAAACATATATACAAAAGGAGTTTTTTAAAAATTTGCTTAGATGCTCACCAATTTTCAAGAATGCAACCTTGTTAGTAAATCAAGTATCTTCAACCCCTAAACATTCATCAATATTTCTAGAACAGATTTGTGCACGCTGTACTGTATGTTCACATAGTTTTGGGACTTTATGCCTATTTTAAACAAAACTCAATTTAATTATGATCTCACTGGTCTTCATGTACAGCTTACCGTCATCTGTATGAGAAGGCAAAAAAACTTGTGTGAAGGAATAATAGTTGAAAAAATGAGCCCTTGTTTCATGATTAGATCTGTTAACTTTATTTAAAATGTTGAAAACAAATGATCAGCACAAGGCAGAGAGATTGAAAGTCAGTCAAGTCTGTATTATCGTTACTCTGTGCCATAATTATGAGCACAAAACAATATAGTGGAACAAATTAATTGTATTTATTTTGCATCCTATGAAAAATCATCATATGAGTTATACTCCTTTGCCTTGAGGTGTAAAATTTGAGTACCAATTAACAACATAAAGAGGATGGTCCCTGTAATTATTTATAAAGCAAAACCCTCAAGTTACATTTGTAAATAAAATATGGGGGTGTTACAGTGTTATTTTTCACTACCATGAGCAAAGTCATTTAAACCTTTTCTGACTGGTTGTTAAATTTGTAATTAATGATAACAAGTTTTGAATTATTTTCTTAAAATGCATGATTAAGTTACACATATTTCTAGAACATTCTATATTTCACTATTGAATTAAAAGTACTCCCCCACCAAAAATAAAAACGAAATACAGAAATTTAAACTAACACTGCCCACCTTTAAAAGGGAGCAATGGAATGATTCCTTAAAATTCGCTAGAAGTGCAGTAGTCTCAGTTAATGAACACATGTCCCAAGATCCTATGCCACGAATGTCTTGCTTTGTCATTGAAAATGAACATAAGGGGGGGCTGAGGTCACTCTTGTTAGTCCTGCATACTTATTGGCGGCAAGTATGTGAACTAGCACATACCCATCTCCTAGGTGCCCATATGGGAACCGAAAAAACTAGAAAGAACTAAGTTTCATTTTTATTGGCCTGGGATAAATGAGGAGGTCAGACGATTCTGTGCTTCATGCCCTGAATGCCAGCTTTGTCAGATTCCTAGGAGGGACAGCGCTTCCCTTATCCCTCTTTCCCTAATTGATATTCCCTTTGAACAAGTCGGTACTGACCCCATAGGACCATTGGAACCCTCATTAAGTGGCCATAAATATATATTGGTCTTAGCAGACTATGATACACAATTTCCAGAGGCCATTCCCTTGCGCTTGGCTACTTCCAAAATAATTGCATGGGAACTTGTAGGGATATTTGTGCATGTCGGGATCCCCAAGGAGGTGTTAACAGACCAAGAAACTCCCTTCAGTTTGAAGACATTCAGGGAGGTGGCTACGTTACTACAAATTAAACATCTTAAGACACTGGCCTATCCTCAAACAGATGGGCTGGTAGAACAATTCAACCAAACAGATGTTTCGTAAGGTAGTTAGCGAGGATGAAAGAAACTGGGATCAATTTCTTCCCACTCGTATTATTTGCCTACCGGGAAATACCACAGACCTCCACTGGGTTTTCTCCCTTTGAGTTATTATATGGACGACGACCCTGAGGTCTATTGGACATGTTAAAAGAAGGATGGGAAGAAGAGGTCCTTCCTTCATCTAATATTCTAGAATATATCGCACATTTACACGACAGATTGGCAAAGATTCGCCTAGTATTAAAAGAACATCTAGAGAAGGCTCAAGTAGCACAGGTGCGATATTATAATAGAAACACCACCCTCCAGGATCGATCCCTCTTCCAGCAGCCTCGCTCCCTTTTCATTAAACATCAACACCTTAATTTTGGACCTGATCTGACCTGGAAACAAAGACAGGAATTGGAAACTGCCATCCTTTCAAATACCAGGTGAACAACTGAGTCACACTACTCTGATTGAACACAATATCATTACTGGCCCAGGAGTAATTGTCAGAGAACACCCATATTGGCTTCCTGAGGCAAAGAAAGCGAAGGTGGAATTGGAAATCAGACCTATGTTGGAACTGGGTGTGATTGAAGAAAGCCATAGTACCTGATCCAGTCCTATCGTTCTGGTTCCATGTGGAGGTTCTGTAATGACTTCCGATGTCTTAACCAGGTCTCCAAATTTGATAATTATCTGATGCCTCGAGTAGATGATCTCCTTGAAAGGCTAGGTAATGCTCAATTTCTAACCACTCTTGATATGACTAAGGGGTACTGGCAAATTCCCTTAACGGCCTCCGTCAAAGAAAAAAATGATTTTAGTACTCCTAGTGGGCATTTGCAGTATACTGTCCTTCCATTTGGTTTGCATGGGGCACCAGTGACCTTCCAATGTCTGGATAAACTGTTAAGACCCCACAATACTTATACTGCCGCTTATTTGGATGATGTTGTCATTTATTCCAGCACACAGAAGGAACATGTATTGCATGTTAAAACTGTCCTCTCAACTCTGGAACAAGCAGGACTTTGAATTAATCCAAAAAAATGTTTTTTGGACTAAAAGAAGCTAAATTTTTAGGTTATCTGGTGGTAGGGGGAACGGTTAAACCACAGTGTTCCAAAATTGAAGCCATTCTAAACTGGTCCCGTCTGATGACTAAGAGGCAAGTACAAGCCTTTATGGGTTTAGCGAGCTATTACCGCCAATTTGTACCTCGATTCTCAGAGATAGCTTCACCCTTTACAGACTTAACAAAGAAAAAAGCACCTCTAAAAGTGGTTTGGGATGACAAAACTGAGACTGCATTTTGTGACTTGAAGATGGCCCTGACATCAGCACCGGTATTAAAAACTCCTAACGTTTCTTTTCCTTTTATCCTCCAGACCAATGCATCGGACACAGGACTTGGACCTGTCCTGAGCTAATGCATCAACGGTGCTGAACACCCCTGAAGAAGGGGCCTGAGTTACCTCAAAAGCTTGCATATTGTAATCTTTTTAGTTAGCCAATAAAAGGTGTCATTTTGCTTAACATGAAAAAGAAAATTTATTAATAACATAACCTGTTGAATCAACACAAGACGCTCATCTTCTTTTAGAATTTTTGTCAATATACTGTACTATGTATATTCAGATGTGGCGATAAATGAAAAAAAGAAAGTCCATGAATTCTGCATGTTTAAAATATTCATCTGAAAAAGGTACATATAGTTAAAGGACAAAATATCAGTTTTTTAATACACATATTTGTACAGCTTTACTAATACTTGTCTAATTTTTCATCTAAGGCTCAATCATACAGAAAACATGTTGCTACCCAGTCTTCTTTAAAAACATTTAAATACACTTTTACTAGTAAATTACAATATATGTACATATATTCTCAACCCACTTAATCCAATTCCCTTTAAAACAGTCAGAAAAAACTGCTCTTCACTTAGTATGTAGTATTTCTACTGTACATGACTTGTAACTCTAATGAAATGCCCTAACATGGCCAGTCGTTTCAAGCTACTCTTAATTTAGGTTCATTGCATGCATTGCATGCCAAACCATTGTAAATGGCCATAAGAATGTATTGTTTAAAAAAAAATGTTGGCATCATTCTCAAGCAGCCATTGTGAAAAACTTTACATTAAAATCCACAAGCACACTAACATATGAGATGAGTCAGCTCTTGAAACAGAAGCAGAAAAAAATGACTTTGGAATAGCAACTACCGCTAAAAATAAATTTCTTAGGACTGCTTAATAATAATTAAATAATTAAATAATCATTACAGTGACAGTTATAGGAAGCGAATGCATTTATCACATTTTAAATGTACAGCTACATTTAAGAATGCTTTTTCAGTGTGTCCTGTTTTTAACCTTTAGAGATATAGTAATATAACAAGAAGAACATAACCTTGATATATCATTGTAAAAGAGTAGAACATTGGTATGTGAAATGATGCTGATGAAACTATGTGTTTACTAAGGTATATGCTTTATTCCAGTATATACAATATGTACACAGTATATCCAAGTGTTATTTTTTAAAAAGAAGTTTAAATAATGGTTTTCAGTTATAGAGAAAACAAAATACAGGTATGTGCATACAGTTTGTAAAAATTTGAAGAGTTTACTTGAACAATATTAAAAAAATTGTGTACAGTTTAAATAGATTATTAGCAATATTAACAGACAATAATATATATATTGTAATAAAGCACAACAAAGCTCATAAAGGGTCTGGGGCACCTAGAAGGCAAACTCCATATATTATAAAGAGCACAAAAGGCACTAAAGAAAATGCATGTCAACGCAAGGTCAGGTTGGTCCCATTGTTCAGGGAGGAAGAGGCGGACACAGATGGGCTGGCCCTGTAGGTGATGTCATAGATGGCGTCATGTCAATCTTCCATTCTGCAGAGGGGAAAGGAGAAGAGATACCATTACTGCTTAGCGCCCTTGGTTGGTCTGAGGTAACATTGTCATCATCTCAGTCTGTAAGTTGTTCCCCAAGTGCATGCTTGTGACTACAGATACAGTATATATATATATATATATATATATTGTCACACATGTGCGAGTAGGAGGCAGCAAAAGGGCCTGAGTAAGTATAATGAAACATCTGACCAGGGGGCGGCGGAGTGCGCTGACTGTCTTTCTCAGTTCCCTACAGAACTTTCCCGGGAAATCCTGCAAGGTTCCGGTGCCTCAGAAGACGTCACTTCCGAAGCCGGCCCCTTTGCTGACGTCACTTCCGAAGCTGGCCCCTTTGCTGACGTCACTTCTGGTTCCGGCCATTTTGATGACATCAGTTCCTCTCCAGGCCTTTAAAGCCTCCATCTTGGGCTACTATAGCCAGTTCTAGTTTGGACTCTGTGAAATGCACTTTGTATTTCTGATACAACAAACCCTTTTGCAGCTGGGTAAAACAATATATGGGTGGTTGCCCCAAACCTTTATGATGTCTTTGGCGTATTATTATCACAGCGGCGTATTTGTGTCTGCTCTTTCTATAGGAGGGTGACAATGAGTTAAATTCCAATGGATGTTTTTCAAATGTTGACTAGCAATAAACAAAAGGTATCACTGAAAAACGCAGGAAACAAAAAAGGCAAAAAATAAAAAAAACAGTACAAAGAAAGTTCGAAGAAAGAAAAAAAATTACAGTGTTTCTGTTTGGGGGATCGTTGTGCACAACTAAGCTGCGGCCACAGAACTAACTGCTCTGTGGATGATTCATTCAGGCATTTCAAGGTCTTTTGTGCACTTCGTTGTAATGAAAGTATCTGCTGAATGTACTTTGTAGTAACGAGATTTCTATAGACGTTTGTCATATGGGGAAACTGTCGAGACCATCAAAATACTTCATTGTAATGAAATTTTACATATACAGTACAGGCCAAAAGTTTGGACACACCTCCTCATTCAATGTGTTTTCTTTATTTTCATGACTGAAGGCATCAAAACTATGAATGAACACATGTGGAGTTATGTACTTAACAAAAAAAAGGTGAAATAACTGAAAACATGTTTTATATTCTAGTTTCTTCAAAATAGCCACCCTTTGCTCTGATTACTGCTTTGCACACTCTTGGCATTCTCTCGATGAGCTTCAACAGGTAGTCACCTGAAATGGTTTTCACTTCACAGGTGTGCCTTATCAGGGTTATTTAGTGGAATTTCTTGCTTTATCAATGGGGTTGGGACCAGCAGTTGTGTTGTGCAGAAGTCAGGTTAGTTGGAC
>JANRMT010062813.1:64648457-64769942 GCA_026402145.1 Polypterus bichir lapradei
TATATATATATATATATATATATACAGTGATCCCTTGCTATATCGCGCTTTGACTTTCGCGGCTTCACTCCATCGCGGATTTTAAATGTAAGCATATCTAAATATATATCACAGATTTTTCGCTGGTTTGCAGATTTCTGCGGACAATGGGTCTTTTAATTTATGGTACATGCTTCCTCAGTTTGTTTGCCCAGTTAATTTCATACAAGGGACGCTATTGGCGGATGGCTTAGAAGCTACCCAATCAGAGCATGTATTACGTATTAAATAAAACTCCTCAATGATATACGATATGCTTCCCGCGCGGTGCTTGATTGTTTGTTTTTCTCTATCTCTCTCACTCTCTCTGCCTGACGGAGGGGGTGTGAGCAGAGGGGCTGTTTGCACAGAGGCTGTTTGCTTAGAGGATACGGACTTCACATTGCTCCCTTCTTTGCGGCCGGCTGCTTTATCGCAGTGCTTCAGCATACTTAAAAGACAAAAAGCACGTATTGATTTTTTGATTGTTTGCTTTTCTCTCTCTCTCTGACATTCTCCGCTCCTGACACGCATTCCTTTCAAGAGAAGATATGTTTGCATTCTTTTAATTGTGAGAAAGAACTGTCATCTCTGTCTTGTCATGGAGCACAGTTTAAACTTTTGGCTAAATGGTGTTATTTCATGTCTAGAGGGCTCTAATAATGGGAGAGTGGGAGAGTTTATAAGGGCTTAAAATATATAAAAATAAACATACAAACATATGGTTTTTACTTCACGGATTTTCACCTATCGCGGGGGGTTCTGAAACGCAACCCCCGTGATCGAGGAGGGATTACTGTATATGTATATACATATATATATATATATACACATATGTGTGTGTGTGGGGGGGGGTGGTGTGTGTATTAATCACATGTACAAAGTTTGTGTATCCTTTCACAGGAGAAAGATTTTAAGGTTGCACTACAGCTTATTCGGCGATGGCTCTACCATTTAGGCAAACTAGGCGGTGGGCTAAAGCAGAAAAATGGTTGAGTGGTGGCATTTTGTTAAACAATACACACCCTGACTTGGGGGCACTCTGACTCAATACAGCTGGATGCCCATCCAGCCCATGTGGCATCTACAATATATAGTTATACTGTATATATATATGAAAACAGTGATTTTTGTGCATATTAAGTTAATGTACTAGTCGTTCAAAAAAAGCACTTTGTTATTTTTTAAATAGATGTTTGACACAAGCATGTTTTAAGGGTTTGATTCAATCCAGTTTCTGGACAAGGCTACTGGACGGGATACCCAAACTCGTGCTGCATCCCCGTTTTCAGTCACTGATAAATTGGATTCTCTTCTCACTTTCAAAGCATACCACTTACAGTGATTAAAGCACACCTGCTGTTTAGGAACAAAATACAAGTAGAAAAGCAACAAAGACAAATTGAAGTAATGGGCTCCAAAGCATTTTTCAAGCACTGTTTTCCCTTTCTTTGTGTTCTCAATATTTGCTTCTGCCTGGTTTTCACTAATACTGTTGAATTAATTAGAGAATTTAGGTAAATGACATAAGTGCTCTAATTTTTTATTTCTGCCAGGAGAACAATTAGGCCATTAGAAGTAACAAATGGTGTGGTTTACACATTGCCTGTTGAAGATTTTCAAGCTACATTATTTCTGACAAGGAAAAACAAATAATAGTTGTTTGGCCAATTTTTACCGTCAGCAGTGTCAGCTTTAGCAGATGCTGCATACCGTTGTTTTTCTTTTTTTTTCTTTCCTTTTTTTGCGATTGTCATGCCTCATTAGAGTATGCTGACTCTTGTGGATTCACAATCCTTTAAGTAAATAGTTATTTACATGAAATGTGCCATTTTTCTTAGATGGCAATTTCTTTACATTATCTGACAAGGGGTGGATGGCATGCAAAAATAACAAAGTTTTGCTGTTGAGATATGCTAATTTATTTTTGATGAGGTATTAACCTCTTAGGGGGATGGGGGGGTTTGAGTAGTGAGAGAGGGTGCAAACACTAAATTTCCCTGCTGATAAATTAGTTCTATCCTATCCACATATGGTGTGTGTTTTAAGTAGGCTCCCCTCAGTAACCACCCCAGAGATCCATACTTCATAATGAGTGGAAGACTTTTCTGCTTGTATGTTTTATTGCCAGCTCAGCACTTTCTATGACAAATTAAGAAAGACAAACACAGTGTAAAGTTGAGCATTCTTTTGGCAGTTTGTCTGTCTGCTAGTAAACACTTTATATAGGTCATCTGACTACCTCCAGCTCATCCAAACTTTGGGTTCATGAAGGTCATTGCTGAGATCAGTTCTGCTTTAAAGTGACCAGCAGTGTGTGAAGATTTTTTTTAATGTGGTTAAATAGTAGCTCCAATAGCAATAGTGCAATCAATTTGCTTTTGTTTTCCACATTTAAAGGGAAGGAAAAATAACAGCAGAATCAGCTTAGAAGACCTTTCATGATAATTGTTTGCTTCAGCTAATTTGGCACAGTCTTATGCCATTAGGGAGACATTCTGCTGCTGATTTTGTACCTTATAAGATTATTTACTCTTGCATTTTTTGCACAAAGATTACAAATTGGAATCTACATAGTGGATTTTATAGGTGGGAGTTTATTGGTGTGGTGATGTTGCCATGTCAATGTTGCATCATCATTACACCTAACATGTATTTCTTAGGTGTGGTGATGGTGAAAAATGTTAAATAATTAATAATTGTGTGATGGCCAAGCGCTTCTAATGAGTAAAAAAAAAAAAAAAAAAAAAAAAAAAAAACTTTGGTGGGAAGGTTTGACTAATATGAGGAATATGCCAGTGAAGAATTGATATGAAATATTAGTGATATAAATACATGGCAAATGTAATATGCTGTATGAGGCCCAAACAGACAACTGAGTACTCTTTAAGACAAATGGAACATGATATGGTAGTTTTAGACATATCTTTTAAAAATGTAAAAACTGTTTTTTTAACAATTTATTATGTATTGTAGGATCATTTTAGGCCAATTTCAAAGCAAACCAGTTGCAAAAATTCCATGCCTTGAATAAAATGGTCTCAAAGTTGAATAATCTAATGAGAAGTCACAAGAACATAAGACATTTGACAAACAAGAGGAGTTGGTTCAGTCTATGAAGTCCATTGTTTAGCTAATAGCTAAACTGTCCCTGTTTAGACACTTCTTAAATGTTGTCAAGGTTTCTGCTTCAACTCCATGTCTCGGTAGTTTATTCCAGAGTCCCACAACTTTTTGCATAAAGAAGTGCTTCTCGACTTCAGTTTTAAACGGACTTCCCCTTAATCTCTGCTGATGTCCCCGTGTACGTGATACACCCTTAAGCCAAAAGAATGTTGCTGGATCAACTTTATTAATGCCTTTGAGGATTTTAAATTCCTGGATTAGGTTCCTCTCATAGTCTCCTCTACTCGAGACCAAACAGGTTTAATTATCTGAGAATGTCGAAGTATAGCATGTCCTTAAGTCCTGGGATGCACTTCATTGCTCTCCTCTGCACAGATTCAAGTGCTGCTACTGTATGTCTTTCTTGCACCGTGGTGACGAGAACTGCACACAACACTCCAGATGCTGTCTTATGAGGGCATTATATAGTTTTAGCATAATGTCCCTTGACTTAAATTCCATAGTTTTTATGATATAACTTAATATTTTATTTGCTTCTTTAATTGCTTCTTTGCATTGGTCAATTAAAATGAGGTTGCTTCCTGTATGACAGTGTCTCCCATTTTGTATTTATAATTGATGTTCCTTTGGCCCATGTGTAGCACTTTGCACTTTTCTACATTAAACTGCATTTTCCAGGTGTTTGCCTAGTTCTGAAGGATGTCCAGATCTCTTTCAATTATTTTTCCTGTCAGTGTCTGCCATCCCTCCAATTTTAGTGCCATCTACGAATTTGACAATTTTACTAACTATATCAGAATGTCTTTAATATAATTCAGAAAAAGCAATGGTCCAAGGACAGAACCCTCAGGGACTCCACTGATGACCTTGATCCACGCAGAGCACTCTTCTCTTATCTGTAAAGTTTGACTCCTGCCATTTAGCAAGTAGAGATCCAGTTTTGCAGGTTACTCTAATGCCTACAGCTTCTACTTTCAGAATTAATCTTTGGTGTGGGACCATATCAAATGCTTTTTGAAAGCCTAGGTAAATTTTGCTGTATGCTTTGTTTTTGTCAACTATTCCAGTTGCTTCTTCAAAAAATCTAAAATACCATTTTGGCAGGATCTTCCTCTCCTAAACCCATGCTGGCTGGTATTTATAAAAAATTACTTTTGTTTAGGTAATTTTCTAGTTTATTTCTTATTATACTTTCCATAATTTTGCATGGCACAGAAGTAAGACTGGTCAGTAATTTCTAGGATTAATTTTGTCTCCCTTCTTGAAGAATGGAGTCACATTATTAAACTTTCTAGTCCTCAAGTACATCTCCTTTCTGAAGTGACTGCTGAAATATGCCTAATAGTGTGTAGATGGTGTGTTCAGTGGCGTAGCTGGGGGGTGCGGGGCAAGGGGGGACATCTGTCTCCGGGCGCAGCATTCAGGGGGCGCCAAATTGATGTTACGAAATTTTAGAATGAAATGTTTTCCATTCTTAAATGCACTAAAAAGTAAATAAAAAACATTTGCATACTCAGTCCATCACTCCATCAGTATGAGGATATCTTTTTCCTATGTTTTTTGTCTCTTTCTGATTTCGAAGCATGTATTAGTTCTATATACCCAAAAGACAATAATTTATCCCCTCCACTACTCTAACATGCTTGACTCCCACCCAGAAACATTTTTGACGTTATTAAACAGGTTGCACGACTGACATGAGGCATTAGTGTATGGAGCGGGAGGTTACCAACAGCATACATTTTGATTAACTAATCGATAAATTTGCAGCAGCAAAGGCTAGGAAAATTTCTCTTTGAAGTTAATAATTACATTTAAAGCATTATACATCAAACTATTTTTTTTACTTTATACTAACCTCATTTTCAGGTTATTATATTATTATATCTAATGTAATGTTTAAGTTTTTGCAATGTTATATTTGAATAATATTTTAGAATAATTGATATCATCTATTCACATGATATCCGATATGGTGTTCCACAAGGCTCTATCCTGGGTCCGCTGTTATTCTCAATCTACATGCTTCCGTTAGGTCAGATTATCTCAGGGCACAACGTGAGCTACCACAGCTATGCTGATGACACTCAGCTGTATTTATCAATAGCACCTGATGACCCCGATTCTATTGATTCACTAACAAAATGTCTGACTTGTATCTCAGAATGGATGAATAGTAACTTTCTCAAGTTAAATAAAGAGAAAACTGAAATCTTAGTGATTAGCAATAATGGATACAATGAGGCTATTAGAAATAAACTGGATACATTAGGATTAAAAGTCAAGACGGAGGTAAAAAGCTTAGGGGTAATTGTTGACTGTAATCTGAATTTTAAATCGCATATTAAGCAGATCACTAGGACAGCATTTTTTCACTTAAGAAACATAAGTAAAGTTAGACCTCTTATATCACTGAAAGATGCTGAGAAATTAGTTCACGCGTTTGTTTTCAGTCGACTAGATTACTGTCACGCACTCCTCTCAGGACTACCCAAGAAAGACATAAATCGTTTGCAACTAGTGCAGAATGTAGCTGCTAGAACTACCCAAGAAAGACATAAATCGTTTGCAACTAGTGCAGAATGTAGCTGCTAGAATCCTAACTAGGAAAAGAAAATCCGAACACATTTCTCCAGTTTTGATGTCACTACACTGGTTACCTATGTCATTCAGGATTGACTTTAAAATTCTGCTTATGGTTTATAAAGCCTTAAATAATCTCGCCCCATCTTATATATCGGAATGTCTGACACCTTATATTCCAAATCATAACCTCAGATCCTCAAATGTGTGTCTCCTTAGAATTCCAAGAACAAAACTTAAAAGAAGTGGTGAGGCGGCCTTCTGCTGTTATGTACCTAAAATCTGGAATAGCCTGCCAATAGGAATTCGCCAGGCTAATACAATAGAGCACTTTAAAACACTGCTGAAAACATAGTACTTTAACATGGCCTTTCTATAACTTCAATTTAACTTAATTTAACTTAATCCTGATACTCTATATGTTCAATTTCCTCATAATAACTATTCAGGGTGGCTCTAAAATCCGTACTGACCCCTACTCTCTCTTCTGTTTCTTTTTCCGATTTCTTTGTGGTGGTGGCCTGCGCCACCTCCACCTACTCAAAGCTTCATGATGCTCCAACAATGATGGATCGATTAAAAGGCAGAATTCTACGTGACCATCATCATCAAGTCCTTCCGTGAGAACCCTAAATCCAAAGAGGACTGTTTCATTTATGTTAGGTAGAATGCCCAGAGGGGACTGGGCGGTCTCATGGTCTGGAATCCCTACAGATTTTATTTTTTTCTCCAGCCGTCTGGAGTTTTTTTTTTTTTTTTTCTGTCCCCCCTGGCCATTGGACCTTACTCTTATTCGATGTTAATTAATGTTGATTTATTTTTTTTTCTTATTGTGTCTTTTATTTTTCTATTCTTTATTATGTAAAGCACTTTGAGCTACTGTTTGTATGAAAATGTGCTATATAAATAAATGTTGTTGTTGTTGTTGTTGTTATATTTTCAAACTACCTTTGTTGTCTTAATTATTTTACTTCGTTCTATCTTTATAAATTTAGCGACACCTTGAAAATATATGCATAAAAGTGCTTTAAAAAATTAAAATATTTAAAATTTTAAAACTATTTAAAATAAAAATATTACATTTTTTTCTTAAAATACTATTATTTTAAATGCATTTTTTACAATTTTCTTTCCCTTTCAACATTGCGTTTTGGCAAACAGGAGGGGGCGCGCAATCTTCAGTTGTCCCCGGGCGCTGAAAACCCTAGCTACGCCTCTAGGTGTGTTTTATTTGTTTCAGTGTAATTCGTAAGATCCCTTCAGATCCAGGGGTGTTATTGTCTTCAGTGAATAGTAATAAGCACATCTGAATGTTCCGTTTTAAGATGTACGGTATGAAGTCAGAGTTTGTTTTTACTTCTGCATGAGGCATTCCACTTGGGCTTCCTTTATAAATGCATGGATGAAATATTTGTTTAGTTCATTTGCTGTTTCTTTCTTAATTTCTTTAAAATTCAGTACATGAAAGAGTATCTTGATAGATTTTATATCAAATAGTACAAAATAAGGTGCAGCAGCTTCACAACTCTCAAATCATGTGAAAATATTCAAAAGAGGTAATATCTAGGATTTGGTGAGCAAACAGTGTCTCATGAATTGTTCAAATTACTGTAAGTGATCAGTAATGAAGATGCAGACAGCTAATTTGCAGCAAGCCAGGAGGGGATGAGGGTGCAATGAGACTGACAAACAGCCAGTTCAGGTGGCGCTCAGTTCTCTAATATACACAATTTTCCTCCTTGGGTGCAAAATGGGTTTATAGATGCAATGCCGGACAATGTACAATAACAGAAATACTGCCTTTTCAGCATTGATGTAATGACTTTGGGTAGCCCCATTGGAGTTTGAACATTAGAAAAATTGTGACTGAAACAGACCATTTAGCTCAACAATCCTATCTACTTAATTTCTCCAAAATAATATCTAGTTGAGTTCGGAATGTCCTTAAAGTCTTAGGCAAGAGCACTAAGGAGTATTAGTGGTAGATCTCCTTAGATGTATCTTTGCTGTTTTTGAATTTCACTTCTTTCTTTATCTTTCTATTTGTTACTGCAAGTCAGTCAGGAATAAAAAGAATAGAGGTGCTGACAGAATGCCAATTGAGCAGAAAGATCTATATAATCAGCATCATGCTGTGACAGTTTTGATAATTTAATAGACATACATTAAAAGATTGTCATCAAAAATTTGATTTTGTCAGAATGAGCTCACATTGGCTGTCACAGAGAATATGTCATTCAGTGGACCAGTAGTCATTCAGCATTGCAAAATCTGACTAAAAAGGAGAAAATGGTCTTATTTTGTAGAAGAATTATGATACAATCGGAAGCTGTGCCTGAATTTCTTAAAATTTACTTTATTAGTTGTTAAAAATATACATGCATGACAAGACTTAGCCATTCATCCAATGCAAAAATGCACAATGAAGTTTATTTTTATTATGTGCACCAACAAGTACAGTGAAAGACAGATATGGAAACATAAGTACATCTTTTTTCAACAAAGCATTCTAACAAACATTCATTTAAGAATATACAAATGGTTGTCATTGGCATAGAGCTGGGTGTGTTTCAGGGGTTTAGGATTTGTGGGAGATTTGAACCCCAAATGAAATGTATAACAGTTGTAAATGATTGATCTTGGACAGAATTCTGATTTATGTTCTTTTTCATACCGCCCAAAATGAAATTGTGGGACTGCTCCTGCTGAAAGTAACACATATGCCATGACTTATTCAAGGATGATCATATGGATAAATAGTGAGGATAACTAAATGTCAAAATAAGCATAAAACTTTTGTTTATACTGATTTCCCAAGGGTTTGGCAGATGATTCTTTTGGGTGGCCCCTGCCCAGACCCCCCTCACCCCAAGTAGTCATACCCCTGAATGGCATATATTTCATGTCAAGTTAATCTAATGTCATCCGATTTTACAAAGTTCAAATACAATGATCAATTAACTTTCATAACTTGAACATCTATCATACAAGTGAAAAATATCTCAACTTGTCCCCTTTTTCCCCTTGCAAGTTAACCCAGGAGCAGTGGTACACAGTTACTTTACATGGAACACTACTGATGTCCCAGACTCAATCATGTATCATGTTGGTGAGGAGTTCATACATGGCTCTCAAAAAAATTAGACCAGCTAAGTCTGGAATTTGGTGTGGTGGTAAATATTTTGGGTCCCCTGTAAAGTTTTTGGTTAAGACACAAGCCTCTGTAAGGTAGGACAACTGGTTTATTATTATTGCATATTTCTTATTTAGATCTGTTGTGGGTCTATGTTGTTAGGCTGGTATAATTCCACAGCACACCATTCGATCAGGTTTAGCAAGGACTTTTTTAGTTCAAACAAACTAGTGGCTGAGATTTTTGTGAGAAAGGAGGAAAGCTAAATGAAAAACTCATTTCCAAAGTTTTGTTATCATGGGACTTTATGATATTTGTGTTTAATTATTAAATGCAAAGCATGAACAGGCTGGCTCTTCATGTAAAATATACCATCCAAACTCAATTGTTGTTGTGCAGTATGTGCTGCATACTCAGCAAGTATTATTAAGTTATCCGATTATAAAATTAACGAACATTATCATTTGGTGGGAAAACACACTTTTATTCGACATGTCTGTAGGTTGATTCTGTGTGACGGAGGGGATTTGTGTGGGTTTGCCTGATGACTTGTCACATCACAGTGCTGCTGGACTTGGGATCTGTTCCTGCTCCAAATAGATATGAATTGGGATTAGTGTGCACATTTTAATGAGTTTAAATGAGTTTAATGGTATCCAAGTTAAACTATAGTTGTTGCAAAATAAGTGCTGTTGGATAACATCTGCTGTTCTATGTGAAGAAGCTACAGGGCTGGCTCCTATATGTTATTTCTTTGGGAAAAAATAGATCCAGAAATTAATATTTATTTCTTTTCTGTCATTTCCTTAAATCATTAATAAACAGTGATATGGGCATAGTTGATCTGGTTGTTTCCTGAGGCTGATCTGGAACAAAAATTAATTATTTTTTGTGATATAAATAGCTGGACACACAACAAAGAATTGGGGCAGCCACCCATATACTTTACCTGGCTGCAAAAGGGCTTAATTTTTAGTACAATGTGTACAGGTTTGAGTCCAAAGCAGAACTGCCTTGGTATGGATAATGGCAAAAGTTTAAGGTATCTCAAGGGTACAGGGGGTCATTGTTGCAGATCCAGAAATGACGTTGTCAGGGCTGGGACAGGAAATGGCATCGTTGGACCGTACTCGGATACAGGAAGAATTTCTGATATCTGGTCTGCCGAGAGAAAAGAGAGAGATTTAGTGCAACCCGCCACCCCCTGGCCCGGTGTGGAATTGGCGTTTTCTGGTCCCTTTGATTGACTCCCAAATGCGCGTGTGTGACATTCTCAAAAAAGAGAACATTTTCGTGAAGATTCTAATGGCTGAATTCTGCTTGCTTGAAGTTACAATCAGTCTTTGCTCTCAAAACAAACTTTTGCTCCTTTAACCTCGAAATGGAACTAAACTTGCTATGAAACTGAAATTTTCACACAAGAGAAATATGTGGAAAATCAATAGCACACCAAGGATTTCTTATTGAATAGTTACTTGTGCAATTCCAATATTAGCAGACAACCAAGAAACAAATTTTATCTATAAAATTCTGTGTGTTCTGTTTTCTGAGGTTTGCCTTTTACTTAGGGTATCAAGTCCACCATGTACAAGGACATTCTGGTTTAATTGCTCCATAAATTAGCAAATCCTTATTTTTTGTTGTACTGAATACTAAAGAAATCGGTCCCTCAAAAGTCACTGCCCGATCAGCATCCCAGAGATAATGCAAACTAAGTGCACTAAAAATAGTTCTTATGCTCAAAAAATGAATAAACCCCAAGAACTTGACTTGAGACATGGAGAGATAGAAGAGCAATCTAAAAAGACTGTGATCTTGTGGAATGTGGTAGGGGACTAGACCTTATATACTGGTGGTTGAGCAATTCACAGTCGATTTTAAAAATCCATTAATTTACTCTTGGTTTTAATATTTTTAGTGAAGAAACAACATTAAAAAAGATGACTGGTAAGACACAGTCCCTACTGGGATACAATGTGTACTGAGCATGGATGAATGTATATAAAACATCAAGTAACATGTATGCAACACCATAAAACTCATTATGAAGTGAAACTTATATATAACTGGAGAAAAACATGCTATCTAGCTTAATCTGCTGAGACCCAAGTGCATGAAATCGTGTGATGCTCAAGGGATATTTCATTCACTAGCCCAATCCCCCATTGAGATTTATGCAAGTAGTTTTTATTTATTTAGTAATGCAAGAAAATCAATTGAACAAAAGTGAATCTGTAGCTTTATATTGTGGCAGTCTTTTCTTTTATTCATAGAGTTTGCTGAACACGGACCAAATATTATAGAAATGAGTGTGAATGAAGATAATGGTACATTAGTGTTTGTGCAAAGGCTAGAACACTGCTATTCAGAATTACATTATTCAGTTGGGCCAAATTTTCCAAACCAAGAAATTTAGCTGGGCCAGACACTTTCAGCGGCTGGTAAACAGTAGGTAATAACAAATTTTAAATCAAGACAAATGAATGTATTGAAAAACAAGTAATGTTTGTTTATTGTTTCCCTTTTAAATTTGGTCACATCTGTCACAGGCACATCAAAAAGTGCAAAAAAAAAAACAAAAAAACAAACAATAAAATCACTATAACTGACCAGAATCTGAGAAAATAGTAACATGTTATTTTCCACTTTTGAAAAAAAAAAAAAACCATTCTGGTCATATCTGAAATAGGCACATCTCATAGTGCAGAAAATCAAAAATATGCACAGTATTAGCTATACCAATTGTTTACCTTTTGAAATAAAATAAATTGATCATATATGACCCTGCCACTTCACAAAGTGCACTTAACAGAATAAAAATAAACTATCAATGTTATCAGAGCTATCAGTACACAAACCCATAACCAGTGATTACAGGAACTAACACACATGAATGCAAAGTCTACTGCACACTGAGACATACTGTAGCTTTGATTTAAATCATCATATGTGTGATTAGTAATGCCTAATTTGTAAACAAAAAGGTGGCGGTATGTACACTTTGCGATTGGATCAATTTTGAGGTACTGTGAAGGTATATTGAAGTCCAGAGTCCTAAGGCTACATGTTTTGTCTGTCTTTCTAATTCATTCTTCGCTTTAATTACATTGGCTGATCGTCATCCTCGTATCAGCTGTGAATCCGCTTCAAAGCGTGTGAACAGAGTGCCAACCAATTGTATGAAGAGAAGTGCAAAGATAGTGCTTGTTAGTAACAAGGCTGTGATTGGAGTAACAATTAGAATAATTTGTGAAAACCCACGTTTGCACTCATTCAATGAAACTGGAATACAGTATAACTTTTGTGAATTTCCCCTTGGGATTAATAAAGTATCTATCTATCTATCTATCTATCTAACTAAGACTGCACACAATTGATTATAAAATCATTAAATATGTAGATTGATGCTGTGGATACAGACACAAAAGAAAATCACTATATCATAGACTACTACCACCATTTGTAGACACACAACAACGCGCTGCATAGTCAGTTGAACGTTACTTGGCTATGCAGAGTATTGCATTCATGCTCTGTACTACTGTAGGAATTTATGCAGGAATTTCTGAAGGCTCACAAAATGTGTTTCTGGCGGGATCGTGGGCTGGGCCAACTCGAGGTTGCTTCTGGGCCTGCAGGCTGCCATTTGAATAGGCCAGGGCAAGAATAACATTAAAGAAGAGTAAATGACTAGGAGGAAAAATATATCAAAAGGTGCAGGCAATGCTCTAATCAATGAACAGGGTGGTGTCAGATTACTCGGGAAGCTAATCAGACAAATCATCAAATCCAAAACACTTAACCAGAAGCAAAGTCACATGGATGTTGCCAAAGTTTCATAACTGCTTTTAATTTACCCAAAACTAATGTTGAAAAGCAGATTTGTTTTTTGCTGCTTTTGACAAGACAAAACTAGAACAAAACTCCTATAGTGATATCCTTTGGCAGTGCTGTAATGTTGAAGTCATCATGCAGTAACAAGCATCACCATGATCTTGCCCATAATTTCAGACACAGAATAGTGGCAATCACCACCAAATTGACAGCTTAAACTATATTATCTGTATATCAAATTACTAACTATAAAAATCATCAACACCAAGAAAAAACAAAAATCACAATTTCCAAAACTGGACAAATGACCCCTTACATCAGAAAAGGCTCAAAATCACAACAACTATAGAAGTGAAACTTCTAGTAATCTCAAGTAGATACTGCAACTCTTCATTGTAATGAGAAATGGAAACTCCATTTACCTGACCTGACTCTCTGATTTTTTCACTAATCATACTACTTTACAAAAGAATGCAGAAAGCAAAACTGCAGATTTAATTAAATGGTCAAATGAAATTCTGACAAGCAGACAATGAATTATTCAGTTTTCTTTTTGCATAGTGCACTTGACATCTGGTGTCCCTCCCTCACCACACCTCTGATTTTCCCTTGTTTCTCTGTGCTGCTGGCACAGATAGCCAATTGAAAGGACACTAAATGTGATTACATAAACATATATATGGTATCTATAAAATTTATTAAAATACTAATTATGCTCTTGAAGCATTCAGATGACAACAGAGAATTGAAAAGAAAATTCTAATCCCCAATTTCAGGGTTAACCAGATGCCCAACTATTTCAGTTCTACTGTTACGATTATGAGCATTTTAAAAAATTCTTCCTGCATTTTTCATTTTATTTTCTTAGTCTTTACTTCCTTGTGAGAAATGTATTTCCTTTATTATTTTGTGCATTTAAGTTCATATCATGAGTGCTTAAAATGTTTTTCGTAGCATGACATTTTTTTTTCAAGGGCACCACTATTTTTTGGTTTTGTTGCCATGAGCAGTGACTAACAAAATTCACCAAAGGATTTTTTTATTGCAGATTTACTGGGTTTGATGATGACCTTTTTCACTGATTTTTTGTTTTCTTTAAAAAATTGCCATGTAGTTGGCTCAGGCAAAAACCATTTCCCCAGAAGCCTATTATGCTTTGCAAAGAAAGCATGACCTCACAGTGCTGTAGCAGCCAATTGTGGGATGGGGATATAATTACCCGATCTGCATAACCTGTTTGATTTGCATTGTGCATGCACAGAACTTTTACATACTGTATGTGTGCTGTAAGCCTACTCCACCTCTTACTTTATGGTGCTGCCCAATCTGATTTGCGTATATGTGAACAATTTCCAGGGTACACACGCTTGTGTGATGTCACTACCCGATCAATACCTCAGCTGGATTTGCACCCCATATGTAATTAAAAAAGGAACAACTGACATTGTTCTCATTTGATGGGTACATTAGCTCATCATAACAAGAATATACTTTGTTGTTCTGCATAGAATCATTGTATGTTGTGTCTTCACTGCTGGATGTTATACTCCTCTCTATGTAGCACAGATCAGGTAGTGACTGGGACGGTCACTCGAGTATATAATGCTGATGTCTTGCATCACACATTCGTGGGTGTTAGTCAGTCATAGTGATAGAAGCTCGGGAGGCACTCACAGAAATAAAGTACTCAGAGTATTGTTGACTCAGAATAATGTTCTTTTAGGAAAATACAGTGGAGCAGTGGTTATCACTGTTGCCTGAGAACTTAGGTCACTATTTGGGCACAATAATCAGTCCAATGCCGTTGGCAGATGCTTCCCTGACCATTAGGGACAATCACGTTGCACCATTGTAATCCACTCAAAGCTAGTTGCATTTCTCTATCCCTTGTTTACTTCAATGCATTTCACAAAGTTCAGCAAAATTATCAAACATTTTTGCTGAACTCAAAGCAAAGCAAATTCAGCAAGGTTCGAGCATTGCTAACAGTGACCTGTTGCTGGAGGGTTTGTGGTTTCAAAGGTCACAACCAAAGACCTCTCTAACGTGATATTTTAAAGGTCAGCTTTGCAGACCTCTCATTGTCTAATAGTCTGGATAAATACAAAAAACACAAAGTTTAGTAGTGGATTCACAAACTTTTTCTTTGTGTTCTAGAATCTTTTTTGGCTAGAATATATCACTTTGTTATCTTTGATAGTATTGTCTTTGGTAAAAATTTCTTGCATTTATTTAAATGCTGATTTTTTGGATTAACTGTCTCCTGGTCTATGTTTCTTTTCTGTCTTTGTCTTATTGTATTTTCTTGCCCAAACATATTAAAGACCTGCAATGAGCTGCAACAAGATCAAGTTGAAAAACTCAATCATAAGTTTAAGTTACGACCACCAGTTAAGTAAAAAAAGCCTTACAGAACGATAGTAAGTTTTTAGCAATGACAGGGAGAAAACCATAAGTGGTGCAAAAACCCTTAAAACATCTTAACTCTGCATTGAAAATTAGAAGACTAATGGCAGCCCTGTGACTTGCTTCATTCACTGACAACACACAGTCAGCATTTGCACCTGTCTAGTGAAGCTAATTTGGGTACAAACACCATAGAGTTTAAAATGTAAAGTAAAACAAAGAAATAAACAATAGAACAAAAAGGGTACTCAAAAATGCAGAGGTGCAAATGGAAAAATTGCTTCACTGTTTTAGAAGTATTTCAGTAAAAATAGAGTTTGGTTTATCCAAAAATGTTTAAATAAGCTGATATTCTGTTACACCTTAAAATGGTCAGGAAGACCACACGACCACATCTTTGTCTGTCATGGAACAGTGGCCATATTTGCTCCCTAGAAAGAGTGACAGGCTGCCAGCAAACAAAAAAAAAGAAAACAAATGACACAAATGCTTTGAACAGTGTGATAAAGGCCATAAAGAAGCTAAAAAAAAACAACAATAATAAAGTATTCATAACAACCAATCATGGTGATTCTTACAAATTAAAAATAAAAAACATAAGAGCACCACCAACCTGAAAGAATATGCTGTGCTACAGTAATGAGTTTTAGTTTTGTATGACATATAGCTAAGCTAAGCCTTCTACGGTGTTGTTAGTTCTGCAAAGAGTTTTTTGCAGACCAGCACCATGTGATCACAGTGTGCAGTCTGGTGTACAGGCATTACCACATTCTGCAAAAAGTAAGGGGCAGGAGTTAAGCCATTTACAAATTTATATTTCAAACAAGATATTTAAAATTACTTCCTCATGTAAATTTATTGCAGTGATTTATGAACTGATGTTTTATGGCTGTATTTCCGGATTCTGTTTCTTACGATTTGAACTAAACCTGCAGCAGTATGTGAAATGAACAGGTTTGCGAATAATGCATTGAAATTGTCAACATAAAATGTTTTAACTTAAGGCCTCCTGGCAACAGAGAGTAGGAAAACAAATCTCTAGTATGCAGAGATCCTATGGAAAATAAACCTCTTGAGTCCCTCAGTGTTTAAGAAATGTACTGTACGTTTTTTATTTTTTAAGAGCAAAGGTTTTTGTGATTTGTGTGACCTTTTAACAAGCAATAAATTTCAGCTTTTGTAATTTCAGATTCTTTGGGATAGTCAGATTTTGAAATCAGTTTGGCTTGTTTAATTCATTTCATTTATTTTTCAAGTTGGTGGTGATTTACAGAAACCCTTTCTTTGTAGCAATGGCACATTTTTATAGAGGCAATTTTTAACTTTTGTTCAGCAGTCTATTTAATATTAATTTTAGTGTATTGCTTCTTGAAAAATTAGTTTATTTTATAGTTTGACTTTCTAGCCTATTAAGAGCTATCAAAAATTATTCTGACTCTGCTCGTGCAAGTATGAAATTGAAGACAAGTAGTGCTGCCTGTGATCTACATAACAGACAGTGAGGGCAGTGCCTGTTACAATTGCTTTTGCATTTGCCATAATTGACGCTACATGGTCTGAGCACAGGGTGAGCATTCTTGAATTGCATTGACACACGTGCAAAAAATGTGAGTGGGTGGTGCCCTTGCTAAATGAATTTCATGTCTTTTTAGTTAATTGCATTATCTTGATGTCAGTTAGCCTGAGCAGCTGATAAAATTGGTCTAATAGATGTGAGACTGGCAGCCAAGAGTGTGCCAAGTTTCTGTGGAACAGCTGGGCACTAGAAGAAGCTCACATGCTGCCTGTGAAAAAAAGAATACATTTAATGAAGAGACAGACAGAGAAAAGAGAAACACATGGATTGTGCCCATTCGTTTCATAGCATCAAACAAACATGTTTAATCCCTAATCCAGGAAAACCTTCCTTATGTTAAATAGTAAAAGCATTGTAAGGCACCACCAGATCCTGTTTGTCATTAAAACCGCAATAAAGCTAATGTGACAACCCTGCACATGACTTTAGTAATTGTCCATCTGTGTCCTATACTTAAGTTTTACGTGCGGATTATGCCTGATTAGCTCAAATATGCAGGCATCCTTTGCTAACAGCTTGGCTCATTCTCAGTGCAACCTCACTACTGCAGCCTTGACTCTGGAGGTCAAAGCCCACAGTGTGTATCCACATACCTCTTTTATAGTAGCTCATCCATAACAAGACAGTGCAGCTTTACACTGGACAAGAGGGTTTAGTATCAGCGTTGCTAACTTCCAGATGTTCAAGGTAAGCAGTAACAAATAATACGTAAAAAGATGTGTCTTGTTTTGTCCATAGTGTAATTGAGGCATAAGAAAGAATTGTTTAAAATTTGAAATGGTGCAACATATTTTAACATTCTCAAAACTGCTTAATCTAGTTCATGGTCATAAGGGGTTTGGGCTAATGCCAGCAGAACTGGGCACAGGGCGAGAAACTACAGTCCTAGACATGTCACCAGTCAGTTTTATGGCACATTCACACGTATGAACTGAGAAAAAGTTGAAACTGATAGTTAGTCTAACCAATACGTATATAGGAATGTAGGAAGAAAACTCATGTTGACATGAGGTGAATGTGGAAACTTGGACAACATCTAAAGGAAGAATTCAAACCCTGGAAACTGGATTGGTGTAGTAAAACCATTACCCACTACACCATTGTCCTATCTCAAAAATATTTAACATTGTTGAATTTTGGACTTGTTGAGCCTGTTATAACTTTTAGAATACAGTAATGTTACTTGAGATAGAAAAATATTAAATAATTTGATGTGACTGAAACAATGAATTTGCAAACTAATTAGGGATTGATTCCAATGTCATAACTAAAATACAGTACAGTAACTAAAGTTTACCTTAATAAATATAAATTTTATAGTGCTTTTCCCATGCTGAAAGTGCTTTTTAGCATTTGTATTGTTATGCGTATGCGCATAGGTGACAGCTGAAGGGCTCTAGTGACTGTAATTCTCCTGCTGCTCCAGGGATTGGAGTTATGTCCTAATACCTTTCTCTCCTCCTCCTTATGCAGTTCAGATGACTGACAGCTATATCACCTCCAACATCACTTCCACTGTCCAGCCACCTGGACCCGCCTCTTCCTGATGGAGGAACCCAAAACCGGAACCTCTGGCTTCTTTAACAATTCCATTCTGAACTTATGTCTGCAAAGACAACTCTGCAAGTATTACATGTATTTTGTTTATGGTTTAAAATCAATTATGTGGGGTGACCAGGTTGGTACCCCAAGTGTTTACCGTTGTTGTCTGTTTCTCTTACAGTATTCAGCAAAGAATAAGAAAGCAATACTTAAAAATGTATAAATAATGATTCTACCAAAAACATCTCTTCATCTATAAAAATACCAAGGAGACAAAGGTAAACAAAAATGCAACTTTATTAACCAAAGTATAAATATATACAGTAAATAACAAATAGAAAGTCAAATATAGATAGCCAGGGAGGACAGAAAAAACAAACAAAAAAAAAAACTCCAGACAGCTGGAGAAAAAAAAAAAAATCTGCAGGGGTTCCAGGCCACCAGACCACCCAGCCCCCTCTAGGCATTCTACCTTACATAATTGATGTCAGTCAGTCCTCATGGTTTTCAGGTTTCACATGGTAGAATTTGATGATGACGGTCATGTGGACCTCTGGCCTTCAATCCATCAATGTAAGGACATCACGGTACTTTGATCGGGTAGTGGTGATGCAGATCGCCACCACAGAAAACTGGAAAAAGAACAGCAGAGAAAGTAGGGCTTAGTACAGATTTTGGAGCCAAGCAACTCTACCACTTTCTTAATTTCTCTTTTGACCCCAGGTTCTTCTTCATGCCTGTGAAGCCTTCACCCCAACTCTTGACTCAAGTCTCAAAGAACCTTTTCCCTAAGTCACAGACCAGGGTCTAGACTCAGAATTACTTCTCAATCATGGTCTGCTCTACTCTTGCTATAACTCTGCATCTTTTAGATTCCTTGAAAAAGGCTAGTCATTCATATAATGACTTTGTATGTGTTTTAATTTTTTCAAAACTGGGCTCAAAAATATTTAAAATATTGTTTGTGGGTTTTGGAACTGAAGAAATTCACTGGTGATGTTTTTTTTTCAATATGATGCATTTTTAACATTGTTTAAAAATACAATTATGTTAATCTGTAACACTATTAATTTTTTTTTGTATGCCATCATTTTTTGAGGTTGTTGTCAGGGACACATGGGCTAGTTGTTTGGGGGCATGTCCCCTAAGATCTTATACTATTACATCACAAAGTTGACGCTTTATAAGCCGCAAAATTAAACAGTCATAGTGCCAAAGTGTATGGAGTGTGGCCTGCAGAGGGTGCTCCTGCTGCCCAAACCCGATACAGACAGAGGCAAGACATAAGTTCAGCGCATGCTTTTTATTTTTTTTCCCCACCACGTTTCCCACCAGTATAGTACAGTTCACACCACCAAAACACAGCACAAAACACTCTTTGCTTCTTTTCCTTTCGCTTTCTCTCTGTCCACCTCCACTCCTCCTGGAAGGTTCGTCTCATTTCTTCTGACTCTGGCTCTCGAAGTAGTGGCAGCTAGCTCCTTTCATAGGGTACCCAGAAGTGCTCCAGGTGTCCGGTGAGTGACCTTCTGTGTGTGGCAGAAGTGCTGCAACAAAGGGCACAGGGCTGCACCAAACTACGACTCTCCTCTCATAAAGCCCTGTGGGAGTCTGAGCAACTACTGCAACCCTGGGGGGCTGCCACCTAGTGCTCCAGGGGAGGGAAGCCCCTGAATAAACTCTGTCCACTGGTCCTTCTGCTGCAGAGGTGTTCCATCTGGGTAAAGCCCCTGGCTGTCCACCACAGGAAGTATCTAAAAACTAAATTAAAATGAGAAATTCTTAAAAGTGTACTTATTTAGGCAACAAATTTTATTTTTAAGTACCACAATTTTGATTTATATTTTGGACGAGCTGTCCCCCATGGCTCAGTCCGCATAGTAATGAAACAGGTCAAACTTTAAAAATCAATAAACAAACAGGTATCACTAGCTAAGCGGAGGCAAGGTCTGCTCCAAAGCGTGGCAACAGGTAGACCGACTTGAATGGAGACTAGCATGTGAATGAGGAGGGCCCCGTCCGGCTCCTCACTCCTGATGTCACACTTCCCCCTCACCTCGGCCTGCAGACTCTGTCTCAGATTAGCGCAAATAAATCGCTCCCACAAGGGAACTGTAATACTTAGCATGATGAGAGAAGTCACAAAATCAACCAGAATGTTCAAGCAAATTATAGAAAAAAACCTGATCTAAATCTGCTAAGTAGTTCTCTCGTGAAAAGCGGACAGACAGATAGATGTTGGATTTTATATATATAAAGATTCTGTTAGCAATTATCTTGTTTCCAGGTTGTGATCTTGGTTTGCCCTATTGTTACGAGCCATCTGGTGACTAATATTTTCTATAAAATCAATTGTCATCCAGTGTAGTCATTACTACTCCTACTACAGGGCAGCACACCACTCCTTTTTTATAAAGGAATATGATTTACTTGTACCTGGTAACCAAGAGGTGCTGTGGTCAATTGCCCAACCGCTTAGACCTCACTTTCTCTCTCTTTCTCTCTCTCCAGTTGGAAAGATCTAATTATTTTCAGTGTCACTTTCTCCCAGCCCTGGACTCTTGTGGAAATTTCTTCTTTGGTTTGCAAACTCTTGTCTTCACAACGGTACGCAACCTTGGGGTGCTGATTGATGAGCTGCTATCTTTTTCTGATCACATGCAGGTTTGCACTGTGAAACATCCTCAAGATCAGACCTTATCTGCCAGTATATACAGCACAGCTTCTGGTCCAGACTTTCAGACTTTGGTCTTGTAGTGTCTGGGCTACTGCAACTCACTTTTGGCAGGAGTATCCGCTGATGTTATCAAGCCACTGCAGATGGTCCAGAATGCAGCAGCCCATCTTGTATTTAACAAGCCAAGATGGGCATCTGTCACTCCTCTCTTCAGGTCACTACATTGACTCTCTGTAGCAGCACTCATTCAGTTCAATGAAATTCAAATCCTTGATGCTTGCCTACAGAGTAGTCAATGGGTCAGCAATTGTGTAAATGGAGACACTGGTGAGGTGTTATGCTCCTTCTTACCCACACAGGTCTGGCAGTGAACAGAATCTGGTGATGCCACCTCTGTGTGGCATCATGTCTCAATCCAGACTGTTTTCATGTGTAGTTCCTAGTTGGTAGAACAAGCTGTCCACCTTCATTTAAACTGCTGACTTCATCAATGTATTTAAGAAGTGATTGAAAACCCACCTGTTCTGTGAATATCTGTCTAATTGATTTTATTTTAAAAAATGGCTCTGTAGACTTTCATATTGTTGGTTAATGTGTTGTTACATTAAGTTTAATTGCTTTATTGATTGTTACTCTATGTTTGTAAATGTATTAGTTATTACATCTTTTCACTTGTGGCAATCAACGTTTCTTACCTGTCCTACTACACTTGCTGAACAAACAGCCCTAGTCTAATGATTACTCTTTTGTATGTCGCTTTGGATAAAAGTGTCTACCAAGAAAATAAATGTAAATGTAAACATGTACAAAAAAAAAAAATCAAAACTGCTGACCTCAGTGTAATACATTATTGTTGCCCTAACCCCTTTCCTAAACAACAACATTTCGCGACAGACAGTTTACCTTGGTTTCTCAACCTATTCTTTTGGTGACCGTGAAGGACGGTTGAAATAAAATTCCTTTGTATGTTCATTTGGTATTTGACTAAATGAGGCATTCATCCCAGCACCTCTTATAAATACAATATTCTGTGACTATTCAAACATACAATTGTTGTTACTGTTATTTTGTTATATGATTGGCTTAAAATGTGATCACTATCTTCTCATTTATTTCTCTACATTTTTACACAGTAATGTTTCAAATATTAATTAGGAAAATAAACAGAAAAGAGTACAGTGATATAGTTAATAAACAACCATTTGTCACAAACCCCTTCTGCTTCATTTTCATTCATCTCATGTATTTTTCTGCACCAACTGAAGACTAGCCTGAAGCAACCTCATGCTCATTTGTTTAGTTATCAGTAAGCCCTGTCCTTTTGTAGCCTGTGCCTTTAAAATTAAAGCGTTAAGTAAATTAGTTAAAAAGGAGCTTGATGAAAGAATCACGCACCACTAAATACTTGTAAACTGTAAGCTCATTTGTTTATGATGAAACAATTTTTATAATTACTTTCCAGCTAAAAATAATTGGGTTATGTTGCATGTAATCATGCATAACTACAACCTGGATAAGATACACAGAATTTAGGATATGCTACGCTTCCTATGTGAAATTATAACTTAAATGTGAACATTTCATAATGTTTGAATTCCTACATGTTTTGATTATTTACACAAACCTACTTGAAATTCTGTGAAATATCATAATTGCTTTAAATTGTGACCTATTCCAAGATTATTGATTATATTATAATAATTAGTTTTGACAGTTTCCAAAATGAGCTGTATAATTTACACGTTCCTATGTACACATTAATGAATTGATTTATTAATTTTTAACTAAGTGTATTATCACAGGAAAAAGATAAGTTTATAATTCTTAGAGTTAGCCAAATGTCTTTTGGGTAAAGCAGACTTCCTTCTATGTCACTGTCTTGAACACTTACCTAGTCAGATCTGGCAGTTTACTTTGAGAAAGCGCAGGGATAGCTTGCTGGCTAGGATTAAGACTTTCTTACATTTATTTAAAATACAATAGCTGGAGACCTTTGCATTACCATAACACTGAAATATTGTTTTACTGTTCTTCAGTCCACTATACATCTTTAGCCTCTAGTGGTCACTATCAATCCCATCCATCCATCTTCCCAGAGCAGGGTAGCGGGAAAGCTGTAGCTTAACCCTGCAAGCATTGGATGCAAGGCAAGAACATTCCCTGGATAGAGTGCCAGGCCATATCAGAGTGAACACACCCATACACAGAGCAATTTAGCGACACCAAACCTGCACGACTTTGGACTGTTGGAGGAAAACCCACACCGACATGGGGAGAACATTCAAACAGCAGACAGCAAGCACTCAAGACATGAACTCAGTAGTGCTACCGTTGTGACACCATGCTGCTGATGGCTATTCACATAAATAAAATTGTAAGCTGTTTGGATGTCTGCTTGTGTGTGTGTCCGTTTGTTTGTTTGTTTGCTTTTCAACCATGCAAAAACATTGGAGCCAAGTTTAACAAAATCTTGCATGTGCTTTACTGCTTGGCCCATTTTATAATAAAGGGTATATGTCTTATCAGTTAAAAAGGTTTATAATGGGTAGGAGGCAATCCAAAAACTGGCAATGACACAGGAACTGCAATTTCTATCAGGCAGCAGGAGTGTGCTGAGGGTGATGGACGGATGCCTTCAATGTGTACAAAGTTTTGGAGCGGCCAAATTACAACCTCATCAAAGACCACAAGTACATACAGAATTTTCTTCTCAACTAATCTGGATAACAATCTCATTTTGTTGGAATTACAGTTTTTTTCTAAAAACATATTTTTTCTTTCGAGTTTTGTCCCACCTCAAAACACCTATACTTTTGTTTAATAATGATAACATTTGGTGCAATAGTGCTGTACAGAACAGGTATCGTAGGAGTAAGTCATCATTCATTATCCAGAATGAAGCTAAACGTGAGGTTATCAGGCAAAATCCCAACGTTTGGCTACAAGATGTGGAATGGAGTGAAACAAATTAATCTTCTCCAGTAGCATGTTCAACCAAGCATCATGCTGCCACTCCACCTCTGAGATAGCAGTCTTTGAAAAGTGTTATGCTGTGTCTAGAGAAGGATGCTGACAACATGTAGGTCATTTCCTGGGTCCAAGCAGAACTGCCACAGAAGGTTTTGCAAGATGAGATAGTATGTGTTGACATATCATCGTGAAGTCTACTAATCATCCATCCATCCCTTATCCAACCCGCTATATCCTAACTACAGGGTCACGGGGGTCTGCTGGAGCCAATCCCAGCCAACACAGGGTGCAAGGAAGGAAACAAACCCCAGGCAGGGCGCCAGCCCACCGCAGGTCTACTCATCATTTCATTGTGTTTTTTTTTTGTCCTACGCCTCCCAAATATCCCTGTCTTAGAGGCTTGAGAGTCTTTCTGCAACTGGCATCACCAGGATAACCACCTCAATTCACAAAAACTGATGACTGCTCCTCTCTCAAAGTCAATCTATCGTACATATTTGAGACAGTCAGCTGCAGTGACAGTACACGTGTCCCAACCTCACTGCATTTTAACCCAATCTGTCTATTATATGAGAAGTGAGATGCACATACCTCTAATCACAACTGTGAGCAGATATACAATCCAAATTGTTGCCTATGCTGGTCTTCAAGGCTGAATTTCATGCCGAACAGATCAGTGTTTCTCTATTCCTAGCTGTTTTTTACCACTAGGTATATTCATGGGCATATATTGTTACTATGATCACATGATTCAATGTAATAGTTTCATGGATAGGAACAGAGGAGGTGCACATACTGTAGAAGAGGACCTCCTACTTACTTTGTTATTCATTTTTATTATTTATATAATATATCCTTCTTTTATGTAAACTCCTTCTGTAAACTTATTTACTTATATGAAGCATAGCAAAAATTACCTAAATTAATTTATTAATTACCTTAATTAATTACAATATATATCTGTTTCACCAAATGTTGTATGTCAATCTGTCATGTAAAGCACCTGAAGAAAAGTAACATGTGGTCAATATATTATGAAAATCATGACCTTCATTGTCCTTCACGCCTAAAACTGCAAAATCAGCTACGAAGTTGAAGCCGACAATCACATCAAAACTCCAGCAAGAATATACGGTAGGTTGAGTGTATGCTACCATTTAATTGATTTACAGTCAGTAAAAGCAACTAAAGCACCTTCTAAGATCGTTGCTGGGCTAACAATACAATGGGGAAGTAATCTTTTTATTTTAAAATTTACAATTAAAAGTTTTTCAAGAGGATATCTGCTAATATTTTATCCATCCATCCATTATCCAACCCGCTATATCCTAACTACAAGGTCACGGGGGTCTGCTGGAACCAATCCCAGCCAACACAGGGTGCAAGGCAGGAAACAAACCCTGGGCAGGGCACACACACACACCCATACACCAAGCACACACTAGGGACAATTTCGAATCGCCTATGCTCCTAACCTGCATGTCTTTGGATTGTGGGAGGAAACCAATGCAGACACAGGGAGAACATGCAAACTCCACACATGGAGGACCCGGGAAGCAAACCTGGGTCTCCTAACTGCGAGGCGGCAGCGTTACCCACCGTGCCGCCTGTTAATATTTTATTCTCAACCAAAAATGAATCTTCTCAAAAAATACATTGTATGTATAAAAGCAATATGTAGTATTTATTTAATCCTTCATTTGATATTCCATTCCAGGGCAGCACGGTGGTGCAGTGGGTAGCGCTGCTGCCTCGCAGTTAGGAGACCCAGGTTCACTTCCTGGGTCCGCACTGCATGGAGTTTGCATGTTCTCCCCGTGTCTGCATGGGTTTCCTCCGGGTACTCCAGTTTCCTCCCACAATCCAAAGACATGCAGGTAAGGAGCATTGGCAATTCTAAATTGTCCCTAGTGTATGCTTGGTGTGTGTGTGTGTGTGCGCCCTGCCCGGGGTTTGTTGGCTGGGATTGGCTCCAACAGACCCCGTGACCCTGTGTTCGGATTCAGCGGGTTGGAAAATGGATGGATGGATGTTTGGTCCATTATCACAGTGTCACAAGTTGTAAGACAGCAGTCCTATTCACCATTGCAATGTGCCAGCTCTTATGTGAATGTAACCTTTGTTTTTCCATTTGCTGCACTACAACCTTATCCGGATTATTTTACTGTAATTAAGGTTAACTCACTCTCTGTGAAGTAAAAAATTGCAAACTGTTGCAAAATGTTTTATGACATTTTCCAGAAAGTGTATGGATCATATTTGTTTTTTGTGTTATGTTGTTTTTTTGCCCTTCATCAATTTCTGGCCCACTTATGTATTTTACCCATGTGAAGGGGTTTTAAGGGTAATCATCAAATATACTTCTTAATTACAGTGACTGGTATGCTGTTAAAATTCTAATAATAATCTTTCACAGGATTCAGTATTCATTAGAAGTTTCTTTTTTCATCTATTGTTGAAACCATATAATCCACAAGTCCAGTGGTCAAAACGTCAACCATGGAGGGCCTCAGTGGCTGTTCCAACTCAGTTGCTTACTGAGAATGTCAGTTATTGCTGATAAAACACTTATTGCTCAAGTGATATTTTTTGCTTCATTTTAGTTTTCTCACTTGTTAAGAATTTGAACCCTTAATTGCTTCTTTTAGTCTTAAACAGCTGCATTCAGTGTTTATATAATGGCTTCTTATTAGTAATAGGATGCAAATGACAATGGAACTAGCTTTTTTCCATGCACACCTGTGTACATTCATCATTAATTTTTTCATTTAATAAAATATTTAGAAAGAAACTGAAGAGAAAAAGTGAAAGACTGAGGATTACTCATCTGTTTTAGGCTTCAAATTATTGGGATGGTATCCTTAGAAAGGGAAAAAAAATCTATAATATAAGAATGACATGAAGTTGCTGAGTTGAAACACTAACAAACCATGAAGTTAACTAATTGGAAAGGATCATTTTTAATTAAACAACTGGGTTGGAACAAAAACATGCAGCCACTAAGACCCTCCAGAAGTGATGTTGCTCAACCCCTGCACTAGTCAACATTACAGAGGTATATGACCCATTAACAGATGTCCACACTGACCATTTTTTACTTTTCAATTCCTGAGATACAAAAGCCACACCTAAAACAGTGGAAGTGAATGTGCATTGGGAAATAAGGCTTGTTGGGCCTTATTTTTTAGTGGATTTGAATTTCTTATGTTACATAGGGCAGGTATTAAGAATGCCAAAACAAACACTTTTTCACATCACTGGGATAATTCAGACACAGAGAAGGCTAGACCATATCCTTAAAAAATAATTTTATATTGCCATAAGAGATATTTAAAGACTAAAATATGGTATTGAATCGGAACTGTGTATCGCAGGTAGACAGATCGATTATTGATCATACCCAACTCATTGGATGATGACACTGTGGTGGTGGGATATCATGGTGACATTAAGACTAAAATCTTAATATCACAATATTTCTGGTGACCTACTATACATCATTACATACTGTGTAAATATATATAGGATAATTGCTTAAAGGTTATTTCCATGCTGAAAAGGAAAGAAGGTTAAAGGCACACACATAGAAGGGGAAGTTGGGAACAAAGGCAAGGCAGATGAATGGAGAAAAGGTGAGAGTAGATAAGAAAAGACTGTTATCAGATGAGATAAATATGCATACACATATAAATATGAGGTGGGACCCAAAAATTCCCAGAACTGGTCAATAGCACAGGAGATGGATGTAGTTATCAATTATACAGTGGGATGCAAAAGTTTGGGCAACCTTGTTAATAGTCATTATTTTCCTGTATAAATCGTTGGTTGTTACGATAAAAAATGTCAGTTAAATATATCATATAGGAGACACACACAGTGATATTTGAGAAGTGAAATGAAGTTTACTGGATTTACAGAAAGTGTGCAATAATTGTTCAAACAAAATCAGGCAGGTGCATAAATTTGGGCACCGTTGTCATTTTATTGATTCCAAAACTTTTAGAACTAATTATTGGAACTCAAATTGGCTTGGTAAGCTCAGTGACCCCTGACCTACATACACAGGTGAATCCTATAATGAGAAAGAGTATTTAAGGGGGTCAATTGTAAGTTTCCCTCCTCCTTTAATTTTCTCTGAAGAGTAGCAACATGGGGGTCACAAAACAACTCTCAAATGACCTGAAGACAAAGATTGTTCACCATCATGGTTTAGGGGAAGGATACAGAAAGCTGTCCCAGAGATTTAAGCTGTCTGTTTCCACAGTTAGGAACATATTGAGGAAATGAAAGACCACAGGCTCAGTTCAAGTTAAGGCTCGAAGTGGCAGACCAAGAAAGATTTCGGATAGACAGAAGCGACGAATGGTGAGAACAGTCAGAGTCAACCCACAGACCAGCACCAAAGACCTACAACATCATCTTGCAGCAGATGGAGTCACTGTGCATCGTTCAACCATTCGGCACACTTTACACAAGGAGATGCTGTATGCGAGAGTGATGCAGAGGAAGCCTTTTCTCCGCCCACAGCACAAACAGAGCCGCTTGAGGTATGCTCAAGCACATTTGGACAAGCCAGCTTCATTTTGGAATAAGGTGCTGTGGACTGATGAAACTAAAATTGAGTTATTTGGGCATACCAAGGGGCGTTATGCATGGAGGAAAAAGAATACAGCATTCCAAGAAAAACACCTGCTACCTACAGTAAAATATGGTGGTGGTTCCATCATGCTGTGGGGCTGTGTGGCCGGTGCAGGGACTGGGAATCTTGTCAAAGTTGAGGGACGCATGGATTCCACTCAGTATCAGCAGATTCTGGAGACCAATGTCCAGGAATCAGTGACAAAGCTGAAGTTGCGCCGGGGCTGGATCTTTCAACAAGACAACGACCCGAAACACTGCTCAAAATCCACTAAGGCATTCATGCAGAGGAACAAGTACAACGTTCTGGAATGGCCATCTCAGTCCCCAGACCTGAATATAATTGAAAATCTGTGGTGTGAGTTAAAGAGAGCTGTCCATGCTCGGAAGCCATCAAACCTGAATGAACTAGAGATGTTTTGTAAAGAGGAATGGTCCAAAATATCTTCAACCACAATCCAGACTCTCATTGGAACCTACAGGAAGCGTTTCGAGGCTGTAATTTCTGCAAAAGGCGGATCTACTAAATATTGATTTCATTTCTTTTTTGTGGTGCCCAAATTTATGCACCTGCCTGATTTTGTTTGAACAATTATTGCACACTTTCTGTAAATCCAATAAACTTCATTTCACTTCTCAAATATCACTGTGTGTGTCTAGTATATGATATATTTAACTGACATTTTTTATCGTAACAACCAACGATTTATACAGGAAAATAATGACTATTAACAAGGTTGCCCAAACTTTTGCATCCCACTGTAGTACTAAGCATCACATGCCTACATTCTTGTCTATCAGTCTGCCAAGTGGCATTGTACTGACTTGATCAAATATGTATATTTTGGATATTTATCCTACAACTTGAAAAAAACATGTCATGTCAACATCAAGACAATGCTGATCCCCTTTTTCAACATTAAAAGAATTGTTTAAGAAGGAGTTTCCCATTGAACAGACTGTTAATCAGCAACATTACATTGAACTTTTGAGGCATCTGTGGGAAACATCAGGTATGAATAGTGCACTTGCACACACTACTTTATCAGTCAAAAAGTTTTTGATCAAAAACCATGTGGTTTCTGCATGACACCTCACATATTTGCCAGATCTTGCTCCACGTGACTTCTTTTTTGGTTTTCTAAAATTAAAATTGAGAATGAAGGGAATACGATTTTTGCAGATCACAAATTACAGGAGGCTCTAAGCACGGTAACAAAAGATGTGTACAGGAAATGTTTCCAGGCATAGAAGGAGCTCTGGGACAAGTGTATTACATCTTAAGGGGTGTACTTTGACAGTAACTAAAGGTAAATTGCTGTAAATTGTAATTTTTCTTTTGTAACACTGTAAGAATTGTATCAATTTATATACATATATAAAAATATTAGTGAAATTGTGTGTCTTCATGTGACGTTTTCATTTGATATTTTCATGCAATGCTAATTTTTCTTCAAAACCATATGTCCTATAGTATACATCTATATATATTTTTTTTCATCTTCATTAGGAGAATACAGCAATGATACTTTCATGTCAATACAACCAATTTAACATGCATATATCAAACAAAATACCTTATATACATCCGCTCCGCTAAGAACAGAAGTAGCTCAGTTGTGTGTTAGCAGTTGTAAAATTGCATAAACATTCAATTGCCAGCAAAATCATGACTGGAGTTCATGCAGAAGTCATATTCCTTCCACTTATTAAATTTGATACTGGCGATACGTCAACAAGTAGATTACCATTCATCTTGCATAGGCAATAATTTCCAATAGGTTTTAGCATTTGTTATAACTATAAGTAAGTCTCAGGTCCAGATTTTTGACCATGTTGGAATACACCCGTGGACCAGAGAGGATGTTGGGCTGAGGGAGAGGTTGGGCTGCCATAGGCGGCCGGAAGGGGCACACCCCCCTAGTATACATATATATATCTTACTGTATATATAAATGTCTACGCGTGGAAGTGTGTGTGTCTGTCCAGCCTGGAAGTGAGAGGTGGAATCGGGCTAAGGGCTCCACCTCTGTGGATTTGCAGGCGATGCCAGAACATCGGCAAAACGAAACATCTGAAGAAAGTCACTTGCTTAGCCACTATTACAGAAGCGTGGCGAGCACATTGGCAAAACAGTATCCCTTTTACTTTTCCTCCTGCCACTAATACACAAGCGAGGCGAGCACATCGACAAAATGAAACCTCTGAAGAAAGACAGTCACTTAGCCGCTAATGCATAAACGATGCAAGCACATCGGCAAAACGAATTCTCCTAGGAGAGAGTTGCCCAGAATAATTTCTTTCAATTACCTGACATCTCTACATTTCATTATTTTTTCCTGACGATTTCCATAGTTTCTAGGATCCCGTGCTCTTTACAGCACAGGTTTATACAGCTAGTATTTAAATATTAGTATTGTCACAATAAACGACTCCAGACATCACAAGAAGGTGTGGGGCAGCCTGTATTGTAATCCAGGCTGCAAAAAGGTAGTTGCAAAATAGCACAGGGTAGTTTACACTACTGAGTCCAAGACAGAACTGATGACCAGAGGAAGGGGAGCGGCTTTTATGGAGTGTTGACCGGAAGTGGAGTCGCCCTCGAGGCTGGGACTGGAAATGTCTTCCTCTGGGCTTCAGCACCTGGCGGGATTTCCCGGGAATGGTCTGTAGGGAACTAAGAAAGAGAGTCAATGCACCCCTCTGGCCCCTGGTCGGACAAGTTGTTACGATTATATAAGCCCCACACTTGTGTGACAGTATATATAATAAGAAATACAAAGACAATGCACAAAGGGTTAAGACACTTTTAAGATCACTGAATAATTGAAAAAAATCAGGAAAATCATTTAAGAGAAATTGAAACTTCTATCCAGACAGGAGTCCAACATCATACTGTCATGATAAGGTGTAGGAAGGGTTTGTATTGGATCCTGGCAGGACAAATGACAGAAGAGATGTCAGAGGTGAAACAGGTGTAAATATTTCATCCTGCAGAGGGAGGAAAAGAAAAGGCATTAGGCAACAGTTTCAGCAACAGTCCCCGAAACACACGCATGTTACAAAATATTAAAAAATAAAGGGATATGTGAGGGTGTGTAAAATGTGAGCCATGCCTAATAAATGATAGATTTGTCTCGTCACAGTGTACTGATATTATTTCAGAGATAGTATAACAATTCTCTAAAAGTTCCCATTTTATACATTTAAAGAAGTTATCTTCCACTCAAGAAAAAGCTAATACATCCAAGAGAACGTTTGCCATTACACAGTGTCAGGATTTCTGCTTTGTCTTGTGTTATTTTCTGTCTTTATTCCCACTCCCTTATGTTCATCTTTGTCAATTAGAACTCTCTGGTGTTGCATTAATTAAATCAGTAGTTACCTCAAAGTCCTGTATTAGTTTAAGAATTGTGTTCATCAGATGATTAAAAACAAGATTGACTTTTTAAAAACTTGTGGACTAAGTTGCATTTTTTAATAAAAACTAAGATTAATCTTAATTAGCATTCTAAGTCTATATTTAACATTGGGCATAGACTATTACTATAAATGCTTTTAATCTGTGTAGTCTAAATATGAACTCTGTATCGATTTTGAACATATCAGCTTTGTTACTCTCAGAGTAAGTCTTCAAATATAAGACCCCTTAACTCCTACACCCCATGAGATCAGATTCATTGGATTTACAGTACAAGGAAGGATATGCAAAGCAAATGAAGAATTTGCTGAGTCTTTTAAAGCACATGTAATTAAATCTTTAGGGATTATACCATTTTTGTTGGACCCGTGCATCCCATTTGATTGTAGAGCAAACAACTAAACCGTTTCTTTTTTGACTGTGTCCAGCATTTAATGGAATTCAGATTGATAATCATACAGTTGTTAATGATATATTTCTAATTGTATTATAATTATGCACACTTATAAAAAACAAAGATTTATTGTTAGTTATATGTATTAATTGCCAAAAATTCACTCAATAAAATTCAGACTATGTCATCTTTAAAATGCCATATCTAGTGAATTTTAAAATTTCTAAAATGTAAATAGTGCTTTCTGGAATATATTTATTTATGCATTTATTTTTACTATGATTTCCAGTTTAATGTGGGATAACAAAATGGCAGTGTGGTGAACACTGACGTTTAAAATCTCCTTGCTGGTATTCACTTTTAAATGTTGGCGGGCCACTGTCTGTGTGGAGTTTGTATGTACTGTATTCCTCCAATGCCGCTGTTAGTTTCCTCCATAAACTTTATTATTTCCTGATGTGTTTGATTGATTGGTAAGTCTAATAACCCTACTCTCTGTTAGTGTGTGAATGTGTCATATGGATAGACTCCCTACCTTGAACCCAGTGCTGATAAGACAGATTCTGGCTTCTTGTAACTTTGTACTGAACTAAGAATTTTTAAAAAATGGATGGATTGTGTAGATATAGATAGATGGATGCTTAAAGATACTTACTAAAGCACTTTTACAAGAGAAAACAAACACAATGTGTTTTTTGATTTGTTGTTAACTGCACACTTTCATTATCATATGAAGCTGTTGGTTTCTTTAGGATGAAATTAAAGAACAGTTCACAACTGAAATTATTTCAGGTACGTTTATATGCCCTCAGACAGATCAACACAATAGATTAGAGTGAACAAAAAACACCATGCCTTCTAGTTTAGCTAGCCATACTCCATATTTCACAATTTCTTATTTGAAAAATAGAATAAAAACATAATTTAAAAAGCTTGCACATTGTTTTGTTGACTTTGTACCACGAATACTAGTCAAAAAGTAAATGAAAGGCTGATGGAGAGATGGAAAGTCTGGATGTAAGGTGAGGCTGGCTGACACTTCCTTTGTCAAAAGGTCTATTTCAGTCATGGTTTTTGGGTGAAAAAGGCATTCAGGAAATGCTGAAAGACAAGGAAAAGGCACACCAGATTTTGATAATCAAGCATGTTGCATTTAAAGACCTTGCTTTCCTCTTGAACTGGCCTTTTCCCTAAAGGAGGTAGTTTAAGATCAGAGGCTAACTTTGAGAAAAAAAAGAAATTAAAAGCACATTTGATACTGATATCTATGGTATAACCTCAAGTAGACCATGGTGAAAATGTAAAAGTATCTCTTATTTATTTATTTTTTTTCTACATATAAAAAGGTAATTAAATACGTACACTGACTCTCGGACAACTGACAGCTTCTTTATGATGAGTAGATTCTCTTAAACTGACTTGCTTTCCGGACAATGCTCAGCTAACATCCACTTTAAAGAAAAGAGACTAAGAGTCTTGAGAAATGAATTTCATTGTTAGTTATATTGCTGCAAAGTACCCACTCACACGGTAGAAATCCATAAGTAAAAGCCATCAGCAGTCAAAGAAGCAGCCCTTCATTTCACAAAGAGAAACAAACAATGGAAATCTGTTGTACAATAAAGAGGCCTTTTTAAACAATTGAACTTTAAACTTACACACAAGGGGAGATTACTTTCCTCATCTGGGTCAGTTAATCCCTATGCTTTCATAAAGACCGCAACGGCAGTATGGATATTTTGTCCTTTTGTGTTAAAAATACATTAATTACCAGAAGGTATATTCTGAAATCTATCACAGCAAACAGAGAAGGCAGTAAGTATCATTATACGGTAGCCTTTTACTACCCTCTTGTATCCCATCTCTACCCTTGCAATAACACATTATTTGGACATGAATCATCCACAAGAACTGGAACATAAGCTTGAGAATTGAAAATAGGAACATTAGCAGAATCAATAAATAAATATGAAAATATATTTTAGCTTTGAAAAACCTTCCTCAGCTGCTGTATAACTGAAACTGGACTGTGCTGTACAAGTTAAAAAATACTGCCATAAAATATGGTTTGCCATGTCAACTAGCCATTGCCTGCAGCCTTAAAGGAATTTTGAACACTAGGTAAGTAGTATTTCATCAACAAAATCATAAAATAAAGACATTAAAATGAAGGAATGATTGACTGTAGGGGAACATTTGTAAAATCACCTTTCAGCAAGAGTAGGACTGGGTTTATGATAAGGCACCATATACACTATTCATATAAATTTGATTACAAGTAATATGTAACCACAAGAATGTCTGGCCATGCTGCTCTACAGACACTACTTTTTTTAAAGCAGTGGACTTTCTAGAATTTCACACCCTGCAAACAAAGCCATTAGATGATTAGACCAATGCACACACAACACAGTCACACACTTGCACAAGCAAAATTCTATTAAGGCAATGAACAAAACAGACAATAAAGAATTACTTAAAGGTTGGGTTGTTGTATTTTCTGTGTGTGACCAAATCATACTTTTTTTTTGTTTTTAGCAAAGGTTAAAGTATATTTATACATTTTGGTGACTTTTGATTGAATTTATGTTTTTAATTCTGAATTTATAACATTGTGCTATGTTATACCAAGCTGTACAATACAAAACAATTTTTTATTCATATACACTGCACTATTATTATGTATGTCAACATATGAATACAATTAACTTAATTCTTTAGTTTGTTTTTAGAAGTTATTCTGAAAATATAAGTGTCAATATAAGGAAACTTACGGCAGGGTAACTCTTAACACTTAAACCCTCAGCATTTTGGGATATTTGTTTTTGTCTGGCGTGGAAAGGTGCGCCTATTGAAAATGCGTGTAATTTCCTTTATTTAGACAGCTGTGAAATGTAAGTGACAATACATCTGTATTATCTGTTCATTAGTGCTTAATTGATGGAACTTGCAGCCTTTTGTGCCTTCGAACTTAATACAATCACTCTGTTTTGGAAATCTTCAGTGAGTTAATTTGATTATATCCAAGAGGTTTTAGTTCATTAAACTGTTTATTTAACAAATTGGAAAATGGCTCCTGTCAAGTCATTTGAAAGCTGGTTGTTTTATGGAATTGTGTAAAGGAAGCAGCTTTCCTTGTGGTTGCTTCACTTGCAGCCTTCATTCCCTCAGTGTGGAAACTTTATTGCTCATTATCTAGAAGACAATGATGAAGTCAAAGATGATTTATTAGGAGCCAAAAACTGTGTTTCAACAGTGGACATTTTTATCCCTCTATACAGCAGCCTGTCATCCCCTTTTGCTACCAAGGTAACAATAAAAAGAAACCTTGAAAACCACAGCTTCCTTTTCAGATGATTACTCATAAAATGTCTGGTTTTGATTTTCTCTCCTCTAGTTTGATGTAGTTCCCATTCCCTCTTGAAAACAACGGTAACAATTAGGCCTTTTATAACCAGCATTTAAAGGGTAAAAAAGATGTGCGAAAATGTCCTATATATTTTTGACACTGTATAATTGAGGATATTATTTACAATTATAAAACCACATTTATAGCAGTACTTTTTAGGTTTCTTGCATTTCACCACACTTTAAAGAATCAATGCCGAAATGATTACGATGCATTTGCCTATTTGTTATATTTACCTATTTTCTCAAGAGAAACGCAATCCTCCATAGCAACACACAAATTATTAAATACTCCTATTTTATAGTAGGCAGTCATTGTTTCTGCCTATCAGTAAAAGCCCCTTTGATCTCTTAATATTATTAATAGTTTACAGAATAGGCAGATATGCCTTATTTTCCACATGTCTATATAGGTAATGATTATTATAGTATTTCTTTTATTTAGTGTGTATCAAATAATTATTGTTTGGTGTTTTCCCAACAACAGAGATTCAGTTCAACATCCCACAGACACTTTGGCAGTTTTGGGCTTTTTTTTTTAACCAACAAGAGAACATTGTGTTATATGCAGCAAAACTAATGTACTGACAGCCCTTACAATTAAATTTAATAAGTTAGTCATATATTCCCAAGAGATTAATGAAGGCAACAACTTACATCTTTTGAAGAGCACAGTATTTGTTTGACTTAATTATTGCAGTAAAGTTTCTCTATTAATGATTTTTCCCCCTTTTTGTAGACATGCTTCTTTATCGTGAATTATGCAAGTGGAGAGGCATTGCTGTGAATCATTATGTCCAGGTAAATGCCAGTATGATGACATAATTGGTAGCTGGGAGTACAACATAACCTCTTTAAAATGTTACCCAGGTAAAAAAAGGAGCGTTGTAATTCATTATATGCACAGAGCTGCAGTGGTTATTTATCATTCTTGAAATTTAGCATAACCTGATTCCATTTTCTATTACAAATGCCATTCATTCATTTATTTTCTTTTTTTAAGTGCAAAACATTTCTCAGAAGGAAAATCTCTGCACCTTCCAGAATGACAGAGCGATGGCTACTTAGACAAGAATGCTAATATTTTTTATAAAGCATACAAATTACAACATCACTGGCAGAGTTGCTAACTGCACTGCTCTGACATTTTTTCTACTTTGTCATATATTTCAGGGGGCCTAGTCGATGCATATTTCTGGCAAAGCTAATATAACAGTTTTCCCTTTAAATGTAGTATGCAATATGACAACAGAAAAGAAACAATTTTGTACCTGTTCAGCTTACATACATACTAGCCTTAGGCTGCTGGTTAACTTTTAACCCACTGAGTCTTATTGCGCATGGAGCTGGAAAACAATATATTCACATTTGATAGACCTTTCATGAATATACTGCAAAAAGATTACAGATCTTGCAGAAATATTTCCAATGCTTTCAAAAATAGCATGCTGCTTGAAATATGTCAAAGCAGTTTTAAATATTTTTTCATGTTTTAAAAAAGATTTATTGCACAATACTGAACCAAGCATGATACCTGTGAATCTCACTTTGTATGAAGCTGTGTAAGGTTTTGTATTTTGTAGCCATGTATTTAATTTTCAAAAACATAAAGGTTATGTAATTATTTTTTTTTATCAATCTATCTGTATATTGTGGTTATTCATGTGGGATGGATTTAAAATAAATAACAATGTCTTTAAAAAATAAATATTATATTAAAAGCTTCTTTGGAAATGGAAGACCTCAAGGTAAGTGCAGGGAAAAACAATGTGATGGCTGGAGGACAATGGGCAGGAAAGGAAAAGAAGGAGGTATGGGGCTGTATGGCATTTGTGGTAGAGGTGTTGGGAGAAGTCTGTGAATATAAGAAGTAGTACTTTGAAGTAGAGTCTGCAAGAGTGCAGATTTATTTGTAGAAAGTGTACGAGAGGGCTGCAGTATGCTGATGTAGAAGGTTTTCATTTAGATATTGGCAATGCACTTGTTTTGGTTAGGTAAGGAAGGACTTCTTTATAGCTGAGTACAGATGGATACAGATATGGCAATGTTAGCAGGGGTGAGAGGGGCATGCCCACCATTTCAAATTCTAAATAAGCCTCTCTGACATTGAAGGGAAAATCTTATGAATGTTGCCTGAGGAATAGTATGATATATGGGAATGAGATGTGGTCAATGAAGGCAGAACATAAAGCAAAGCTTGATGAGAATTATTATTTGGATGTGTTGAGTGTCACGAAGTGAGTATGTTGACCTGAAATGAAAAAAACATCTGTCCAAAATACACAGCAATAGATAAAGTGTTTAGAGATGCAAACCACAAAGAATACTCGTTAAAGTTTAGCGGGGTCAATGCCATTGTTACAGAGAAGCCAGTGAACAAAACAAAAATGTCAGACAAAAATCCAAAGACTAAAGACGTCAAAACCAAGGTTGTCAACTAGCATCCTTTCCCTAATTATAATAGCAAATTACACCATCATCAATTGTTTTTTAAATATCCAAAAGCTTGTATATGGGACAACAAGCACCAACATCTTAAAAACATCTATTGTCATGAGTTAACATGCAATTTGAAAATGAATGAGTTGAGAAAGTAAAATAAATCCTGTGATAAAGACACACAGCCCGAGATGTTTTGGGTATGTAGAGCAAAAGATGGAGGATGATTGGATGAAGAGGTCCACTGTCATGAAGGTACAAAGAATGAGGCACAGAGGGAGACTGCAGAATGTTCTGCCAAAAGAGTGTAATGTGTAAGGCAAACGAATGACGGAACATTAGACAAGACATAGTCGAAAATACTGATCAGAATTCATACCCGTGCAGTTAAAAAATACAATAATCTGAGTTAGAAAACTAACCAAAAATTCAGTGTCAAAATTCAAAGTAAAAGTTTTATTGAGACAGAAAATCTAATAGCAAATAATGAATGCTAATAGTTTGTTTCTATCCACATTCTTGGATAAGCAGGAAGTGCTGTACAGTGACCTTTATGCCATTACACCAAATAGCAGGCAAACAAACGCTACAGTAACTGACTTCAAAATGACAACTTTCATAAGAAACCAAATTGGTGGTGAAAAATAAGATGAAATAATTTTTACTATTGCAGGATGAAACTGAAACAAGAAAAAGATTAGAGTTAAATGCAAAAACGTAAAAAAAAAGTGTAGAACAATGTGAGAAAAATAAAACAGAACCCTATTCATAACAAAGAAGAAATGTTTGAAAGTGGGGGCAGGTGGTATTGTGAGAGTTGGTCTAAAATACCTAAGATCACAAGAAGTAGGGTAAAGGATGTGAAGTGCAAATAGCCAACCTGGGAATACCTAGAAAATGACGCTTAGCCCAGTGATTATAATCTAGAAACAGGAGGCACAATTGAATAGTGGTGGCATAACAAAAGTGAAAGAGACAAACACAATACACAAATGAAGGATAAGGGTACTGTGCAGTTTATTACACCACATCATAGTACATGTAATCCATCACAAAAAGTCTAAAAGTGGCACCAGTGAATATGCTGATTTAAGCTATGACAGGACATATCTATTTAGGGATACCCAGGGTTTCAGCCTGGCTCAAGGTTCTTTTCCTTTAAAGTATTCTTCTCTTTTCCTTTTCTATTTTGATACTTTTGATTGAATATTCTATTTAACTATTGAATTATTTTATAGCATTGCATTATGTTGATTGTATATTTATTAGTTCTGTTCTGGGATTGGCTCCAGCAGACCCCCGTGACCCTGTGTTCGGATTCAGCGGGTTGGAAAATGGATGGATGGATAGTTCTGTTCCTTGTCCTTTTTATGTAGAACCTAAGGGGGTATGGCCCCCCAGACACTGCAGCTGCACTAGCAACCCTAGGCCTACTGTATATAAGCATGCAAATGTCTCAGTCCTAATTCTGAACCATTGGTGTTCATATTTATGTTGGCTTGGCACTTTCACTTTTTGAATTCTGGATTTTGACCTACCTTAGGATTTTCTAAGTACTTCTGTAATTTTCTAGTTAATGAACACTTCTTTAGACATTGGTAAGTTTCAGCCTGCCCTATACCAAAACTTTTGTACTCTTTTTGAGTTTTTTGGAATAATTCAGTTAAAAAGATATATAGAGACATATATACAGTATATACATAGATGTGCACAGGACTCTGCCTCCCCCAGAATGCTAGATGGCGCCCCCCCTGGGTTGCAGTGGCACCTTGGATTTCTGCAGGGCTTCATGGCAGTTCACTGCAGCCCTTTTGGGTACCGTGGATGCCACCAGGGGGAGCTGTGGCGACTGCAAAGCTCTGCTACATTGGGCTTTCACCACACCTCGGGAAGCCAGACTCAGGTGGAAGAGGACAAGGCTTCCCAGAGTGGAGGCAGAACGAGGAAGAGAAAGAGAAGAATGAAGGACTTTGTATTAGCGCTGTTCATGGAACTGTGTTGTTGTAGGGAGTGAAGGAAAAGTGCCTCCCCACTATAGTAAACCTGTACTGTGTTGCAAAACCTGTGTCTGCATCTGTCTATGTCAGGGTTTGGGAAGGCTGGAGAACCCTCTATTTGAACAATACTGTTTTGTTATTCATTGTCAAAGGCTTGAACTTTCCCTTCTCCCTTTTGAATATTCAGCCTTGTTCATTTGGGTTCCTGCTGACTGAAGCCTGCCCTTTGATTTTAGGGCCAGGCTGATTTTGTGTTCAGGCTTCATGGATGCCTTAACACCTACTTTTTGGATAACAATAATAATACATTTTATTTCAAGGTGCCTTTCTAAACACCCAAGGACACTGTACAAATAATAAAACCATAAAACCAACAAAAACATGCATATACATATACACATACAGTATACATATATCTATATCTATGGAACTGAAAATACAACAATAAAAATACAGCCTAAGGTCATGTAATGTAAGCTAGTCTAAATAGATAAGTCTTAAGGCGAGACTGGAAAATAGATAGGGAATCTGTGTCCTGAATGTTTTGTGGTAGTAAGTTCCAGAGACGATGAGCACTACGACTAAACTGTATTTAAATTCTGTAAGTCAGGAAGGTGGGAACATTATCTTGATCTGAACAGAGCAGTAGGGAGTAGGGTTATTAATCAATATCACAATATAAATCAAAACCCTTTGCACTAGATACTGGTATAATGTTTTTGTATCTACTTTTCAGATTGAAATGTATTTTTAACAAGTTATACATGTAATAACAATGAATTTTGCATGCAGGAATCCTTCAAAAAGCTTCTCTAATGGATTTAATATTCAGTTAGCTAGCTTCAATCAATGAAAGTTCAGCTTCTTTCACTCTTTTCCTCATGCTGCAACAGAGCAAACACTGGAAAAAACAGGACAAGGGACTTTTGTTGTCATCTCTCCTTGTTTCAAATTGCTGGCTTTAAACATTATTATTAATCCCACTGACACACCAATCCGGCTGAATCCCAGTTCATTTTTGGCAGTCTTCTTAAAGCGGTGGGTAGGGTCCCCTGTTACATGTAGTTCACATACAAGCCCAAACACAGAAGTATTACTTTTAAGAAACTAATACCCCATCATGAAAATAACATTTCCAATTTACAGTCTTTTTTAACATACCAGTAAAATGTTTTTTTTCTTAAAATCATCCTGCAAGAATTGTATCCATTATGCAGGATCAACCAGTTTATCGCCCACTCCTACTTCGATACGTGTAGCTCTGGAGAGAAGGTATCCACCAGTTCTTTAGAAGCAGCAGGCATGTCATCACAGGGTACAAAACTTAAAGCTTATAATATTTAAATGTGTAGGAGGACTTTTTTCTTGTTTTTTAAGTGTCCTTTAGATTAGATTTCTGTACTTTTCTCCAAACTGACTTTCTAAGATAGAGGGCATAAAACACTAGATGTGCACATTTTCCTTGGGCACATTTGCCACTGTGCACTGTTGTCTGCACACTTTTGTCAGCACATTTTTGTCCTGTATGCTTTTGTTGGCACAGCTCTTAGAGACTGAATTCTAGCCCCCCCCCCAGGTTTGGGTGTTCTTATCACATTCCTAAAGATGCATGCATGTTAGACTGACTGAAAACTGAATTGCCATTGTGTGGGGATTGTAGAAATGTAAAGCATTGTGCCCTGTGAAAGTCTAGTGTTCCATCCATGGTTGGTTCCTGCATTGCATCTTTGGCAGACATTATGTACTTACAGTTGTGTGTGTGTTACACATATGCACACCCATTCGTATAGGAACAATTAATAATATGTACGATGAATTTGACCAGAATGACTTTGAGAGAACATACCTAATTAAAAGGGTTGGTTTGTTTCAAATCTTTTTCTTTTCTTTTTTTTTTTTTCTTTTTGTAAAACTCGAGTTATGTTTATGGAGTGTTACTTGATTCTAATAAATTCAATAAAATTAGAAAATGTGCCACCTAAAAAATGTTACAGTGCATGCACCTAGATGATTGTACTAGTCAGATATAAAGTACACAATTTCCTGCTTGTTATTGAATACCACAAAATATTAACTACCACAAATAACATGCATTCCTTTGTCATTTTAATTCATAAGCCAAACACAGTGGCAATCAAGTAAAAACAGCAGGATTGCTTCCAATAGAATTTCAATTTTTATTTTTATTTTAAACTGGACAAGATAAGTAATATGTTTAAAATGCTATTGAGGACCAGTTCCTGTGCTGGGAAGAAAACTGAAAACTAAATAATTTATCTCTTAACAGAACATTATAGCTTATACATGCTTTAAATGGAGTCACCTGAAGCCATGAAGTTATGATTTTGACTTAAACTTTAAACACATATTTTGAAAACTCTGCAAGGTAACACCTGTTATTCTTTTTATTAAGGTTTTTTTTTATCTTAATGAACTTCTGCCTATCCATAACAGAGGCAGCATTATACATTCATTTTGATGGATGATGTCTCCATTTATAATTTAAATGTGTCATCTTTAAATGAGTCTTATCCATTTTGCTAAGCTGTTATCATCAAATAGCAGTGACCTATTAACAATTACATTGGACCATTTTAGTGTAAGTATCCAACTTTTCATTTATCAAATATTTATCAATATTAAAATTTAGCATTTCACTTTCAGACCAGTAAGTGCCTTCAGCAAGAATAAAATGAAGTGGCTTTGAAATATTTACATGAAAAAACCTGATAAGGTTTAACATAACTCTACATTTTCTGTCTCCAGGGGAGCCATTTACAAAGCTTTATTGAGTTAATACACTTCTCTGTCTTTTATTTCAATTTATGGTACCCACTGACCACTTGCTATTCAAGAATCGCTAAATATCCTTAGTTGACAAGTGTGATTGACAGCATATATAGTTTGCCTCCTGAAGGCCATGCTTTGAGTTATAGAAAAACACATTAGCATATCGTTAAAAAAGGTTTGAATTTTTTACATATTTTTGCTGAAACTCCATCCAAGGTAATTATCTGTAATGGTTTATTAATACTGTATAAACAAAGTGCAGGGGCATGCCTTTTCTTTTTTGTTGTAGAAATTAGCTACTTAAAACTCATTCTCTTGTTTGTTTAAAGCTAGTTTATATTTGACCTTATATTTAGATAATTATACACTGGTAAAGGAAAGAAAGAGCCTTAATGCCTCAATACATGTATAAAAAGATAGAAAACACTGCAGTATTTGGTAAATTGTTAGCTAGAGCATAGGGTATGAAAACTCATTGACATTTTCTTAAAGAATATGGTAGATTATTTAAAAAAGAATTCTTTTACATATATTTACTATACTTACATATATTTACTATATTTTATTATTGTTTATTTTTTTACCACATATCAAAATAGAACAGGAACATACTGTAGTTTTAGCATTTGAAAAATAGTTTTGAACAACTAAATACTTTTACTCTATCTATCTATCCATCTATCTGTTTTTCAAATATAGCATACTCCTTATTTTACAATAACTCTTTACAATCTATCTATCTATCTATCTATCTATCTATCTATCTATCTATCTATCTATCTATCTATCTATCTATTTTTCAAATATAGCATACTCCTTATTTTACAATAAATCTTTACAATCTATCTATCTATTTTTCAAATATAGCATACTCCTTATTTTACAATACCTCTTTACAATCTATCTATCTATTTTTCAAACATAGCATACTCCTTATTTTACAATAACTCTTTACACAATTGTTCCTGTGTTGTTAAATATTCCATATTGTTTATGTGTTATATATTTAAGTGTATCCAGCTGCCTACTTAATATATGCTAATCTGGCAAACTTAACACTGCTGTTAACTTGCCACTAACAAGAGATGAGGTTTATAGATCTGTTGGAGTTTTCAAAAGTAATTTGTGCCAGGAGCATCTAGAAAACGCTCTACTGAAAAGGATTACCTGATACACAGGGAATTGGTGATCAACTTGATGCCTTAAATACCTGTCAATATGCATCAGAGAAGCTTTCTGTTCATTAAATTTTAAAACCTCATATACCCTGGAAGAAAAGAATTTCACTAATGAAATTCCCTAGTTGTGTACGATGGAAACATGAGAGAAAAACAAAGTCCAACATTTACAAATAAATTGATACCAAAGTTTTGGCAGTATTCTTATCTAGATAACAATTATTGATCATTTGAATGATAAAACATATCTTTTTAATTATAATGGGCTACATAACATTTACTAGGATATCAGACAAACCTAACTTTTTATCCTATCCTATCCTTTTATTTTAAAGTATTAAAGTAAATTTATGCCATTCTGTATATTTCTGCAGCAAATTAAAGGACTGAATGCGTTTGTTTTCTGACCTTGCCCAACACCTTTTGTCATTATATCAATATCAGTCTTAGCTTCTCAGTTAAGCAGATTTTTGGAGCAAGGAATAAGGAAAAATCCATAATTCTCGAATTCTGCTTTGTGGCTATATTTGTGCCACAAGTTAAATTTGTTCCTTTTTCCTATTTGTGCCTATTACAAATTGTGCCAGTTTGCAAATGTTGTTTTGCTTTAAATTTATTTTTCTGCTGTTCTATTCTGGATTCTCAGAGGTTTTAAAACACCACAGAATATTAATAAATGGGTGTTTTGTATTCATTTTTTATCTACAACTAAATTGAATTTTATCATTGTTATTTTTTGTATTTGCAGCATCACCTTTTTTTTTTTAGCTTCACTGTGTACTTGTTTTGTGGTTGTGTTATTTGTAGCATTACAATTTTTTTTGTTATGTTGTGCCTGTTGCACCACTAATTGCAGATGGCTAAGACACTGTTGGTTACTGGGGAACAGCCTTTACGCACCACAGCATGTGATGTCATCAGCATGAATCTGGTTTCAATTCTCTGCATATCCTTTTTGACTATGAGTTTGCTTAATGTTTTTGGCTTAGTCTTCTGATCTATCCATCCTGGGAATGTGCTGTTTCAGTACAAGCTCCTAACTTCTCTCTCTCTTTCTCTCTCTCTTCTGATATATCTACCCTACTGGTTTTGATTCTTATTTTGTTTAACAATCTTCCTTCATTTTCTGTTCCTGTATACTTTCCTTTTTTCAATAGCCATAACAGTAATGACAACACAGTTTCTTCTCCTTGTTACTGATGCTATATTTTATAACCCTGTGCCACATTTAGCACAATGTCCAAAATTATGGATCCAAACCTTTAACAACTTCAGTGAATGCTGTCAATCTTGAACATTTTTTGATTATTGACAATTTCCCTTAAGACTCTTAATGGTTTTGCGTGTGGTTTTGGTGACAGCATTATTTTTGATTATTATTTAATAATAATTCTTTTGTCTTCATTAATGGTTTCATTGAAAGCACATCTTTTAATTACTGACTTGTGGAAGTTCACCTTTCATTTCTGTTAACAGTTTTGCGTCTAGATTTTGTGACAGTCCATCTTTTGGCAGCCAACTTCTGTCTACTCTACTTCTGACTAAATACATGGTTTATTGCTTTTACTTTGACAATTGTTTCCCTGTTTTTTGGTAATGACCCTCACAGTAGTTACCCAAACACACACACATTTACTGGTCTGGCAAACCTCATCTTAGTGATTAGCCACATTCATGAGGTGGATGGTATCCATGCTGTAATTGAGCAGATCATCAAGGATAAGTATTTGTGTGTGTCTTTCTGGTTGTTTATGTCTCTGTCTTCCAAAAGATGGTGCATCATACATTTTTAGTAATAAAATGCATTGCCTTTGTCATTCAAATAGATGGTGAATAACATAAATGAACACTGTTTTTATAAATTCCATACCAAATAGCCTATCAAAGACACATATGCATGGCATGGTGAACTTCAAATCTTAAAACTGAGGCCTATATTGATTCTCCCAGCTGGATCTCCATCTTATTGTGGTTAGGGAGCTTGAGTGCCTCAAAGATCTAAAGAACTATGCTGGGGAGAACTATGCACTCCTGAAAGGGCCACCCAAGCCAAACAGGCCTAAGGGTAGAGGCCAGACAAAGTACAATCTGCCACTCCTCCTTGTTATAGGTGGTTAAGCTTTGGGCCAACAACCCAAACTTGTAGAAAACAATTATGTTACAAAAACAGCAACAAAGAGTTCCTTGACACCCATGTGCAATGGCCTTTCCGAATCCTATGCAATGACTCTTATGACTGCAAGTGGGGAAAGCTGCAAGGTAGACACTGGCATGAAAGGGGAGGCCCTGAACACAGCTAATATCAAATTAAGGTTAGGCTTCTGGAATGTGCACCCCATGTTTAAAACAGGTTGCTAGCCCAAGTTACAGTAGAGATGCAGTGTTACAACATGCATATTCTAGGGATTAGAGAATGTAGATGGATTGGATCGGGCAGGGTAAAGACAACATCAGGAGAGACAGTCCTCTACTCAGGGAATGATGATAATCAACATCATGAAGGAGTAGCTATTATCCTGAGGAAGGGGTAGAGAAAACACTAATAAGCTGAAGAGCAGTCAATAGTAGACTGATCTTGGCGAGCTTGAAAGGGAAACACGTCAGCATGTCCATCATATAATGTTATTCTCCAACCAATGTAAGTGAGGAAGAGGAAAAGGATGCATTTTACGACCAATTCCAGCTGGAAATAAGGAAGACACCACATCATGATATTGTCATTATCATGGAAGACATGAAAACAAAAGTGGGTATGAATAACACACATACTGAGAGAGCCATGAGGAGGCACAGATGCGATGTCAAGAATGAGAATGGACAAAGACTCATTGAATTCTGTACCTTGAACAGCACCATGTTTCCAGACTGGGATGTACACACACTCACATGGCACTCGCCCAATCGCAGAGACAAGAACCAGATTGACCAAGTATTAATTGGAAGTGGAAGAGTGTGGCCTTGCTGTACATTAAGAGCAGCGAGGAACGTTTAGGCTATAGACAGAAAAGGAGAAGAAAGGAATGGATGTCAGAAGGGACATGGTCAGTCGTTGATGGACAATGTAGACCTTTAAGAAGCTGAATGACACTAAGTTAGCTAGACTCCAGGAAAGGCTAGAACAACAATGTAGATAAGCTTATAGAACTGTGAAGAGAATGGTGAGGGCAGACAAGCGAGCTTTCATAGAGGGGCTGAAGAGGCAGCTAGTAAAGGAGAACAGGGAAAGGTCTACAAGACCACAAAAGATACATAAGCGGCAGGGATAGAACAACAACAGTAGTGCCTGTTAAAGACAAACAAGGAAGCCCTCTAACAACTGAAGAGGAACAGGAAACCCTATGGAAAAACCAGAAGACGATCTGGAAATCAGATGCAGAATGAAGAAGAAGACCTTGATATTCGTGTGAAATCACGAGGAAAAGAAGACATTTTAACAGCAGTGAAATCACTAATGAATGGCAAGGCCCTAGAATATGTTAACTTATATGCTGAACTTTTCAAGGCAGACCCAGAACTCTTAGCCACTATTCTCCATCCTCTATTTAGAACTATCTGGGAGGAAGCTCAGGTCCCAGAGGAATGAAATAAGGGAATTATAATCAAAATTCCCCAAAAAGGTTCATTTAGTGATTGTAATGATTGGAGCGGAAATACACTCCTTTCCATGAGGAAACAGCAAGCAGATTTTCTATATGGGAGGGCTGTACTGACCAGATCTTTACTTTACGCTACATCATTGAACATTGTAAAGAGAGGCAGAGATGACTGTACCTCACTTTTGTTGATTTCACAAAAGCCTTTGACACCATTCATACAGAGTGTCTTTGGATTATCTTGAAAGCTTATGGAATTCTGCAACATTTGGTGAAGTATGTCAACTTCTACTGCAGTGTGGGCTACAATTACTGACATTTTGAAGTGAAAACTGGTGTGCAGCAAGGATGTGTAATGTCTGCTACACTGTTCAGTCTTGCCATTGACTGGATTATGTGGCATACCACCTGTGATACACTGACAGACATTAAGCGGATGCCCTTCACAACTCTAGAAGATCTAGACTTTGCAGACAGTATTGCAATGCTGTAAGGTAAGAAACACCTTCAGAACTATGAACTGTGAATGGAGGTCACCTCAATATAGTATTCACACCAAACTGCACCTCTATCAGAGTTGTGTGTTGTCAGTACTACTGCATGGATCTGAGTGTTGGAGAAATGTGGGAAGCGACATTGCCAAACTGTCATCCTTTCACACAACATGCCTCAGAAGAATATGCCGCATCTTTTGGCTACACAAAATTTCCAACCAAGACCTCCTTGCTGAGTGCCACCAAGTTGATATGAACATCTTTCAGATGACAAGGCAATGGAGGTGGATAGGCCACACAAATTCCATCACAAAACTGCTCTACAGTGGACTCCATAAAGCTGAAAAAGAAGGGGGGCCCGAAAACAACATGGATTATTACTGACTAAATAGAGCTGCAGAGCATGAATATGACTTGGGGAACCATGGAGAAACTGGACAAGAATAGACAAGGGTGGATGAACTTGCCTGACCTATGTTGATTAGATGGGTAGCACAACTAATCTCTAGATATAGTAATTTCTCTTTTAAATATATTTTTTATTAAATTTGTATATGCCAATACAGTATATCCTTCCCCACAGAGACTACCCTTCACAAAAAGTAGTAAAAAATTGTGAAAACACTCAATGATATTTGGATGACTGAACCACAATACATATTTAAAAAAATACTATAGACAAGAGGTCATGGCTCCCATCTATGTGAATTTATGGAATTTGAATAAAAGTCTGCCAATCTGAAATACTTAAGGTGAAAACGGGGATTTTCAAAATTGAAGAATACAGAATCAGGGATTTCCAAAAAGAGGCTAAGGGTAACTGTACTGCAATTGTGCCCAAAGTGTCTCTGTTGGAAAGTGGAAAGAGAGAGCAAGAGAATGAAGTCTTGAGGAGGGGACAAATGAGAGAAATTGTGACACAGCTCTCAAAAAGGCTGAGACTGCGGGACATTTCCAGTACATAAGGCAAAACAAAGAAAACAGATAAGATGATTGGAAAATCTTAGAGTAAAATATTTAGAATAGGTCAGATATCAAAGATATACAAATTTAAATTTAGATGTATGAATGAGATTTTTAGAAGCAGAAATGTTATTGTTAATTAGGTCTCAGTCATGAGAAGTTAAAACTGGACGATCACATTCCAAAAATAACTGAAAAGAAAAGTGCAGCTTTACATAAAACAGCATTCAACCTTTCATCCTAAATGGCAAAGAGTGAAGGAAGGTTAGAAGGGAGTGGGAAGAAAAGGGGGAAGACAGAGATATACAATATGACTTGAAAACAGACCAAGAAGAGGATGGAACAGAATGTAACTACCTCATTGAATACACCATTCTAATCTGTATACCTTATTTTTTACCTACTCAAGTATTTTAATGCATAGTCTCTTAAACTCTGCGACATAATGCGAGTTTTCTGATTTCTGGTTGGGCAGAGTTATGATTCACAATTGCATTTAATGGGAAAGGGTCACAAACGTTTTGTGGAGTGTCTCACGAAGGGTCTGCACAGACAGTTCAAGCAATCAACATTGGTCCACTACGTCCTCAATGGAAATTCACCAAGGGGAACCCCCAACCATACCACCCCACCAGGATGACTGTTGGTGGAGATTCTGGGTCTTGAAGACACAAAGAAGCCAGGTCTCTGGTCTCTGCAGGCATACTACCTCAGGAAAAGACTGGACTTGATGATGTTTTATTGCTGCTGTCTTTTATACTTATGTTTATTTTATTATTTATAGTGTTTTGTGTATTTTAAGTATTCTGCCTTGAAGCTGAGTCCTATCAACAAAAAAATTTCATTATGTGTATGCATAATGACAATAAAGAATTCTACATCTCCATCTTCTACATCAAGAAAAATGCTGTTTCGATGAATAGTGAAGTCTCTGTCTGTATGTGTTAATAGTGGTTTTAGTTTAAATACAAAGAAAATTTAGCAGTAACTTCATACTCAGTACTATATACTTGGCTCCAATTTTTTTCCTTGCTTTTTTGCTTCTACTAAATATTCTCTCTTCACTTACCTATTGTTATCTCCACAATTCAACTAATAGGTCATATTTACTCATTCCTTTTTTACTTGTTGGTTTTCATCTATGTTATGAATAAAATAAAACCTTTGAAATTTAGAGATTCTACATCACACTGGTAAAATTTTTATTTTGTGATACACTGGGGACTTTTCTTCTGCAAAAAATATCCCTCACAGTAAATTTGTACACATTGTATAGAAGAAACAATAATAGGAAAATATATTTTTTTCACCTCACCACACTGTAATGTTAATTTTTTAGCTCCTTAGAATGGCCCAAAGTTATAAGGTGTGCATTTAGATAGACAAATGATAGATATATCACATGCTTAACATATTTATTTTAGAAATGCACAACTTTTGTCCACAGAGAATATAACAGAGTTAAAGTGAACATTGTTAACAAGATACACAGCAATTTCAATAACTTGTAGTGAAGACTGGCAGTAGTCTCCCAATATAACAGAATGTTTCATGAAGTTAGGACATTAGTGTTTCTACTCTGGGAGAGGGCTGGAAATTGCAAGAAGGTGAACTTAAGTATTGAAGGTAAAAATCTGAGTTTTTTTATGATGCCAAACTCTTGTATACACATTACAGTTCTGATGAAGCAAAACAAGTGTCTCTTAGATCTACACCTGTTTTCAATAACACAGAACCCCTCCTGAGTGAGGTATTTAAAGTATTCCTCACTACCTGCTCAGATACGTTTAACTGTTCTTTTCTTGACATAGATAAGCAGTAGTTCTAATCTGAATTCTTTCCATATTATTCAGCTCCATGCCCAGCCAGGGGGTGGCGGTGTGCATTCAACCCCCTCATTTTTTCCCCGCAGACCAGACACAGGAAATTCCACCCGAATATGAAGACATCTGTTCCGCCTCGGCTCTGATAATGTCACTTCCTGTCCCAGCCTTGAGGAACACATCACTTCCTGGCCCGGCCCCAAGGACGGCATCACTTCCGCAAACCTCCCTATAAAACCCCACTCCCCTTCTCTGTTGATCAGTTCTGTATACAGTCGGCCCTCGTTTATCGCAGTTAATTAGTTCCAGACTCTACCGCGATAAATGAATTTCCGCAAAGTAGGGATTTGATCTCGTCCGTTACGGGAGATGGATGTCTGAAGTGGAGCTCAGTTAGCAGCGGCTTTATTTTTTTCTTTAGACCTATGTCTTTTATTTGTCCGCTTCGAGAGATTATTATTTAAGACTAGCCATATGCGCCCAACTACGTTGCGCGTGTTAAAGTTGTCTGTGAAGGGCTCCCTGTTTAAACGCGGCTGCCAGTCGTGAACTGGGCCCTTCGTCGCACAGCATTATGATTTTTTATAAGTAAAACAAAATTACAAAAGAAAACCCTTGGACATTGATTCGATAGGAACGTCCTACTCGGAATCACTGTCCAAATAGTAATTATGTGGTGGTGTAGGAGCATTTCTGCATCTGTCCGTTCACAGTCCATCTCGTTTTCACAACGCTATCGTTTCCTCTCATGATGTCTTCTCAACCTTTCTCCAATCTTGCAGGTTGCTTTGTGGCAATCCAAAGAGTAAGGCAATATACACGGAGGAATGGTTATAAAAGGGGGACACATAGGTATCCAGGCTCTTTAAAGCATAAATAGGGATCACTTCACTGACATGTGAGCAAGGCACGGTACAACTGTGAGACGCGCAGCACTCGCCGGCTACCACGTAACAATAATAATTTCCGGAACGTGCTGTTACGTTGTCATTCATTTTACCCACTGTCTTTCTTTCATTCATATGTTACGTAGGCACGTACCTTTTATCTTCGGCAATCTCATTCTCTAACCAGGCCTCAGGAGCTTTCGTTATTCCGGCACATTGTTGACATCTGTGAGTAACAACAACGTACTAAACTGGAAGGTGGTCTACGCATGCGTGGAATTCACGGACAAACAAAGATCAAGATCTAAATGAAGATCTCTTTAGTTAATTTAAAGCACAACAATTTGTTTAGTTTGAATGTTTGTGTTTTGAGGTTTGACTGGAGTACTACAGTCTTCAGTAGTATAAGCCTGGTGGAGATTCTTAATGCAATGCCTATGTTTTAGCTGTCTCTCTACTGCCATCTTCTTCTAATTCATTCGCGGACAAACAAAGATCAAGATCCAAATGAAGATTATATAGAGATAGATGTGATTGCACGTCTCAGACACAAGCAAGAGATTATATTGGAAAACAACCACATTCGTATTTTCACGGATTTCTCTCCGGCAACAGCTACTAAACGTGCAGCCTTCTACAACATTAAACAGCGGTTACGTCAAGCCAATATCAAATATAGCCTCTTGTATCCTGCCAAACTGAAAGTGGAATTCCAAGGTCAATTCTATGTCTTTGCCATCAAGGAAGAAGCAGAAAAGGAATTAAGGAAGCTGATCCCGACACTTTTTTAAAACACAATAGTGAGTCACATCCTGTCATGGTATGGCAAGTACTGTAGATATCACCTGCTGCCTGATCCACTTGTAATGATACGGATATTATAACTATACAGTCTTTTCATTACTCAGACTCTTTCTGTTTATGTTTTACTTACAGTTATAGACGTGTGTGGAAGAAATTAATAATTTTTTTTTTTTTTTTACCTGCCTTAAAGGAGACTGTTTAACATCATACCCTTGGTTTATTGTTACTGTTATTATTGCATTTGGATATACTATGCTTATTCTGGACCACTTTTTAACACCATTCCCTGGGTTTTTATTATCTAAATATTTTAAGATTGCTAAAGATTATATTTTATGCTTATAGTTTGTTAATGATTATATTTAGGCATATAGTATTTAGTCTATATTGGTAATAGACATCTCTACTTTTTAATCCTACAACACCGCTGCATGGGGGCTTGTTTTGCTTTGGACGTGCTCTGTCTCTGGGTATGTCAGAGGACCAGGACTCTGTGAAGTGGGGTCCAGTCTCACGTGGGGAGGCAAAATGGGAGGGTGGGGGGGTTGGGGGGGGGGGAGAAAGAGAGCAGGATATATCTATATCTAATCTATCCTTTTAACCCTTATAATTACAACTATCAACGTAACTATAGGGTGCATGGCAATAGCTCATGGGGAAATTGGAAGTTAAGGTTAAAGCTGTCTCACTTCCAGTTAAGACTATAAAATGACATCAAAAATTCACAATCAATGTCTCCATGATGGGACAGTTAACTTTGTGAGCTGGAATGTTAAAGGCCTGAATCACGAATTAAAGAGAAAGAAAGTATTCTCTCACCTAACAGGTTTAAAAGCTAAAATAGTATTTTTACAGGAGACCCACTTACTAAGCAAGGATCAGTTCTGGCTGCAAAAAGACTGGACTAGCCAAATGTTCCATTTTAGCTTTACAAAGAAAACTAGAGGAATGGGAATTTTCATACATAGAACAGTCTCATTTGTAGCATCAGATGTATTATCTGATCCTGAAGGGAGATACGAGAGGGGACCCAAAAATAACCGGAAATATTTTTAAAACGTGTTTAATTTAATTTTCTGTACAAACTACAGTTAGTCTCCTTCAAAGTACTCTCCATTGGCGGAAATACACTTATCTAACCATTTGTTCCATTGTTCGAAACATTTTTTAAATGCGTCTTAAGTAATGCCCATTAATGCTCTGATCGTTTCTTGTTTTACCTCTTCGATGTCAGCAAAATGCCTTCCTTTCAAGTCTTTTTTCATCCGAGGGAACAAAAAGAAATCACAAGGAGCTAAATCCGGTGAGTAGGGTGGGTGGTTCAGGGTTGTCACACCGTTTCTATAACAATAGCTTCTGCAACACTTTTTTCAATAAGAAAACAAAATTTCACTGCTGTGCGTTGCTCACGATAATCGGCCATCGTAAAAAAACGACGCTTGCACAAAACTACTTTTACAAAATTCACTGAACACAAGCACAACCTTCCAGACTGATGGCACGTGGCAGACTGACTTGTGAGGAGTGTAACTAGATCGCCCTAGCGGCCCAACAAGTACTACAAGTACCAACCTAACAACAACAAAATTCCGGTTATTTTTGGGTCCCCCCTCGTATGTGATTGTAAAGTGATTTTGATAAATGTTTATGCACCTAATATCGATGATAAGGAATTCATGCAAAATGTATTTGCGTCTATTCCCAATGTGAACACTCATAAAATTATAATGGCTGGGGACTTTAATTGTGTTTTAAACCCACTTTTAGATAGGACTCCTGTCACGGGGGGGATGACATCTAACACAGCTAAGACAATTACACAGTTTGAGAGAAAAATCGTCGACAGTTTTTTGCACCTAGACTAGAGAAGCCCCGGTCCCCATCACGAATGGGGTTCAACGGCTTACCCACGCCTTTCGACGCCGGGTAGACACACGTTGATCCATTCAGTGTAGCGCGCGTGCAGCCCCGGACATCTAAGGGCATCACAGACCTGTTATTGCTCAATCTCACGTGGCTGAAAGCCACTTGTCCCTCTAAGAAGTTGGACGCCGACCGCTCGGGGGTCGCGTAACTATTTAGCAGGAGGAAGTCTCGTTCGTTATCGGAATTAACCAGACAAATCGCTCCACCAACTAAGAACGGCCATGCACCATTTCCCTCTCAGCTGTGGTGGTGAAGCTGTAGCCGCGCTCAGTCAGGATTTTCATGAGGTAGTCTGTCAGATCACGGCCAGCCAGATCCAAACGAAGGATGGCATGAGGCAGGGCATAACCCTCATAGATTGGGACTGTATGGGTTACACCATCACCAGAATCCATGACAATACCAGTGGTTCTGCCAGAGGCATACAGAGACAGGACAGCCTGAATGGCAACATACATGGCAGGAGTGTTGAAGGTTTCAAACATGATCTGTGTCATCTTTTCTCTGTTTGCCTTGGGGTTCAATGGGGTGGAGGGCGCGGTTAGATGAGAAGTTTTTGCTTGTACTAAAATGGAATGAATTGAAAGGTGTTCTACCCTCAATCCGGCTACTCTACTCCCGACTAGTGAGGAGGGAGAACCGCATGATTGTCAGGAAGTGATTGCTCGAGAAGTTAAGCCGCGATTTGATTTGCAGGAAACTCCATTAGAAACAGGTGAAATCATATTTGTAGATGGCTGTTCGTTAAGATTAAAAAATGGAGCTCCGTCGACCAGTTATGCTGTGGTCCAAGGGGACCACCTACTGGAAGCTAACCGAATTACCTCTAGCCTCAGTGCACAAGCAGCTGAACTAATAGCCCTAACTCGAGCATGTCAACTGTCAGAAGGAAAAGACATAACTATTTACACAGAAAAAATGGCAGATGAAGAGATTGCAGCGCTTGTCATTGACAATGGATCTGGTATGTGCAAAGCTGGCTTCGCCGGGGATGATGCTCCCCGTGCAGTGTTCCCCTCAATTGTGGGGCGCCCAAGACATCAGGGTGTGATGGTAGGCATGGGACAGAAAGATAGTTATGTGGGTGATGAGGCTCAGAGCAAGAGGGGTATCTTGACCTTGAAGTACCCCATTGAGCATGGCATTGTCACAAACTGGGATGATATGGAGAAGATTTGGCATCACACTTTCTATAATGAGCTTCGTGTGGCACCTGAGGAGCACCCAGTGTTGCTTACAGAGGCCCCATTGAACCCCAAGGCAAACAGAGAAAAGATGACACAGATCATGTTTGAAACCTTCAACACTCCTGCCATGTATGTTGCCATTCAGGCTGTCCTGTCTCTGTATGCCTCTGGCAGAACCACTGGTATTGTCATGGATTCTGGTGATGGTGTAACCCATACAGTCCCAATCTATGAGGGTTATGCCCTGCCTCATGCCATCCTTCGTTTGTGACAATGCCATGCTCAATGGGGTACTTCAAGGTCAAGATACCCCTCTTGCTCTGAGCCTCATCACCCACATAACTATCTTTCTGTCCCATGCCTACCATCACACCCTGATGTCTTGGGCGCCCCACAATTGAGGGGAACACTGCGCGTGCAGCCCCGGACATCTAAGGGCATCACAGACCTGTTATTGCTCAATCTCACGTGGCTGAAAGCCACTTGTCCCTCTAAGAAGTTGGACGCCGACCGCTCGGGGGTCGCGTAACTATTTAGCAGGAGGGAGTCTCGTTCGTTATCGGAATTAACCAGACAAATCGCTCCACCAACTAAGAACGGCCATGCACCATTTATGATGGGGACCGGGGCTTCTCTAGTCTAGGTGCAATAAAGTGTACATTACTGATTAATTTATCTGGTGTGAGACTCCTACTCTGTCCGGAAAATAAAGAAGAGAGAGAAAAATCGTCGACAGTAACCGACCACAACTTATCAGACCTCTGGAGGTTTCTAAACCCAAACTCAAGAACATATTCGTTCTACTCACCAGTACATCATTGCTACTCAAGAACTGATTATTTCTTTATAGATAATAATTTCTTGCCTACGATACATCTTGCAAGTACGACGCTATTGTTATCTCCGACCATGCACCCCTGATCTTGGAGCTAAAGTCATTATGCCCAACACTGTCACCTCGCAGATGGCGTCTTAACCCGCTTCTATTAGCAGATGAGAACTGTACAGGATTCATATCCAAACAAATCAGTTTCTTCCTAGAGACAAATAGATCCTCAGAGGTGTCTGCAGGAATACCCTGGAAAACTCTCAAGGCCTTCTTAAGAGGACAGATTATTTCATATCTTTCCCACAGGAATAAGTTAGAAACCAAGAAAATATCAGAGCTAAGTGGCGAAATTACTAAAATAGATGAAGAACATGCCAGGCATCCAAGCGAGGCTCTACATAGAAAAAGGCAGGCTCTGCATTAAGAACTCAACCTCCTGACAACTAAACAAACTGAACAACTAATTGCAATCACCAACACAAACGGAGATGAAATCATTGACCATAAAAATATAATGTACACATTTAGAGACTACTATAAATCCTTATATTCTACTGAGTTTAAAGAAGACAACACACAATCTAATGCATTTCTGGATACATTACGGATACCACAAATAGACACTTTTAGTGCGGAGGAACTCGATGAACCTTTGGCGCTATCAGACGCTATAAAGTCACTTCAAGTCGGGAAAGCAGCAGGCCCTGATGGCTACCCTGTAGAATTTTATAAGAAATTCTCCACTCAGCTAGCTCCCCTTTTATTAGCAACATTTACAGAAGCTAGAGACAATCAAATTTTACCTCAAACTTTTTGCCAAGCATTAATCACCATCTTTCCTAAACAAAATAAGGGCCTATTACAATGTGCATCATACAGACCAATTTCACTTTTGAATAATGATGTTAAAATACTCTCAAAAATCATAGCTAGAAAGATGGAGAAAGTGCTGCCTTCGATAATATCCCAAGATCAAACTTGATTTATCAAGGGTCGACGCTTATCTTCAAATATTCAACGCCTATTTAATGTAATATACTCACCATTAAAGTCAAACACCCCAGAAATATTATTATCATTGGATGCAGAAAAAGCATTTGACATGATTGAATGGAAATACCTTTTCACTACATTAGAAAAATGTGGGTTTGGACTGAACATTTGTGCATAGATCAAGCTACTGTATGCCAATCCAGAAGCTTCAGTCTGTATTAACAACATTTGCTCAGACTACTTTAAACTAGAACGTGGTACCAGACAAGGATGCCCCTTGTCACCACTGCTATTTGCAATCGCCATTGAACCACTGGCAATACACTGTCGTAATACAGATCAGATAAAGGGGATTATCAGAGAGGGGCTGGAACAGAAAATTTCTCTATATGCAGATGATATGGTACTGTATATATCAGACCCACAAAATTCTGTGCCTGCAGTCTTAACAGCACTCACAGAATTTCAAAAGATATCTGGTCTCAGAATTAATCTGAATAAAAGTGTACTCTTTCCAGTAAATTCTCAATCATATAATATTAGATTAGACACCCTACCTTTTATCATTGCAGATCAGTTTAAATACCTAGGGGTTAACATCACAAATAAACACAAAGCTCTTTATCAACAAAATTTTGCCATCTGTATGGAAAAAATTAAGCAAGACTTACATAGATGGTTAACCCTTCATCTTACTCTAGCTGAAAGAATTAAGGTTGTTAAGATGAGTATTCTTCCTAAGCTTCTTTTTTATTTCAAAACATTCCAGTATAGATTAATAAATCATTTTTAAGCAATTAGATTCAACAATAACCTCATTTATTTGGAACTCAGAACATCCACGTATCCAAAGAGCGACCCTACAAAGACCTAAGGCAGAAGGTGGCATGTCTCTACCTAACTTTCAGTTTTATTACTGGGCAGCAAACATACAAGCTATAAAAACCTGGACACAAATAGATGAACATACACAGGCTTGGTTCGCAATAGAATTAAAATCCTGCAGTACTTCTTTATATTCACTGCTCTGTGCCCCAACAAATGTAAGTTATCGCCATTTTACTAATAATCCATTAGTGCTGCACTCACTCAGAATATGGAACCAATATAGAAAGCATTTTAGGATGGAGAATCTTTTATCTGTGGCACCTCTGCAAAAGAACCACCTCTTTCAACCCTCGCAAACATATGCAGTTTTTAATATGTAAAAAGATTTGGGATTTGATTGCTTAGAGATCTTTATATAGACAACATCTTTGCATCCTATGAACAATTACAATCCAAATTTAACTTTCCAGCCACGCATTTCTTTCACTATCTTCAAATTAGGAACTTTGTTAAACAGAACCTGTCCGATTTTCCTCATCTTGCACCCTCCTCCAGGCTGGAAAAAATATTGCTCAATTTCAAGGACTTAGACACCATCTCTGCAATATATAAAATTATTTTACAGTCCCTCCCTTTCAAAGATTCAAGAGGACAATGGGAAAAAGATCTCTTAATAAATATATCAGAAAAGGAGTGGAAGGTAGCAATGCAGAGAAATCACTCAAGCTCCATATGCGTAAAGCATACAATCATTCAACTCAAAATTATATATCAAGCACATCTGTCTCGCTTAAAACTGTCCAAAATGTCCCCAGTTCAAGATCCAACCTGCAAACGCTGCAATCAAGTCCCAGCTTCACTGGGTCACATGTTTTGGGCCTGTAGCAAATTAACATAATTTTGGACTAAAATCTTTAAGTGCCTTTCAGACAGCCTTGGTGTAACAATCCCTCCTAACCCTTTAACAGCTGTGTTTGGGGTTCTTCCAGATGGTCTTAAAGTGGAGAAGGACAAACAAACTGTGATTGCATTCACTACACTATTGGCACACAGACTTATTTTGCTAAACTGGAAGAATCCTAACTCTCCTCTTTTAAGTCAGTGGGAAACCGATGTTTTATACTATTTGAAATTGGAAAAAATCAAATTCTCAGTTAGAGGATCGGTACAGAATTTTTCCAAAACCTGGCAGGATCTAATCAATAATATTTTAGAATAAGCTCTTAAAGCACAGAGGAAGCAATTCTTTCTGCATTTCTTTTTCTTCTCCATTGATCTGTATTGCCCTTTTAAACTAATCAATTTAGGTATGTTTACAAGTTTTAAGTTTTACTCCGTTGGCCATGCTCTCTTTCTTAGGGGTGGGTGTTAAGTTGTTTTCATCCTATTTTTTATTTTTTTTGTAAAAATCAATATATTTGTATGGAATGATTACAATAAAATCAATAAAATAAAAAAAAAGGATTCTTTATTTATAAATCAAATATTTTCGCAGTTAGAGCATAGAAAACCTTTTTACGGCCTTCTAAATACGTTTTATAACATTATTAGAGCCCTCTAGACATGAAATAACACCCATTAGTCACCATTACACTTGTATTACCCAATATATTTGACAAAATAAGAGAAAATAAGACATATTAGACGTTACAAATATATTATTATTATTGTACATTTAATCACACACACACACAGTTCTTACACACAACCACTAACCTATGAAAATAGAGCAACTTGTTCGATGATGAAGATGAAGAGATGTACAGTGACCCCTCCTCGATTGCGGTGGTTGCGTTTATATTGTTATTTTTATATTGACACGCTTGGGTCACAGATTTGCACAGAAACCCGGGAGGTTGTAGAGACACAGACTTTAAAACACTGCAAACAAACATTTGTCTCTTTTTCAAAAGTTTAAACTGTGCTCCATGACAACACAGAGATGACAGTTCCATCTCACAATTAAAAGAATGCAAACATATCTTCCTCTTAAAAGGAGTGAGTGTCAGGAGCAGAGAATGTCAGAGAGAGAGAGACAGAGAGAGAGAAAAGCAAACAATCAAAAATCAATAGGGCTGTTCGGGCTTTTAAGTATGTGAAGCACCGCCCGACAAAGCAGCTGCAAGGAAGGGAGCAATGTGAAGGTAGTCTTTCAGCATTTTTTAGAGGAGCGTCCGTATCCTGTAGGCCAGTGTGCAAACAGCCCCTCTGCTCACACCCCCTCCTTCAGGAGCAGACAATGTCAGAGAGAGTGAGAGAGACAGAGAAAAGCAAAAATCAATATGTGCTGTTCGGGCCTTTAAGTATGCAAAGCACCACACCGGAAGCATATCGTATATCATTGAGTTTTATTTAATACGTAATATGTGCTGTGATTGGGTAGCTTCTCAGCCATCTGCCAATAGTGTCCCTTGTATGAAATCAACTGGGCAAACAAACTGAGGAAGCATGTACCATAAATTAAAAGACCCATTGTCCACAGAAATCTGCGAACCAGCGAAAAATCTGTGATATATATTTAGATATGCTTACATATAAAATCTGTGATGGAGTGAAGCTGCGAAAGTCGAAGCGCGATATAGCGAAGGATCACTTTATTGCAGTGCTGAATACTTTGCTTATTTTGCAGCCAAGGTCAAGTACACGAGTGGCGACCCCAAACATTTGTTTTGTGTCAAGGCTCTTTATTTCACAATAGTTAAGAATAATTATAAATAAGGTGTGCTCTATTTACAATACATTTTGAAGGATACTATTTATCAAGCGTCTCAGAATTTTTCCTAAGAATTGCTCTAAAAGTCACACTAGAATAAGAATTTGTCTTACCTCAGAGTATTACATAAGAAGTATTTATGAAGAATCCTAGTCCTAGTCTCAGCTAAGAAGTGGAATTCCTGTCTGAGAATGAATGACGTCATCATTTTATGGTACCCCTTGCCATAAATTGCCACAAAGATGACTTTTTGTAGTTTTCTTATACTAACACTAAGCTTTACCACAAAGACAACAAAATAATAATATTAGTAATAACAATAATATTCAAAACAGTAGGTGAAGAAGAAGAAGGAAAACATAATAATGTAGGATACTGTTTAAGCTACATGTAATTGTTGCCACTTGGTCACAACAATACTAAGACTAATACAGTAATGAGCACCAAGATGGAAGAACAAAGATACATCGAATGGGAATGAAGTCCGATAATAGGTATACTTATTATAAAATGAATGATCTACAGCTGTACTTTCAAAAGAATCACCTTCCCGCTTAAGGCCATAGAAAGCGCCGTGAAAGCGTTACTGAAACTAGCCATAGCTATAAGTCGCAAGTCATTCTTCTGGTGTTCTTATTGTATTCCAGAGTCATGTGGTGTGTCCCTCTCCATGATACTCCCTTATCTCCTGCGAAGCTCTATTTATCTAAGGCCTCTGCAGTCTCCATCTGTCTTCTTGAACCTTGTAAAGTGTAACATGAATATTTCAGGCATTCGTGGAATGCAAAGCTCAGCATATCTGTGTGACATTTCGCTGTCAGTCACCAATCCAGCCCCATTAATCTTCAGGGTAATGTGAAGGCTAATACAGTTTTCATCCTTGACCACCTGTGCATTGGTATTTTGATAATGCTTGAGATTCACATATGCATGCTCATCCACACTTGGGGCAGTGATCTTCAAGTACTTGCTGATTTGCATGAATGTAGCTTGCTTTAATATTAACTCATGTATGGAGGTACACATGATGTGGTGGAGAAATATATAATCTGCATATTAACTCAGGCATATTTGGTTCAAACATTAAACAATGGTTGGTTGTGACATACACAAATTCTCACTATTGCTAAGTTGCATTTTCCACGTGGTCAAAACATTACCAACACTTTAATTTCTGCTGACAGTGCATGGCTTATCCTTGTGGATGGATCCGATCTCTGCCTGAACACCATCTTCTGGCAACTTCTACTGAGTTAGGATAGCTTACGACCTCTCTTAAATCCTGGTGAAGTTAGTAGTTTCCTAACTTAGGAATACTGAAAAAAAAGGTTGTTAAGATGAAAGAAAAAAATCACTTTGCTGTCCCAATATAAGCTAGAGTATTTTTCAGTTTCTTTGTTACACCTTGCCTGATGAAGGGGCCTTAGCTGCCTCGAAAGCTTGCATTTGTAATCTATGTTGTTAGCCAATAAAAGGTGTAATTTCACCCTACTTTCTCCTGTATCAATATGTGGCTAACATGCAGAGTAGCCAAAAATTTTACTCAAGTAAGAGTAGTGTTACTTCAAAATAATATTACTCAAGTAGAAGTAAATAGTAGTCATCCGAAAACTTACTCAAGTAAGAGTAAAAAAGTACTTGGTGAAAAGACTACTCAAGTACTGAGTAACTGTTTGAACATAATAAATGATTTATTTTTTAGAAATGTTGTAGTAAGACAGACAAAAATATAAAATAATGTGCAAATTCTGCTATTTCGAAATAATAAAATAAAAAAAATGAGTAAAAATATATCACATCTTTACAAAATAACGATGCACAAATAACACAAAGTTCCACATCTCAGTTTTTCACAACAAAGCTTTTGAAGCCAATACCTTCAGTAGGTAACATGTATGTCTGAACAGTGCAAACTACTTACAGTGACGAGATATCCTATACACTGACAGTATAATACTACATATGCACTTTGTGGTGTAGCGGGGCCGCGGCTTCAAAAAAAAAAAGGCCAGTTTCAAGTCCATAAAGTCGTGTCACTCTCCGTGGGCGCAATTACATGACTGCGGGGAGTTAATGAGGTAGTTGGAGCGAGTCACACCTGCACGTGCGGGTCTGATCATTCTCAATTGATTTATTGGGTTCCTGCGGCGTGTGATTAAGGCCCATGGAGACAGGAGTGTATATATACAGGTCAGCACAAAAAAGAAGGGAGAATCAAAGAAAAGGAGAAAAGACATTAGGTTAAAAGACATGAAAGGCAGGCTTGGGAATGACGATCTAGTTCTTGCAGTGAAGCTGTGACCGTTTAACAGTGAACAGGAGCCCCGCATGACAAAAAGTCTCTCACAGGCTGCAAGATGCAGGAAGATTGTGTGTGGTCATGTGACTGCATGGTTACGTCTGATTGGTGAAACAGTCATGCAGTAGAGCCACTAGCAATTTCTCTCTTGCAAAAAATATAGTTTAATGTATAAATGGAAAAAAAGTAAGAGTTGAGTGTTGCCCAATGTAGCGGAGTAAGAGCAGCGTTTCTTCTTCACAAATGTACTCAAGTAAAAGTAAAAAGTATGGTGCAATAAAACTACTCTTAGAAGTACATTTGTTTTTTAAAAGTTACTCAAGTAAATGTAACAGAGTAAATGTAACTCGTTACTACCCACCTCTGCTAACACGGTACAACACTCGTAAAATTAGGGCCACATTTGCATCACTCTGAGAATTTTCAGCTAATTAGGACTGTTTTTCCTACTCTGAGATGCTTGATAAACATGGGCGCAGATTTTATTGATTTGTTAGCTTATTGATGGACATCTTAAAGCACTTCACACAGACATAGTAAGTTACATAACACAAGCACTGAATTTAAAAGGTTAATCAGACGCTAGATAACTAAGGTCCTTAGTTAGATTGGTGGCTGGGTCTGAGCATGCAGTTCATATCTTTACACAATAACAAGAACACACAAACACTTGGGAAAATTAAATTCAATGATTGTTTTACTTTATATAAAAAGTATATTTAGTACCTTTTATATTTACTATTTTTTAAAAGTGGTAATATTCCTGGCTGTACTATCTTGTTTTCTCATTACAGGATAATCGAAAAACATAGTTATTGTAACATATACAGTATATTTTGTGTGCATTTGTAAGTTTGTGACCTTCTATTCTGCATTTATTCTTATTTATAATAAAAAAAAACCCAGGAAATGTGACACTTAAATGACTTAGTGCTAAGTTAATAGATCATCAGAACTCAATTTTTCCACCAGTTGCTTTTCATTTTTAAAATTGGTAGAAATACATTCTTGAGCAAAGCCCAGGGCTTTTCAGAATTGATAGCTGGCAAAATGGATTGGGGGTTGGGAATAAAACATAGCATAATAAGGTAACAAATTAAAATAACTGGTATAATGAAATTTTAATTTGTTTGACCAGAGGCATTACATTCCACTTACAGTCTGATTTTCAGGCATAAACACAGTTTTTTTTCCCTTGAAGCAGGTTTGGTCCTTCAGCTATAGTTGTAATATTATCACGTCCAACCCTTTATTTTTGCCAACAAGCAGCACAATGTTGAAAAATATTTTCTTTATATAGATCTTCCATTAAAAATGTATTACATTGAATTTGCTAGTATAATTTTTTTATATAGAAACATCATTCACACTGAAAACAAAATCATAAGGCTTCCAATAGATCGTGTATTGATCTGATTTTGGAACTGCCTAATCTAACTCAAGGTCACAAGAGCCAATATAAAAATGGTAATGGGAGAATTGTGATTGTTGTTGTCATATTTATAAAGACTATCTAATAAAATTGATTATTGGAGAGATAATCCTTGCCTCACATTTAGTTCACTTTAGTAGATCTCACTGCATTAATATCATACAGGGGTAAATTTGCTGTCAAATATTTGACTTCATTGTTAATCATATGGGATTTACAATAATAAATGATACCTTCTTCTACAATTTGCATGTTAAATTCTGAAACTCTGTGATAGTTGCACCACTGGTGAGGAAACAGTGGGAGGTCGAATAGACTAATATTCAGTGAATATGTTATCTTGTCTCTAAAATCAAGGAGGCGATGTTACAAGTCCTTCAGTCAGTAGTGCCAATATTGCTTCATATAATAAAATAATTCATAAAATGTTTAGTATTAGCTATCAATGTAAAATTTTTAGAGGTTTGGCAAGACATGCAGATAACATAATTTCTTCACGTCTGAAAGGTATTAATTTGAAATTAATAATCTTTAAGATTTATTGTTTTTCTATGTTTTCTTTGAGAATACATTACTACACTTCAACATGAAATTTGTTTAGAATACAGTAGCTCTTTTCGAAATATACTTTTCCCATTAATTGTAAACAGAGAAAAAACAAGACATAACTTACTTAACATAAGAGCAAGGGAATGAAATGGGACAATTCAAAAGAAAAGTTAAAACACAAAACAGATTAGAATTATTTCTAGAAAACTCAACAAAATGGAATAACTACACATTAAAACATTGCAGAAATACAATAGAAGAAACAAAGCATTGTGAAAATATCCACATGTTCCTGACATACAGTATAGGATTATTCCACTAAAACAGTAAATGAAAATGTTAATGTTTAATCACTGTAATCTGGATGTATCAATTTGCCTAAACTGGTTTTAGTAATGCTCCGAATAACTGCAGTAAAATGCAGAGTAAAACATACATTTCATAAATCTATGCGTATGTAGCCAATTTAAAAATCTGCTGGTAGAATTCAAACCAGAGTTGCGTGTATGACAAGCAAGTATCTTAATCAAATGTACAATGTGTTACTTTTGCTTAGAGTACAGAGTGCTCTATTACAGTGTAATGTTAATAGAATTTCAATCAAATACAGAACACTTTTATTTTGTCTATTAACTTTATTACAGTTGCTTTCTTTCACATAAGTACATACAGTAAACTTCGGTCCTGGAGGACCACAGTGTCTGCAGGTTTTCATTCCAACTCTTTTCTTAATAAGAGACCTGGTTTTGTTGTTAATTAACTTCTTTTGAATTAATTTTAATTGACTTGCTCTTGAAGACTCAGGCCCCTTAATTGTTTTTTTCCTTAGTTAGAAGCAAAACATTAATGAGACACAAAATGAGCCAAAACATAACCAGCAAACTCCATGCCTCATACAATATCTGAAAATAAACAAAGATGAAGGTCCCAGGAATGCTGATCTCCCATCGTTCCCTTGCTTTTGTGCGCGATGCGCTGGAAAAATAGACAAAATTATGTCTCTGGAAATAATTAATGTTGATGGAGTACAAATGCCTCACCGCGTAGTAAATATCAGGGGGGTTCAAAAGGGCGACCTTAATATAGAAAAAAAGTTTAAATTTCATCACAATAATAACAGAAAATACGAGTATTAAAGTAATACCGCTCAAATGCAATATAACCAAATTAATGAGTTTGTATAAAATATCAAATTGATCTACATATTGAATTGCCTTAAGAAGTGGTCAACTTAAAAGTCGGTCGCCTTAAAAGGCGGGTCAGCCTAGTATATATATAAAATCCAAAGTCTGTCTGTCTGTCCACTTTTCATGAGAGAACTACTTAACGGATTTACAGTAGATCGGATTTTTTCCATAATTTGCTCTTGCGACTCTCTCATTGTGTTAAGAATCACAGTTCACTTGCAGGAGCAAAATATATGTGCTAATCCGAGACAGAGGCTGTGGACTGCGGGGAGTGGGAAGCATGGTGTCAGGAGTGGGGAGCTGGGCAGGGTCCTCCTCACTGTCCTGTTTCACTACTACGTCAGTGGAGCCACAGGAGACGGCTAGTTTGACATAAGCAAATAAACTATATTTATATAAGTTAAAAAGTATTATAAATAGACCCTATTCTGGATTATGGTAGCATTGTTCGATATTGTTTTTATTTCATTCAGTTTTATATGCTATGGTTATATATATGTCATTTGGATTTGTTTTTTGAAACACATGATGACATATGATTTAGTTCTGTGATGGAGTGCCACCCTGTCCAGAGCTTGTTCTGTCCTACTCTTAGTGAGGCCAGGATAGGCTCAGGCCATCTGTGACCCTGAATTTGATTAAAATGGTTGGAGAATGTTATGTTATGTTATGTTATGTATCTTCTATAGCTAATTCACCTTGTTATTTTATAGACTTTACAAAACAAGATCTTTCCTAAAAGCATTTATGCCGATAGTCTGAAATTTAGTACAGGTGTGACATTTGATCTCCTGGACTGTGCTTGGAGCAGTGATTTAGGACCACTAACCACAATGACACCAACTCACTCGCTGAAAAAGTCCTTTAAATAATAACTGACTAGGAAAATCAGAAGAGCACTAGCATGTGTACTGAATTTACATTGTTAAGAAATGGCAGATAAAACAATATCAAAGTTTAATATCAAAATTCTTTTATAGACCTATATAAGGCTTCAGCATATTTTAAAAGCAGTTTTATGTACTGTTAGGTATATTTTTGTGTACTATTTATTATTATGCATTACATATGGAATGATGTCTTACAGTTGTTATCTTGGCTTGGATATAATTTATTCCTGAAGAAATATATATTTTTGTGTCTATCTGGCTCTATTTTTAACACACATAATTTAACATTTTGTTATTTTTGTCTTTCATTATTCCAGTTAGGATTTAAATTTATTTTTTAATTAGTATGCTAAACTAGGAAACATTTTTCATTTTATATGCATTGAGCTGAAAACTTTTGTTAGAAATGTTAACAATGATTTAAAGTATTTTTGTTCCCAATATTCCTTTTGTTCTTAAATGTGGACTTTTTAGGCCTCCAGCAAACTGTGAAATATGTACTTTATAACCCAGCCACTGCCACATCTAATCATCAACACCTTTAGAACAATGCTAGCGGAGTGATGACATTTAACAGTTCCTTTACATGTGGAATTGGTTGTAACCTGTCAGAGGCAAGATGCAGACATTTGCAGGTAAACGGGGGAAAGCAAAACCATGAATCTCCTTAGGTGACGGCAATGAAAGGACTTGACAAACTGCATACATAATAAGTGTGTTGGTTCCATGTTGAGATATGAATCCCCTACCTTTCAATGCATGATGAGTGAAAGAACAATTTAAGATCTGTGCTTTAACAGAGCAGTGCTGGTGGAAAAGTGCCGAACATGTGTGTAAAACATTTGACAGCACTGTAGTTATCGAGTTGGTTAACACCAGCCATATCTGAATAATCTCTCCGGGGGGTGCTGTGTGCAACAGATCATTAAGATATCCCCTTGTTAAAACCTCCTTTCACTACTAGATCTTTGCTTAACAACTAAAACTTAACTCTCACAAATTGGATAAGAATTCAACATTATAAATGTGGATGGTTTGTGAGTAACTGTAAAGTATCAATAAGACAATAATTTAACAACTTCAATGAAGCAATATTTGAATTGAATTGATGTGGATTTTTACATTAAAATATCAGATCTCTTGCAATATGAAAATGCATACTTAATGGTTTAAAATTAACTTTTGAAAGACAACAAACTGCTTTACTTAGTATCAGAGAAATGATTGTCTGGCCATCTCAATATCTGCAATATAAAGACACGTCTATCTTCGCTGAAGTTGTAGTCAGTTTACATCGTTAGCTGTGCTACCTCGGAGTCCCTAGATAGACTGACCTTTCATTGTAGAATTTTGTTTAAAAGAAAGAAGTCAGCAGCTGACTGAAATTGTATACAGTGCGTGTTCAAAAGGTCGTGGGTACCTTTCATTATTGGTGTATACCATTTCAAAACAAAGTAATTAGAAAATTCCAGTGACTTCAAGTTCACTTGTAATGCCATAAAAGGAAATGCCTGTTAATCGTTGTATATGTTATAAAAAGCAGAGTATTATTATCCTTTGATATTTTGGGAGAAAATTCACAGACAGCAATAAAGTGTTTTGCCAGATTTGTATGGAAATATGGAATACATTATTTTATTGTTTCTTCATTAAAATGTTTTGGAATATTACTATCTGCGTTTATTTTTTCATTGTGGAGCTAGAACATAAGGCTGTGCGTTAATTGACAGGAAAAAACAGACTCTTGATATGAATGAGGGTGATATTACAAATAGGATGGCTGAATGTTTACTTTTCAAAATTCAAATGCTCAAAAAAAGTCACAGAATACTTCTGCCATGAATACTGTGTCTTTTTAGCAAAGGCTAGTCAGTCACAAATTTCCACCTTTATTGCAGAGATTTACAATAGAAAAAAGTACTGAGCTCTAAACATCAAGTGTTGATTGGCAAAAAGGCTACTAAAATAGGAAAATCGCTGAAAAGAAAGTGTTGGGTGCTAATGAAAATCTGCATCAAGACTAGTGCAGCATTTCAACTATAAGGTTTAGAATATTAGCCAATAGCATGTACAGTAAGAGTTGGCTTGCCACTGCAACTATAAATCACAATAACGGAACACATTTTCGTAGCATACAAAACAGCACCCATGGCCAGCTCCACCCTTAAGGCAAATTAGGCATTCTCCTAGGGTGCAGATCATAAGTGGTGGGGAACCATTCACATGGGTTAGCTACCGAACAGTCGGTTGGCGCACTAAATAACCTAGCATCGGCACTGATAGCACTGCAAGATTGGACCTTGATGATTGCTTTGTGTTAAGTTCATTTAAAGAAAACACATCCAAAGCCAAATAAAGTCTTAACCAAGCATTGCTTTCAAAATTACTGACAAATTCACAGCTAGGTCAAATAAGTTCCCACCCCACATTGACTTAACACTACTAGTCTCATTACCCCTACAAGGACTTAAAAATCTTCAATGTTCACTTCCGTAAGGTTGCAGTCATTAAAAGGCAAGCTTTTATCTTTATCTTTATGCTTTATTCAACAGCATAAAAACACAGGCTATTATGTGTCAGTATAAAAGTTTCAGATACACAGGATAGGCAGTAAGTACTGCACAATCACTTACAAACTGCCATAAATAAATAAAGAAATGCTTCAAAGAATGACCATGTGCCAAATGTAACATTTTTTTATAATTATTACTAGTGGAAGTATTCACAGTATTTCATCTGTATTTAAATTATTTATTTTTTCCCTGGTATTGTAAAGACAACTAGTTTAACAGTGTTATTAAAAGTACAGTGATTCAGTAGTTCAATAGAATAGGTTAATTGTGCAGAAAAAGAATGCTGTGAATTATTTGTACCATTTGAGTTTATTTTTTGTGTTTAGGCATAATATCATTCTTTTAAAGCCTTTTTTAAAAGCAGGCTTAACTTTCTGTCCTGTAATGCTTGTTTGTCACCAGTTACAGTAATCCCTCCTCCATCGCGGGGGTTGCGTTCCAGAACCCCCCGCGATAGGTGAAAATCCGCAAAGTAGAAACCATATGTTTGTATGGTTATTTTTATATATTTTAAGCCCTTATAAACTCTCCCACACTGTTAACATTATTAGAGCCCTCTAGACATGAAATAACACCCTTTAGTCAAAAGTTTAAACTGTGCTCCATGACAAGACAGAGATGACAGTTCTTTCTCTCAATTAAAAGAATGCAAACATATCTTCTCTTCAAAGGAGTGCCGTCAGGAGCAGAGAATGTCAGAGAGAGAGAGCGAGAGAAAAGCAAACAATCAAAAAATCAATACGTGCTTTGGGCTTTTAAGTATGCACACCGCGATAAAGCATCCGCAACAGAAGGGAGCAATGTGAAGGTAGTCTTTCAGCATTTTTAGAGTAGCGTCCGTATCTTCTAGGCAAACAGCCTCTGTGCAAACAGCCCCTCTGCTCACACCCGCTCCGTCAGGAGCAGAGAACGTCAGAGTGAGTGAGATGTTATATGTTATATGGTAAGGGATTCACAAAAGCAGTGTTAATGTTTCTGAGGCGCCATCTATTGAAATGACAGATGCAATGCATTTTATTACTAAATATGTTTGTGATGTGCCATCTTTGGAAATGGCAGACACATAGCAACCGGATGGGCAAAACAGACACTTATCATTTAATCAAATGTGGAAGTTTTGTCTCAGTCAGAATGTGTACCAATTCAGTTGTACATTTTTCTAAAAATTATGTCCTGCTCTGTAAGAAAGTGGAACCCTGCAAAAGAAGCTCAAAAGCTACATCCCTTGGGATAAAGTGTAACAGATATTCTGGCGAAAACATTACTGACTCATCACGTACACTACTCTAATTTAAGTGCATTTTAATTCATAAAACTAGATCAGACAAAATCAATTTTTAGACAAGTCAATGAGAGTTATTACATATAGTACTTATCTACTAAAAAGACAGTGAAACAGTCTTGTCGTTGAGCATTAAATGTTTAAAAATGGACATAGCAGATTTCACATTATTTGCCACTCTCATTCAATTTTTCAAGATTCTTTCATCAGTCCATGTGTTAAAATAATATTTATTAAAATATTTGAGAACATGGACAGCATGTTGGTACAGTGCTTAGTACTTCAGTCTTGCACCTCCTCCATTTTGAATTGTAATCCCTTGCTGGATACTTTGGAATTGGAGTTTGTACTTCATCTTTCTGAGATTTTCTTCATGTACTCGAGGTTGCCCGCTGTATGCCGAATAAGTGTGTATGTATTAGGTGAACTGGCAAATCTAAATGAGAGGGAATGAGTATGGCTGCAAGACTTGGGCTCTGTGATGGGCTGGCATTCTGTCTTGTGATCCTGAGATTGGATTAAGCACAGTTAATAAAATGGACAGTTGGGCGTTTGAAAAAATGTAACAGCTTTCGACAATTACAGGCATATAACGTTTTTATGTATTTGTGTGTGTCTCTTTGTCAGTATTGCATTATTTTTACTGTTCTGAGAAGACTTGCAAGTAAGAATCTCAGTGTACTTAAAATGAAAACTCAGCACTTTCTTAAAAGAAGATTAATTGAATTCTTTTAAAAATGTTCTGTCTGTTTTGTGGAAGCTTTTATTGTCGTTAGTCTCCAGCAATATTTCTGATATTCTATTTGTTTTCCTTGCTGTTTGTTTTCACCTTTGTATCACAGTGATTCATTTTGTATTTTTACGTAATTATTGAAATTTTTCAATTCTACATCATCAAAGCTCAAAGTGTTAACCCATTACAATGACTGATACCATATGAGTAAATATAAATAACACCTTTTAGATATGTTAAACTCGTTTACTGAAATATGACTTCTCCAGGCCCGTAATGGATATAATAACTATAATATAATAATCTTTATTTTTTCTGCCAGTCAAAAAACTTCCATGTGATGTTTCTTCTTCATTTTATACTAAAAAATTATCTGTCCACTGAAGAAATCTATGGAACTTTTTCAAAATTCTACAAATCGAATTGGTGAAAATTTATTTTCCTTTCACCCTACATTTTATTCATTTGTCTCGATACGTAAATATTGGCTGAAAATCAACCCGTTCATTAGCACATTCCAGTGTTTACCTTGTCAGCAGTCATATGTGATGTTTAACTGTGGGTTATAATTTACTTCTGCAGTAAACCATCCTCTAGAAAGTACTCCTCAGACTCAGCCCAGTGGTGAAAACTTATGTTTGGGGTTCTGATAACAGGGCTATAGATTTATGGAGACTATAGTAACGTGTCATTGTGAAAGGATGATGCTTGATGATTTAAGAAGAATATGCAGTACATGTTAAAAAGTTAAGATCTTAAGGAAACAGATTTTTTTAAACAGATTAAAGAGATAATTTCAGGTCACACAAATCAAAGGTATGGTCTTTTTATATTAATAAACTACAGACAATTCTTCGTAACCAATAGATTGTTGTACAATCTTTGTACAATATGACCAGTTCTACTGTTTAGATTTACTGTACATACAGTACTGCATTTTTAAAGCATTTGCTTCATATATAAAACAAAACATATTGAAGCATTTAAATTTACTTGTTTATATGCATTTCAAGATTAAGTATGCTATACTTTCCTTAATTTATATTATTATTATTATTATTATTATTATTATTATTATTATTATTATTATTATTATTACTATGTAAATGGAGCCCTTGAATCAAAAACATACTCCAGTTGAGGATTTCACTGCGTAAGAATTATATTAGTAGCCACCGGTCAGAAAAACATGTATTTACTGTATCTATACAGAAAAACAAAAACAGAAATGCATAGACTGTTGCAAAAACCTCTAGCCTCGGGATATTACCAAGATCTGATTAAAATCTCTGTATTCCCATGTTGGTCTCTTTCATTGGTTTAATAATAATCACTTTTGCCATATACCTAACAATGCTGAAGCAAAATGAAAATATGAGGTTTTGATGATCACTATCTTTGAAAAGACACTGAAAACTAGAGGACTCGAGGTAATCTGTGTGCTGAAATATTTTTGCTTCTTTTTCTAGAAAATGTGCAATTTGGTCAGGCAGAAAAAATTGAACAGAGTCTTCCAAGCAATAAATCACTGGATTGCTGGTGACATTCATACAATGCGGATATAGTGTTAACTGTATGAGTCAGACAGCCCTTACTGCACTCAGCCTGTTCCTAGGAGGTGACCTTGCCACCATGTAGTAATCAATCATTCTGGCACAGGACACACTGTTTTTGTTTAATATTACACTATTGGCATATACAGTAAACAAAGTGCAGAGAAAATTTGGAGCACTTGCAGAATATAAGGTCCACCGTAACATAATGGTGTCCCTTACCTGCAAATTTAAGATAATTGTGTCCCTGCACTTTAATTACTCTGTTTTAATGATTTTAAAATTAACATAAATCTACTTGTTCTATTTAGTTTAGTCCCCTCAGATATATTGTCACCTTTTCATTCTCATATTTCTAATAGGCATTTAATCTGCAGTAAAAAATGTTTTAAAATTCAAACTGTTTAACTGACAAATGAACCATCTCAAGCTTTATTGATAAAAAAGAACAAGTTTACAGTGTGTATTGCTTGTGTTGGGCCATGCTGGCTTTGAAAGAGATTTATGTATGCAGTTTTTTTTTAACTCTCTTATATTTCTGTTCTTCTCCTGGAATTAAAACATTTCAGGTATTTTGTTATAGCATGTTGGGATTATTTTCTTTTATATACACTTTAATGGACCATGGTTATTTCTACATTCTTTATTCACTTTTGTAAAGGGGAATTCTTTCATTATTAAATGTGATAGCTATCATCTTGTAGTCTATTTAAATGTACTTCCTAACACTTGTAATGAATACACAGTTAATTTAATAGTGTGCACTTTGCAAATTTTATAATTTAATAAATGATAAAATCTAAATGTTTATCAGTTTTTTTATTATAGTCATTGAATTAGGTGAACATAAAGATTAAAGCACATTATAAGATCAAATAAAATTAGTGTGTTAAAGCAGCCGCACATTTTAAAGATTGTTATGTTATTACTGTATATTAAAACACCATATGAAGGAGACAATTATAACTGCATTCAAATGCAATTAAATTATCAAAATGTAAGATTTATTTTGGGATTGAAGATTTATTTTCTAATAAAATGTATCTCCTTTATATTATTTATCTAATTGTTTTTACACCCATTACACTGTATCTTGATACCTATTGTATAAAACTTTCCAGGTCATTTACAGAAGCAGTTTATATACAGTAGATGAACAAAAGTAAATTGTACATATAACAACCAAACATTCCTCACTCAAACATCTTTTCTCTGTTTTAATGATTAGATGAAAAAGACATGTGGGTTTTTTATTTCTGCAGACAAACCTTTGGAAAGCAGTGCATCATATGACAATTACAGTCTCAGTAACATTTTAAGTTTATCTTTGTGTCTTAAATGGCTTAAATATGGCTGTCTGTTATTAAAAATAAACAGGTACGAAGCACTTTAGTTTAAATGTCATTATGCTCTTTGTGCATATGTTTCTGCCCCGTGTGGCTTAACTTCATATTTAATTTCTGATTCATAAATGAATGTTTTGTATTATATTCTTTGTTAACATAAAATCATCTTTTTTTTATTTTGAAAAGTAATCTGATTACTGTAATTGGCTGTGGCTGCATCCTAGATAGAGTTATTGTAAGGGCCCCGAGATCTGCTGCTTCAGACACACCATCAATTGTCACTAAGCTCGGGAATGCTGCTTTAGTTTAGCATATTGGCGTGCTGAAGGATCCTGAGCAGCGCAGGAGACCTTAATTCATATCCTGTAATGGTACACAATTAAAATGATCTCTTGTCCTCCCTCTACTGTGACATTTAGTTGTGAATGAATCTTAACACACACACACATATATATATATATATATATTAGAATAGTGTATCAAGTTGTGGGAGCAAATATCTATATCAAAAGCAATTAAATTAACTGCAGACAAAATAAAATACCTTAGATCTTAATGTGTGTAAAGGTATCTGGTAGCAGAGACATCCCTGTTTAAAAATTGTTAATACTGTATTTATTTCTTTTGTGTGTTGACTATCTCAGTATTTTATTGCAGGAGTGAAACTAAAATGCATCAGTTATGTTTCTTTATTGTGCATGTGAAGCCATTGTAGCAAAATTTAATAGAGAGATTTTTGCAGAGATTTTTGGTCATATTTTCTCATCATAAGATTTGCCAGAGCTTCAGTTGATACACCAAAACATTTCCATATCTGTTAACTATCCATCCATCCATCCATTATCCAACCCATTATATCCTAACTACAGGGTCACAGGGTTCTGGTGGAGCCAATCCCAGCCAACACAGGGTGCAGGGCAGAAAACAAACCCCGGGCAGGGTGCCAGGCCACCGCAGGGCGTGCACACACACACACACACACCAAGTGCACACTAGGGACAATTTAGAATCGCCAATGCACCTAACCTGCATGTTTTTGGACTGTGGGAGAAAACCGGAGTACCCGGAGGAAACCCATGCAGACATGGGGAGAACATGCAAACTCCAGGCAGGGAGGACCCAGGAAGCGAACCTAAGTCTATCTGTTAACTAGATTTTTCCTAATTTGTATTTTTCCTCCATAATTTTCAAGTAATCTAAAAGTGCTTAAAATTATTTTGCTTTAGAAGTAACGGCCTTTGAATGTAAGCAAAGAATTAACTTTTTTTACTTTTATAATTAAAAAAAAAAACAAAAATCTATAATAAATTATTTAGATTTAACCAATTCATTTCATGTTCACAAAAGGCAGGACAAAGCAATTACTTTTACCACAAGAAACCAGATGCTGCTTAGCATGCATCCAGCAAATTCAGTTCTTTAAAATAATACACCCGTATTTAAAATCTTGAAATATCACTTAATTCCAAACTATTAAAATGAATAATGAGTAAGTAAATCATGCCAATACTCACCCATGGGTAGGAGTAAGGTGGGTTTAGGTGGTAAATTAAGCTGTAAATGATATAGTTTTGTACAGGTGTTGGATATAAAGTGTATCTTAGTGGTGCAGTGGTTAGTTATGACTGCCTCAAAGATCTAGGATCCTGGATTCAAAGACTGCTCCTTGCCATTGCTTGTATAAAAATCACAGAATATCACCATGTCTGTGTAGATTTTCTGCCTGGCAGTCCAGCTTTATTTCCACACTGTGTGTATTATGTTAATTGGAAATTCTGGGTTGACCCTGTGTGAGTCTTGCTAGGTCCTGCAAAGGGCTGGTACTTTAGCAAGTTGATGACTTGTACCCAATAGTTCCAGGAAAACCACTGGTTTTGTATAAGGTATGGCAAGGAGTGGTTAAATAGCTTGGGTATTGATAATGACTTTGGCAAACATTAAAACTACACCATACAGTGGTGTGAAAAACTATTTGCCCCCTTCCTTATTTCTTATTCTTTTGCATGTTTGTCACACAAAATGTTTCTGATCATCAAACACATTTAACCATTAGTCAAATATAACACAAGTAAACACAAAATGCAGTTTTTAAATGATGGTTTTTATTATTTAGGGAGAAAAAAAAATCCAAACCTACATGGCCCTGTGTGAAAAAGTAATTGCCCCCTGAACCTAATAACTGGTTGGGCCACCCTTAGCAGCAATAACTGCAATCAAGCGTTTGCGATAACTTGCAATGAGTATTTTACAGCGCTCTGGAGGAATTTTGGCCCACTCATCTTTGCAGAATTGTTGTAATTCAGCTTTATTTGAGGGTTTTCTAGCATGAACCGCCTTTTTAAGGTCATGCCATAGCATCTCAATTGGATTCAGGTCAGGACTTTGACTAGGCCACTCCAAAGTCTTCATTTTGTTTTTCTTCAGCCATTCAGAGGTGGATTTGCTGGTGTGTTTTGGGTCATTGTCCTGTTGCAGCACCCAAGATCGCTTCAGCTTGAGTTGACGAACAGATGGCCGGACATTCTCCTTCAGGATTTTTTGGTAGACAGTAGAATCCATGGTTCCATCTATCACAGCAAGCCTTCCAGGTCCTGAAGCAGCAAAACAACCCCAGACCATCACACTACCACCACCATATTTTACTGTTGGTATGATGTTCTTTTTCTGAAATGCTGTGTTCCTTTTACGCCAGATGTAACGGGACATTTGCCTTCCAAAAAGTTCAACTTTTGTCTCATCAGTCCACAAGGTATTTTCCCAAAAGTCTTGGCAATCATTGAGATGTTTCTTAGCAAAATTGAGACGAGCCCTAATGTTCTTTTTGCTTAACAGTGGTTTGCGTCTTGGAAATCTGCCATGCAGGCCGTTTTTGCCCAGTCTCTTTGTTATGGTGGAGTCGTGAACACTGACCTTAATTGAGGCAAGTGAGGCCTGCAGTTCTTTAGACGTTGTCCTGGGGTCTTTTGTGACCTCTCGGATGAGTCGTCTCTGCGCTCTTGGGGTAATTTTGGTCGGCCGGCCACTCCTGGGAAGGTTCACCACTGTTCCATGTTTTTGCCATTTGTGGATAATGGCTCTCACTGTGGTTCGCTGGAGTCCCAAAGCTTTAGAAATGGCTTTATAATCTTTACCAGACTGATAGATCTCAATTACATCTGTTTTCATTTGTTCCTGAATTTCTTTGGATCTTGGCATGATGTCTAGCTTTTGAGGTGCTTTTGGTCTACTTCTCTGTGTCAGGCAGCTCCTATTTAAGTGATTTCTTGATTGAAACAGGTGTGGCAGTAATCAGGCCTGGGGGTGGCTACGGAAATTGAACTCAGGTGTGATACACCACAGTTAGGTTATTTTTTAACAAGGGGGCAATTACTTTTTCACACAGGGCCATGTAGGTTTGGATTTTTTTTCTCCCTAAATAATAAAAACCATCATTTAAAAACTGCATTTTGTGTTTATTTGTGTTATATTTGACTAATGGTTAAATGTGTTTGATGATCAGAAACATTTTTTGTGACAAACATGCAAAAGAATAAGAAATCAGGAAGGGGGCAAATAGTTTTTCACACCACTGTATCTCAAATCCAGTTAGGGTAGCCGTTTGTTTTCAAATATCTGTACAAACTGGAGAAACACAATATATATGTACACTGAAAATTTGGCCATACATATTATTTCTGCCCTCACCCTAGGGTGAAAAGCATAAACATTCAGAAGGAAAGGAACCTGATGAGATGGGTTGGGCATCTAATTAGAATGCCTCCTGGTCACCTCCCAGTTGGTGTTTCGGGCATGCCTGACTGGGTTGAGACCTCTGGGAAGACCCAAGATACGGTGGAGAGCTTATATTTCTTGGCTGGCCTAGGAATGAATCAGTATTCCCCTCCAAGAGTTGGAGGAAGTGAAAGGGAAAAGGAATGCCTGGGTGTCATATGATTCCAAGCCATGGGGGCAGCAGTCTAAGCAATAACTGGAAGAAAATGGATGGATGGATGGATAAATACCATATCTGTGTGGAGTTTGTACATTCTCTCCATTACTATGTGGGTTTTCCTTTGGGTACTCCAGTTTTCTCCACACAATCCCAACACATGCAGGTTGGGTTAACTGACAACTGTAAGTTGGCTGCAATGTGAGTGAGTGTGGGTGTGTGAAGGGGTCCTGCAAAGGACAAGCATGAGAAAGTGAAGAGCAAAAATCTACTGCATTACTCTTCATAAAAAAAGAAGTTAATTGGTAACTGAAGATATAAAGCTTTGCAGAACTAAATGTACTTCTGCTAAGCAGGAGGCTGAAAATAACATCAGTAATGGTTTTGAATTTGAAAAACAAAAATAGAAATCTAAAGGCATCCAGCTTACCTTAAAAATACAAAAATACAGTAGCACTCATATAGTCCTAGAAAATACAGTGATGGTAGATTTTAGTGCAGTCAGTTTTGAAGTAAGACATGATTTTGCTGAGCCTCCTCATCCCGACTTTATTTTGGAATTAGTTTTTGCCTGACTAAGTACATAAAGTTAAATCTTTAAAATTAGTTTTGCTCACGGATGTATACTTTGTCAGTGCTTCATAATAGTGGTGTTTTTGCATTGTCATTCACCTATATAGAAAAAACTGTGTGACCCCGTGCTGTAAAAAAACCGGGGTCATAGAAACTATTGAAATCCTCAGAAAAAAACTGACATGTAGAGATGTCAGGTAATTGAAAAGAACTACCCTGGGCATCTCTCTCCTAGGAGGATTAGTTTTGTCGACATGCTTGCATCGCTTGTGCATTAGCGGCAGGAGGAAAAGTAAAAGGGATACCATTTTGCCTCGCTTGTGTTATTAGTGGGTAAGCGAGTTTTCTGTTTCCTCAGAAGTGGAACCCTTACCCTGACTCCACCTCTCACTTCCGGGCCGGACAGACACACACACACTTCCACACGTAGACATTTACTGTATATATAAGATATGACAGCAGAACAATAACAATTATAATTAATTCAATAATGGTTACAAAATTTAACAATATTACTGTACATTTGCCACACCACCTACAATAAACAGCAATGTTCTCTCTTTTGCCTCCTATATTCCGTTTGTCTTTCCCACTGTTTCTCTTTTTCCCTTGTGAACGCTGGCACCGGCACAGACAGACGGACAACATTTTTGCACCCACACACCGTTTATTTACAATATATATACAGTCACGTGCACTCACAACCCCAGTGCCTCCAGCACCGATTTCCCCAATGTCCAGGGCCCACAGTCTCTGTGCCTTCCTGGCCGCCTCCTGTCCTGTCTCTCCAGCTCCGTCTACTGCCTCCCGACTTCCACCGTTCGACTGGAGAGAGGCGGCCCCTTTTATGGGAACCCGGATGGGCTCCAGCTGCTTCCCGGCACTTAACGCTGGCCACACCCCTGTGTGGCGGAAGTGCCGGCTGCGCACCCGGAAGCCGTCCGTGTATCCCCTGTCGTCTTCCCCCCGGCACTTCCTGGTGTGGCGGAAGTGCCGGGCTCCCGGGATAATTAGGCACTGGGGCGCCGCCTGGCGGTGGCCACGGGTCCCTACAGGGCTGGGCTTCCAAGCCCTGTACCCGAGGCCCCCTGCATAACCAGGACGGACGCCCCCACTCGGTCTGGAGGAGGCACACGCCCTCCTCCGGTCCTCCAAGGCGTCCCGACCGGGCTCCAGCCCCGGCCGAGGACCACACGGGATAAACCGGCATCAGGGCGCCGCCTGGTGGTGACCACGGGCCCCTACAGGGTAGGGCTTCCATGCCCTCGACCCGTGGTCCCCAACAGAACCAGGACGGACGCCCCCTCACGGTCTGGAGGAGGCACAGGCCCTCCTCACGTCCTCCTGGGCGTTCCGGCCGGGCTCCAGCCCCGGCCGGGGACCACACCCTCAAATACCTACCCTCACTTACTCTCTTCCGCTAAGTTTTCAACCCTTCTTGCTGTATCTTTGATATCCTTGTTTATTTTGCTATGAACAGAAAAACAACCTTGTAAACTATAGCTTAAAATAACTTTGCTCACTTTCCTCAGAATATTTCAGGGTTTAAATCTATGTGGAACATCCTCAAATATCTACTCCATTAATCCCATTTTTACTCATTTGTGCAGGTACTTAAAATAGCTTGTCATAAGAACACACATTTCCTTAAACTCAGTCCCATCTGACTTTTTTTTTATTCTATCCTGGGCTTTTAATTCCAGGACTGCAGCTGTAGTCGTAGGTCTTACTACTTTCAATCTACCCTTGTTTGCCTTCTTGCTTGTAGAGACACTCCAGAACGGCAAGTTGAAGTGTAATGTCACGTGTACAGAGTAGTGTGAAATTCTTAGTTGCATGTCTGACATGCCACCATGCAGAAAGTACTGTATTACTAGTCAAACATGGAACTTGTTTTGAAATGTCTGGAGTCTTCCTTTCTCAGATGGATTTGGTCAAAAAGTAGCCTAAATTGTTTTATGAGGAAGACCACCAATTCAACAAACAGAGACATGTTTGTGATGGTGTTACTAGAGATCTTGTTTTTGTATTTACTATTTCTGCAACTTTGTAGTCTCTCATTTTAAGTATGTAATCAGTAGATGCAAAATAAAAAAAATGAAATAACAACCGTTTTCTTGGCCCTGGTTACCTCAGTAATAAGTCAGATGTTTTCGAACATTGATAGTATTATTCTTGAAAACTTCCACTTGTACATTTTATGTATGGGCATTTTTGCTTATTTTCTGTCTGACTAAGATCTTAGAGCAACAAAGTAAGCTGTTTATGATTGAGGGCATTACTTTTATTAGAGTTGAGGCCCTGTCATGCCCTATAAAGTACACATAAGCATATTCATTATTAACTACTTTGATTAGTCCAGTGAGAAGTTACATTGTAGTCTAAGCTATTTCTCTTACTTATTATTATTTTATTAATTAAGAATTTTATGAGTGATCGGGGCGGCGCAGTGGTAGCACTGCTGCCTCGCAGTGTGGAGACCTGGGTTCGCTTCCTGAGGTTTGCTTCCTGGGTCCTCCCTGCATGGAGTTTGCATGTTATCCCCGTGTCTGCATGGGTTTCCTCCCACAGTCCAAAGACATGCAGGTTAGGTGCATTGGCGATCCTAAATTGTCCCTAGTGTGTGTGTGTGTGTGTGTGTGTGTGTGTGTGTGTGTCCTGCAGTGGGCTGGCGCCCTGCCCGGGGATTTGTTCGTGCCCTGTGCTGGCTGGGATTGGCTCCAGCAGACCCCGTGACCCTTTGTTAGATATAGCGGGTTGGATAATGACTGACTGAGTGATGAGGTAAATTAATATTGTTGCCTTGCAACCTCAGATATCCAGGTTTGGTTCCTGGCCTATTCACTCTCTGCGTGTGCTTGCGATATGTGAAGAGTTTTTTTGACAACCTAGTAACCCAAGATGTTTGTGTTATATTAATTAGTTACCTGGCCAACAATGTCCTAAAATAGGTGACCACAGATTTGTCCGTGAACATGCTTTTGTGAGGACTACAGTCCTTTTTAGGGCTAGTTTCTTCTTTGTCCTCAATCCTAGCAGGACAGGCGAGTATTTTATGACACATGCTTAATAACAGGATGGAAAAATGGAACCTTAAATCTCTATGTTTTATATGTTTCATTGGAAAATTTCAACAGTTTAAAAACTATACAGTGCCATATATTTGTATGTATGGATACAAAGTAGACCAATTTGCAAATCTTCTGTTTAAATTTATTAGGCAAAAAAAATCAACTTCAGTAATCACAAAACATTAAGAAACTCCATGCACATACAATACGCTTTAATGAAGAAAACAGCAAGCTTTCATTGTGAGCAGTAAGCTTATAATTTATGCATAAAATAAATAATGTAATACAGTAAATAGACACTCTCTGTAGTTCTAACATTATTGATATTTAATATGTCTATTATTTATTTATGAGAACATTACACATTTTAAAAATTTGTTAAAAAATGCAGATAGTATTAATTTGGAAGAAAAGCCTAAGACTTCTGCCACTAAATTTCATTTAAACCTGCTGAAATTATAAGAACAGCTTTGTTTATTTTTTTAAAAAGAAAACCTAAAGCCTTTAAGGTCTGATCCTTGCAAATGTAAAAGAAAAATCTTAATAGTTTAGCAGCACATCTGACATTGCCTGTGAATATCATACGTATTCTTTGCTTCTTTCATTGGAATCATTTCCTACATCTATCAAGTGCCTGGAGTCATTTGGGAATGCTTATTTTCACTCTGTGCATCATTGCAGTGTGGCACCTCCTATAACAGTAATGGGTGTCAGGCACTACTTGGACTAGGCAGGATTAAGCTATCACCCCCATGCTGCTTGTTAATTTATTGCTTCAGACATTTTCATATCTGATTCATTTTCACCCACTCGGCTGCTGCTCAGCAAAGTTCTCAGTCTGCACCACTCTCGGCGTCATGTGATCGCGGTCTACCTGGCACCGTGAAATGGTACAGCTCAGGTAGGGTCCTCTGAGAGGCTGATTGCATTCACTAGGCAGAGCAGGGGAATAGAAATTGACTCTGTACACACAAACACATCTAAGCAATATGCTAAGGTGTGACACAGAAGCCAAAATATTAGTTTTTTTAGTAAACAAGAAAGGAAATTGTGCTGCTGTTTGATATCCCAGTGCTAGACATGTTGGGGTAATGGTGTTATTTCTTCATGAAAATACAGGGTCACCACCACTATTTAGAATTTACATTGGAATCGTTATTTGAGATTTTGTTTAGTGATTATGCAGTACCTAGTGAAAAAGGTGGTTATTTCTGTGTGTAAATTGGATGTAGTATTTTCTGTAGTTTAGCCCCAGGCTCAGTTGGAGATATTGATTGAGTTGGATGCAAGGTTAGACACAGGAGGAGAGTAGGGAAAACTCAATGCAGAAAACAGAGCTTTTATTGGCACTTTTTTACTTCTTGAAAAATCCTTCAGGAGTTGTGAAAAAAGTGACTAAACAGACTGAATAACTTCACAGTGGCAGGTGAGAGAGTATGTGATAAAATAAAATCAGGCTGCAAGGCTGGGTACTAAAAGCATAGGCAATCAGTTTAAGAATAATTTAATAGCATAGTCCAACAGCCAGAATAACACAACACCAAACACTGTTAACAATATTTAACAATATTTTGAAAACCATTATTCAGGCTGCATAATTAAGAGCCACAACAGCATTAAAATATATTTTTGGATATCAAATCTCTCCTTGGAAAATGTCACTATTGAACTGCCAAGATGTGGGTAACACAGAACTCAGTAAAACTGTTGTTGATATTTTATATATGCTATAGAAATGTTTTTAGGATTTTATAAGCATGTAAGGAAAGCAGATGGAAATGAATGCATGTCTATATATCTGTTTATCTAGTTATCTATTGTGCGTAAGCATTCGCTTGGCGTCGACTCGACACAGACTCACAACATAGACACAGATAAAAATGAAATAAAAAAGATTTACTTTCTTCAGCCGTGGGGCATGTCTTCCCCATGTCCCACTGGCCCTACACAGTCCCCAAAAACACACACAAAAGAAAAACACCAAAAAAATCACTCGTCTTTCTCATCCACCCCTCCTAGGCAGCTTTATCCTCCTGCTCCCGACTCTGGTGCCTCGAGTAGTGGTCCTTTTATAGCCCACCCAGAAGTAAATAACCTAATTAAGGCTGCACATTCGGGTGTGGCTGCGTTACAGCCCACACGGGCTCAGGAAGCCGTGCAGCTCCCCCTGGCGGTGGCCACAGAGCCCAACAGGGATGAACTCCAATGTTCCACAATTGTGGCCCCGATGTATCACAGGAGGGCTGCCACCAAGTTTTCAGGGGGACGTAGTGTGCATTTTATGGCTGCTCCCCTGGATCCAGTGTCAAAGGGGCGTCCCAGGCCTGGGCATGGGTCCCGGCCGTCCGCCACACTAAATACAAAAATAATAAATATGCATTGTAAACATGAATGTTTAAAAAAAAAAGATTTCTGGATGAAAGTCAATCACTTTTTCTTTAGTACGTTTAGTTTTGAGCAGATATTTAATAAGAATGCATTGACGTCCAGCTATTCCGTTTCTAACCTGCATATTACTAGGCAGTTAATATTTCAACAAATAGGGTCCATTACAGGGCATATTTCTGCACACACCCTCATTCACTTATATGTCTTGAGAAGTGAGAGAAAAGTTGGAATACCCAGACAGCCTTACATTATGTAAAAATATAGCAAACTTAACAAAACCTCCTTAAATAAGACCGTACCAAAAGAAGTAAAACACATTTATGGAAATGTTAAAAAACACAAACACTTTTATACAATCTTATTTAAATATGAATGGAGAGTCTACTCTTTTCTCTAAATTCAAGCATTACAAAGCAATTTAGTGAGTATAATTGTACCTTATGCAAAAAATTGCTTTATTGTAAATTATTTTAATGAATCAATGCTGACTTGAAGTTACCCACTTAAAGTGGCTAATTCTGCTGATTAACAGCTCCACGACACATTCTTATTGTGGGCACTGGCTGTGTGGAGTTTCCTTGTTCTTCCTATGTGTATATGAGGTCCTCCCTCACACGCACAAGGTGTGCACAGTAAACTGACTGGTGCCTCTAAGCTTGTCCAGTGTAACAGAATTTGGGCATTACCTAAGCGTTTTTTTTCAGTGAATAAGCTGTTTTCATAGGTAACCTCTTTCACCAAATATTTTCATGCAAATTTGCCATACAACCCGCTTAGACAAACTTTTTTTCCAAGCAGCCTATAATGCTTTGCATGGCCCGCATGACATTACAAAGATGTAAGAGCCAAACCTGGATGTGTTAGCCACCGTAGTATATAATGTTGATCATAGTAGCAGGGCAAAAATTAGTAGAAAATACATTTAAATACAAAGTGTGCACATAAATGGAAACTGGAAACTTGTCTTAAATGTAATGTTGTTCCATATGTACTTGTATGTGACCTGCGTGTAATTAATGAGCCTATTCCTTTATTAGTATTACTGGCCTGCAGTGCAGCTGATGCAAACAGGAAGAAGTGAAGAATCCACATGCTTTAGTGTTGCACTTATTTGATAATAGCAGGGAATGAGGAAAAACACCAGGGGCCTCATGTATAAACAGTGCTTATGCACAAAAGTGTTGCGTATGCTCATTTCCATGCTCACATTGCGATGTATAAAAACTAAACTTGACGTAAAGCCACGTACATTTTCACACCAACTCAATCACTGGTGTAGGCCAGTTCTCCACTTGGTTTTGCAAACTGGTGGCACCCAGCATCAAAGCAGTGCCTTTGTTCCAGTGCGGTTTCCCTTTCTTTTTCAGATGCACATCCCTGATGGCTTTTTCAAATACACTGAAATTAACCACATATTAATAATAATAATAATAATACATTTTATTTATATATTATATTCCACGCTCAAGGTGCTTCACAGAGTCTTAGAAAAAAAAAATAGCAGGACATATGTAACATTGGATGCAAATGTTTTCCAGAATAGAACAATGAAACAGATAACAAAGTATTAAACAGAATAAAGGACAATAAACCAGAGTAAAATACTAAATTCAATACTAAAAGAAAAACTTAACAAATAACCTAATTTGAGATATAACAGACACACAAATTATCCTGAGCACCTGGACAGAGAGGTAAACTGAAAGAAAGGGCAGAATGTTAAGTTAAGTTAAAAGCCTTACTAAATAGATGAGTTTTAAGTTGTTTTTTAAAAGAATGAATGGAGCCAGCTGATCTAATTAATTTCGGGATATCATTCCAAAGTCTGGGTGCTATGGAGCTGAAGGTCCTGTCACCCATAGAGTGCAGGTTAGTGTGAGGCACAACAAGATCACCAGAATCAGACGACCTTAGTAGGCGAACAGGAGCAGAGTGATTTAGAAGGTCACTGATGTAGTTTGGTGCAAGGCCATTTAAAGCTTTGTAGGTTATTAATAGAATTTTATATTCAATCCTGTAAGACACAGGCAGCCAGTGAAGCAGGCGAAGCAGGATGGGTGTGATGTGCTCAGTGTTGCTGGTTCGAGTAAGGATTCTTGCAGCCGAGTTTTGATTCAACTGGAGCTGTGATATAAGATTAGAAGGGGCACCTGCCAGAAGCGAGGTACAATAATCGATGTGGGATATGATAAAAGCATGGACAAGTCTCTCAGCATTAGAAAAGGAGAGGAATGAGCAAACACGGGTTATGTTATGGAGATGAAAGTAAGAAAGTTTCTTAATATGGTTTATGTGGATAGAATAAGAAAGGGAGGAATCAAAAATGACACCAATATTCTTTGTAACAGAGGCAGGTCTGATGAGATCACCGTCAAGAGTAACTGAAAAGGAGCTAATTTTCTTAAGTAGTGCTTTAGTGCCAATTTGCTGGAGTTCAGTTTTGTTACAGTTTAATTTTAAAGAGTTTTGCTCCATCCAGGTTTTAATTTCACTGAGGCAAGTTGTGAGCTGAGAAAACTCTTATGAAATTGCAGTTTTGACTTTGAAATAGAGTTGGGTGTCATCTACTTAAAAATAATAACCCAGTCCATAGCTACGAATAATATGGCATCTGATTGAAAAGAGAATTATCCGGAAACAACGTCAAGCACATGCTGCCTCAGCCATGCGCATTTGAGCTGCTCCCATATGGCAAACGCTTCAAAGCCTTTCCTGTACAGACCTCGCAGTTTAGAAACAGTTTCATCCCAAGAGCTCTACATGCAATCAATCAGTCCATCAAGTGCTCCTTATAGAACTGTTTGTACTTATAAGTACAATTACCTCACTGTCAACTTGCGATACAGTTATAATATTGCACAACCTGCGCCACTTTATAAAGCACGTATTTACATATGATGACGATATCATTTTTAAGATGAAATGCAGCAAAATATATTTTTTACATTATACAGATAAACTGTTAGCATCATTTAAATAATCTATGTTGTTAATAATTAAACATGTGAGGATACGGTGTTGCAGCGCTAGTGATGATCTGGCACCTCATTCAGGGATTGTTCCTGCCTTGCGCTGTATTCTTGCTGGGACTGGTGCGACACTGGATGGATAGATGAATAGAATTATTAAACACTAGCAAAATACCCACGCTTCGCAGCGGCGAAGTACTGCCTTAAAATTTTTATTAAGAAGAAAATTAAACCTTTTTAAACTGAGGGAAAATATACCAATAATTATTTGTTAAGGATCTCTTTGTATACCACATTGTGAGTTCGGCCCTCCGGTTGTAATATGACCAAGCTGTGCACTGAGCTTACTCTTAAGCATGCAACGTACAGTTGGCCATGTGAACAGTAATCTTGTTTCAAATCTTACAGCTTGGATTGCCGCTATCATAATCGGTTTGAGTTTCATGGTTTGTTTCAATTACGACAGTATTTGTAGGACTTGTGTTGAAGTGACATTCGGCATCTGTCAAGCGTTGTAAGTATACAACCAGTTTCATCGATAACTTCACATACAGCTTTTGAGAGTTTAAACATTTATAAACATCAAAGTGTCCACTACTGAAATCGTCACCTGTGAATCTAAGATGTTTAAGAGGCATTGGCGGTTGTCCAAAGGTGTAAAATATTTGGCCATTTCGGTACACTTGAAAGCGACAACCGAACAATTCAGCGGCAGCCATCAACTCACATGCAGATGCATAGGTGAAGGGCTTAAGCATTTCACTCTTATAGTGCTCCTGTGTAGTATAATTATCTCCTGTACCGTCATCAGTCCACACCTTGAACCTGTCCCAGTCATTCAATACATAAGACACAATGTTCCTCTGGATATCAAGAGTGAGCCTGATATGGCCGTGCAATATGTAACAAAGAGAATGGAAAAGGTAGGTGCCATCTCCGGTCATGGAAACCACTCGGTAAGTGACAGTTCTTTGATCAATGGTGATCACCTCGATAGACATGTTAATACAATACAATACAATACAGTTTATTTTTGTATAGCCCAAAATCACACAGGAAGTGCCGCAATGGGCTTTAACAGGCCCTGCCTCTTGACAGCCCCCCAGTCTTGACTCTCTGAGAAGACAAGGAAAAACTCCCAAAAAAACCTTGTAGGGAAAAATGGAAGAAACCTTGGGAAAGGCAGTTCAAAGAGAGACCCCTTTCCAGGTAGGTTGGGCGTGCATTGGGTGTCAAAAGAAGGGGTTCAATACAAGTATACAGAACAGAACAAATCCTTAATACAGCATAATAATAAAAATTTTGAGAAGTACAGAGCAGAATTTAACAGTAGATGATATCACATAATAAGATTTGGATATTTTTAGAGTCCTGGAGACCTCATCCGTCAAGCTGCCTCCCCATTTGGCCATTCCACGGCTGAAACGTTGCTCGGCCAGCCAATCCGATGAAAGGACCCTCTTTAATGCGGGTACGGTTGGAATGATAAAGGAAATGGGTACCTGAACAATGTAAAGTAAGTCTAAAATACCTACACAATAACTATAATCGTAATAAATTAACAATAAAACAGCAGAGAAGCCGTGGATTAAATAAAAAGGCTGTAGTTATCAGCAGGGAGACGTGAATCCCGTGGCGAAGCAAGGAAGGGAATGTAGAGACAGGAGCGACAGACGGCCTTATATAGGCAGGCAGCCAACAACGTGGGAGGCAATGGGATGGGGGACCCAACGTCGCCTCACACGGTGACCGAGCTGCAGGCTATGGACATATATATGTACGTAAGTAGGATTCAGTTAGCGTTGGGAACCCACGTACCAAATTTCTTGAAGATGGGCCCATAAGTAACAAAGACCATTGAAAAGTTCAATATGGTGGCCGACAGTGGCATCATACCACAGAAATAAGTACCAAATTTCAGCCTTCTATCTACACGGGAAGTTGGAGAATTAGTGACGTTGGAAAGGTAAATATGGCGGCCGACAGTGGCATCATACCACCAAAATAAGTACGCACATTGGTTCCGGTTAGTGCAGGGAAGCCGCCTATCAAATTTCGAGAAGATCGGGCCATAAATAAGAAAGTTCAACATGGCGGACGTTGTTGACCGTTATGACCATTACGCGTAGAATTTAAAAATTAAACCTAATTAACTTTTGTAAGTAAGCTGTAAGGAATGAGCCTGCCAAATTTCAGCCTTCTACCTACACGGGAAGTTGGAGAATAAGTGACATTGGAAAGTTCAATATGGCGGCTGACAGTGGCGTCATACCACCGAAATAAGTACGTCCATTGATTTCGGTTAGCTCAGGGAAGCCACCTACCAAATTTCGTGAAGATGGAGCCGTAAATAAGAAAGTTCAACATGGCGGACGTTGTTGACCGTGATGACCATTACGCGTAGAATTTCGAAATGAAACCTGCTAAACTTTTGTAAGTAAGCTGAAAGGAATGAGCCTGACAAATTTCAGCCGTCTACCTACACGGGAAGTTGGAGAATTAGTGACGTTGGAAAGATCAATATGGCGGCCGACAGTGCTGTCATACCAACGAAATAAGTACGTACATCAGTTTCCGTTAAAAGTTTAATATGGCGGCCGACAGTGGCATCATACCACCGAAATAAGTATCAAATTTCAGCCTTCTACCTACACGGGAAGTTGGAGAATTAGTGACATTGGAAAGTTCAATATGGCGGCTGACAGTGGCATCATACCACCGAAATAAGTATGTATATTGGTTTCGGTTAGCGCAGGGAAGCCGCCTACCAAATTTCGTGAAGATGGGGCCATGAATAAGAAAGTTCAATATGGCGGACTTTGTTGACCGTTATGACCGTTACGCGTAGAATTTCAAAATGAAACCTGCTTAACTTTTGTAAGTAAGCTGTAAGGAATGGGCCTGCCAAATTTCAGCCTTCTACCTACACGTGAAGTTGGAGAATTAGTGATGTTTGGAAAATTCAATATGGCGGCCGACAGTGGCATCATACCACCGAAATAAGTATGTACATCGGTTTTGGTTAGCGCAGGGAAGCCACCTACCAAATTTCGTGAAGATGGGGCCATAAATAAGAAAGTTCAACATGGCGGACGTTGTCGACCGTTATGGACCGTTATGACCGTTACGTGTAGAATTTCGAAATGAAACCTGCTTAACTTTTGTAAGTAAGCTGTAAGGAATAAGCCTGCCAAATTTCAGCTTTCTACCTACATGGGAAGTTGGAGAATTAGTGATGAGTCAGTGAGTGAGTGAGTCAGTCAGTCAGTCAGGGAGGGCTTTGCCTTTTATTAGTATAGATGTACTATGAAGATATTTCAATGTTCCTTAAAAGTTTTGAAGAATCTGCGTTCTAAGCTTACAGATGGCTTGACATCTATTACAGAGATGATTGTGTGGCGATTGGGTACTTGGAGAAAGAAAAGGAAGGACAGGAATTGGAGGTTAGTACGTTTGAAAGAGACAGTACTGCTGCAATAAATTATTTCATCAATGGTCGCGCACGGCGCAGCAAGCATCTTGCGGGAGGCAGGAACAATCTCTAGACGTGTTGCCAACACGTCACTACCAGTGCGCCACCATGTCCCCATATTTACTAAATGCTTTAACTCCTGTCACTACGAAATATATCAAGTATACATCTTAGTATTTAAATTTTTTAGAGAGCTGTAATATCATGAATGTAAAGTATTCTGTGTCCTATCAGGAAGAGAAAGCCCATTTAAGAAGCACATACTGATTCGCACACAGAGTACATAGAAGAACACATAGAATATGAAGCATTTAACATGCTACTTTAGTTATGATGGGATTTGAGAAACTAGTAAATTAAACAATTTTAAGATTAAGTTTATGACATTCCACTTCAATGACAAAATAAACAACGTGATTAAAGTGGAAATTTCTATATTTAAGTTGACATTTGGACATTTTTTTCTACTGTGTCCCAATTTTGTTTTTCTTTTCTCTGTACCCTAATACACTTCCATTTGACACTCAAAGGGTGGGCTACGACTCTTTTCACAACGACTTTGATATCTGACCACTTCTTATTTATTTTGGACACTGTGCAACTTTCTGAAGTTAAACTTTAGAATTTCTCTGCCACTCGATCAACTTTCTTTTGTTGTTTATATCACTGCTTAAACCAACAAATAGTAAATTTTTCCTTGCCTTTACTTGGTATTTGCTGAAGTTCTTCTTTTTCCCCCATGCTTTTGTCATTATCTTTTCACAGAATGTAGAAGATAAGGGACTATTTATATTGATTTGCATATTCAAAGAGGTATAATTCTGGGAGGAGTCGGGGTAGGGCAGCAGGCGCATGCACGAGCATGACTTTTCACACTGACCGGGATTTAGGGAGCGGAAGAACATGGAAGTTGCCGTAGGCATAGATTTATGCATCTGGATTTTTTTGTGCGTACGTACAATTTCCGCTATTGTGTGGACGTCATGTTTTAGTGAGATTTCTACGCACAGCGTTATGCATGAGGCCCCAGGTAAAAAAAAGAAAAAAACTTTTTTAGCTATCAGCTTCCCATCTGCTACTCTCTGCAAGAAATGTCACTGTTTTGATATTTAATTCTAGTAATTGTACCTCAGGGAGGCATGGTGGAGCAGTAGTTAGCACTGCTGCCTCAAGGCTCAGATCACATTTTTGACCACAATATTCGGTCCAGCATAGTTGTGAGATGTTTCCCTAGCCCTCAGGGACACTTGACACAGAATTGCACCATCACAGTCCACTCAAATCTAGCTCAGATTTTCCTCCCCTTTGATTTCATTCGCTCAGCTTGGCGAATATTTTACTCTTCTGGGAATAAGTTCCGGAATATTTTTGCGATTTTGCCAAACTCAAGAAGAAGCAAATTCATCACAATTCAGTTATTGCTAGTAGGCATATGTAGGAATATACCCTCTATTGGACTGTCGTTCCTTACAGCATTGGTTCACACCTTGAACTCGCTGCTTTTGAAACTCCTGCTGTCTGCATAGGAATAAGTGGCTTCACAAAATGGATAAATGAATTAAAATTGTTTTAATGTTTTCTTTGCCTTTTCTGTCTTGTTTGATAGCATCTTTGTAAAGTGCTCTGTACAAATCTCATTTTTATTATTTCCATTTAATGAAGAATTAGGAATAAATCTGAATGAATTAGTTTCTATTTGGTTCCGCAAAAACAAAAGTTTGTCTTGATCTGATTGACTAGCATTTCATTACTTTTTGAAGATGTATTATTAAATTGTGAATTTGTTTATAAAATTTTGGTGTAGAATTTTTCATATGAAAAAACAATTTTGACATGCACTTATGTTCTTTTAGAACATGAACCCTTGTGTGAGGTTTGGATCTGTGAGACCCATTTTCAATGTTTACTAAAGCAAAGAGACACAACAAATTATTTCTTCTACCGGAGATTTGATGTGATTGGCTTATTTTCTTAGAAGAACGTGTTAGGGGACGAATTGTTATCAAGTACGTACTGTGACCAAAACACATTTACATTACATATAAAACAACAATAATGCCACTTTAAAGGCATTGCTTGCAAATATCCAAAACCTAATCCCATCAGACCAATCATTTACATCACCATCAACCATGAACATCTCCATCAACTTCTCCATACCGATCCAGCCTCCAAAAATCTCATTCCCTTTCACACACAATACCTAATCCCATCAGACCATTCATTCTAATTTCTTTTCAAAACTGAATAGGGGACAGTCTAAATAAATAAATCACTCTGCATATGTGGCTCCTTTCCAAAAACCAACCAGTATGGCAAAGAAAATCCCTGCTTAGAAATCATTTCAGAAGTGAGAGAAGCCAACATGGAAGGAGTGCACACTTTAGAAGATGAAGAATTTTTAGAAAATGAGGATTGTATTTCTGTCAATTCGGAGTCTGATAATGAGTATAAAAGAGAGTATAGGATTGACTCTCAGACAGGAGAAGAAACATAGATATTAAAAAATGATGAAATTGAATGGTATCCTTGCCCAAGGAAATAGCCCCCCTGTCTTACTGCCAATGTGATAAAGATTTAACCAGGGCCAATGCAGATGACAGTTATTTATGTTACCTCAGATCTTCTTTTGAACTTTTTATTCCATACACTATTCAGAAAATCATTCTGGATGGCACTAATTTGGAGGGGAGAGGAGGAGGGGGTGGAAATTGACCAAACCAATTTCTGTGCATACGTTGGAGTTCTTATAAATGCTGCTGTTTACATATCCAATAGGGAATCCACTGAATCCCTATGGAATGTAGAAACTGGCTAAGAAGTTTTCTGTTCAACATTGTCCTTGCAAACCTTTAACAATATTTCCAGGATTATCTGCTTTTATAACTGAGACACCAGACCAGCTCAACGACAGAGAGACAGGTAGCTGAAAAGGTAGCTATGGAACAAGTGGGTGGAACATTTTGCCCTGTGTTACAATATTGGTGCCAAGATTATTGTTGATGAACAGCTTAAGACATTTAGCAGCCGACATCTCCTCAACAGTACATGCCACCTAAACCTGCAAAATATGGCATGGGGATCTGGGCTGCTTGTGATGCTACTTTATTATATGCATGGAACATACAAGTATATGCTGTGAAGCCTGATGAAGGAAACCTTGATATAAAAACAAGGGATGTGGATTGTCCTGGACATGACAGTTACAATTTTTTTACTTTGCATAATTTGGGATAGGAATTCCAGAAGAGAAAGCTAACAATTGCAGGCACAATAAGAAAGAAACAAGCCAGATATCCCACCTCAGTTGATGAGTACAAAGAATAGGAGTGCCAAATTAAGTACGTTTTTATTCACAGATGGCACATCTCTGGTGTCTTACATCCCAAACAAATGAAAAAAATGTGGTACTCATGAGCAAGCGGCATACAGACTAGAGAATCTGTGGCAGGGAGCATCATAAACTAAAAATCATTATGGATTACAATGATACAAAAGTATGAGTAAAAAATCTGGATGAGTGAGTGAGTAGCTACAGCTGCAAAAGAAGAAGCCAACGCTGACCACTTGTAATATTTTTCAATATCTTGGACTTTACCACTTACAATGCATTTGTCATCTAGATGGCACTGAATCTAAATTGAAACACAGGAAAGTTTCAGAGCAGATGAGTCTTTCTTCAAGAGCTGGGCAAGAAACTGGTAAGACCTCAAATCCAGAGGAGACAACACATCCCAAGAATCCCTGCCTTTGCAGCCATTGTGAGGATAATGCTGGAGCCACAGGACTACCGACTCCAGAGGTAAGTGTGATAATATATATATTGTGGTGGATTGCCGGCATGTTACTCTGGCCCTCACCCCCAGGCCGCCAGGAGGAGCCCTCCCGACAGCATGATCATGCCCCTAGTTCCAGCAAGGCATCATGGACTTTGTAGTGTTTATACACAGCCCTGCTGGATACCTTGGGGGCCACCAGGCGTCGCTGTAGGGGGGCTCATAGGCTCGCATGTGCCCTATAACCCGGGAGTACGTCATAGTCATGTGACGGGAAGAAACGACGTGCTTCCGGGGTGAAGAAAAGGACTGTTTGCCCTGACCCGGAAGGAATAAGGAATTGTGGACTGATTGGACAGGAACACCTCCGGGTCAGGGTGTATAAAAGGATTGTGGGAAGGCCCAGACAGTGAGCTGAGCTGGGAGGTAGGAGGGCGAAGTGTCTGGGCGAGGAGGAAAGAGTATTGATTGGTTTTGTGATTTATCAGTGTAGAGTGGAGGGTGCTTTGTGCACTGTATAATAATAAAAGTAATAATTATTATACTTTCACCTAGTGTTCAGAGTGGTACCTGAGGGTTCAAGGGAGCACTAGCGCCCCCTACTGCCACACTGGCGTAGCCGGCAGGATTCACTGGCCGTCCGTTGGCAGGGGACTTGCATTTAAAACAAAATTTGTAGTGGCAGAGAACCCTAAGAAGGTCCCTCTTGAAACCGCGGAGGTGAAAACCCCACCCGCGACAAAGAGCGCTGTAATTGTGAGCCGTAAAATACAGCAGACCGCGATGGGGAAGAAATCTGGGAAGAAGATGGGATCTACCCAGAAGACTTCGGTCCCAGATGGGCTGGAAACGCTATGGGCTTGCCTGACAGGTGGTGAGGAAGACCGGGCGCAGTTTAGAGCTGAGCAAATCCGAGCGGGGCGACAGCCGGAACGTTGTAGGATCGCGACTCCTGAAGATTATTACAGGGAGTTGGAGCGGGATCAGCTACGTTCCGAGGTAAGTGCTGGGAGAGCACTCGAACCACCAGAGACTTTTACTTCTTTTTTTGCAGAGGCCTGTCTGCACAAAGCGGACAAAGAGCACGCCCGCCTCAGACCTAGGCAAGATGGCCACGACAAGAAGAAGCTGGGCCAGTCTAGGAGTCCGCAGAGGGGAAGCCCATACGGCGAAAGCCACCACGTGACCTCGCGCGATGGAGGCCGGGAAGACGGTCAGAGAGGATCCTTCGGTGAGGTCAGTAGTTCCCCGACGGATCCGAGCTTCCTGAAAGAGAAGGGGACGGCGAGCGAAGCAGGGCCAAAATTTAAAAAGAATAAATGACCGAAAACTAATAAGGCTGTAGGTCCAAAAACCAACCCGTGACTCGTGGATTTGAATCCCTGTGTAACGCCATCCACTGTAATGGTGCATGGTCAGTCACCAGGGTGAAGTCCCGACCCAGGAGGTAGTACCTCAGCTGCTTAATCGCCCATTTAATCGCCAAAGCCTCCCGCTCCACTGCCGCATACCTGGTCTCCCGGTCCAACAGTTTCCGACTCAGGTACATAACAGGGTGTTCTACTCCATCGATGCTTTGGCTCAGCACGGCACCAAGACCTGTGTCCGAAGCATCCATCTGGAGAATGAAAGGCAAAGTAAAATCAGGAGCTTTCAAAATAGGAGCTGATGTAAGGGCCTGCTTAAGGTCACTAATTGCAGCGTCAGTATCATCATCCCACACCACGTGATTAGGTTTCCCCTTCCTTGTAAGGTTTGTCAAGGGCGTTGCTCTCTCGGAAAACCGGGGTACAAACCGGCGATAGTAACCCGCTAAACTGAGAAATGCTTGTACCTGCCGCTTGTACCTACATGTATTTTGGAGCATTGTGGTTTGACCATACCCCAGCCCACTAGGTAACCTAAATATTTGGCTTCGACCAACCCAAAATAACATTTCTTAGGATTAATACGAAGTCCGGCATTCGTTAGTGTCCGTAATACAGCCTTAACCTGCAGTAGGTGTTCCTTCCATGTGCTGGAATAGATGACAATGTCATCCAGGTAGGCAGCACTGTACGAATTATGGGGTCTGAGCACTTTGTCCACCAGACGTTGGAAGGTAGCGGGTGCCCCATGTAATCCTAATGGAAGTACACGATACTGCCAATGTCCGCTAGGAGTGCTAAACGCAGTCTTTTCCTTTGCGGAATCCGTTAAGGGATCCTGCCAGTACCCCTTGGTCATATCAAGAGTAGTCAAAAATTTGGCATGTCCTAGCCGCTCGAGAAGGTCATCCATTCGTGGCATCAGATAGGCATCGAATTGGGAAACTTGGTTAAGCCGACGGAAGTCATTGCAAAACCTCCAGCTTCCATCTGGCTTTTTAATCAATACGATGGGACTAGACCAGGGACTAAAACTTTCCTCTATCACACCTAGGTCCAGCATTCGTTTGATCTCCAACTCCACTTCTGCCTTTTTTGCTTCGGGAATCCGATATGGGCATTCTCTGACTATAACCCCAGGTTTCGTCATTATGTCATGCGCAACCAGGGAGGTTCGTCCAGGATTTTCGTTCACTACCTCGGGAACAGACAGGATAACTGCTTCGAGCTCCTGTCGTTGTTGGCGAGTCAAATTATCACCGAAGTTAAGGTGTAATTTATGAGCGAAGAGTGAGCAGGACTTTCCGGAGGAGGAAATCGGGATCCCTTTCCTTCCACGGTTTCAGCAAGTTGACATGATAAATCCGCTCTTTAGGTCAACAATTAGGCTGGATAACTAAATAATCGACCAAACCCTTCCTCTCCTTAACTTCATATGGGCCTTGCCAATGGGCCAGTAATTTGGAAATTGAGGTAGGAACTAATACCATGACCGATCTCCCGGGTCGAACTCCCGTAGAGATGAGCCACAGTTATAACACTGAGCCTGGGCTGCTTGTGCCTTTTCCATGTGAGAATGTAAGATAGGTCTAATTTTTGCAAATCTAATGCGTAATTGTGCGATATATTCAAGTATATTTACAGAGGGAAGGACCTCCTCTTCCCTGCGTTCTTTTAATATATCCAATTAACCCCGGGGTTGTCGTCCATACAATAATTCAAAGGGGGAGAACCCCGTGGAGGCTTGTGGGACTTCCCGATGTGCAAAAAGGATGAGGGAAAGGAGCTGATCCCAGTTCCTTCCGTCCTCATTGACTACCTTGCGTAACATCTGCTTGAGAGTTTCGTTAAACCTCTCAACTAGACCATCTGTTTGAGGATGATATTCAGAGGTCTTTAAATGTTTTATTTTCAGTAATCTTAGCAGTTTCTCTGAACATTTCCGAGATAAATGGAGTCCCTTGATCCGTCAGGATTTCTTTAGGGATTCCGACTCGCTCAAATACTCCTACCAACTCCCGTGCGATATTTTTGGAAGTAGCTGAGCGTAATGGAACAGCTTCAGGATATCGGGTGGCATAATCCACCAGGACCATTATATATTTATGTCCTCTGGCTGAAGGCTCTAGGGGTCCCACCAGATCAACCCTGATACGTTTAAAAGGGACATCAATTAGGGGTAAAGGGATTAAAGGAGCACGGTCCTTTCTAGGAATCTGCCGTAATTGACAGGACATGCAAAAGCGGCGGACCTCCTCATTAATCCCAGGCCAAAAAAATCATTGCTTGATTCGCTCTAAAGTTTTCTCAGGACCCAGATGGGCTCCCAGGAGTTGGGTATGAGCTAGTTCACAGACTTGTTGCCAGTAAGTCCGTGGAACTAAGAGCAGGGACCTCACCCCTCCTTCATGTTCTGCCACCCGATATAAAAGGTCATTATTTAATACTAAGTGGGGACCTTGAGGCATGGAATGTGTGGTGCGCTGGCCTTCTACTAAGACCACTGCATTTTTCGCAAATTTAAGGGAGTCATCATTCCATTGCTCCCTTTTAAATGAAGCCGGTGTCTGCCTAAACTGAAACTGCAGACGACTGAGGGGATCAGATTCAACCTCAACAGGCGTGGTTCCAGACCGAGCCGGCGCAGCGCTTGGCGATGACGTTTCGCTCTGCGACGGTCCAGCTGTTTCCACGTCATTTTCTAAGGCCGTATTCTGTTCCCCTACCGGCTGTGTACACGGCGTGGAGGTAGCTGAGGATGCAGAATCGGCGTCCATGACAAGACTGAGTGCTTTATTAGGGATAGCGAGCGTTATGTCGCAGTTTATATCTGACCAGTCTCTACCCAGTATCAAGGGGAATGGAGGATTGTCGTGTACCGCCACTGTTATTTTCTTTAGAACGCCGTTTTGGCAGATGTTAACAGTGGGCGGACTCGTACAACTGGACGTCCCCATGAATACAGGTTAGACGGGTCTTTATTTTTAATCTTTGTTGCGGCAACACTAAATGGCAAGCAACAATGGTAATGTTACTGCCAGAGTCAAATAAAGATGGTACTTTAAAGCCATTGACTATCGCTTCTCCCGTATGAGAAAAGGCCAGAGGATTAGTTGGAGCACCCTGCCCCCGCTCTGTGTTTCTCCGCAGACCCTTGTGCCACCTCGCGAAGCCTTCCGCCGTGCATCAGAGTTTTCCAAAGCATGCTCCGCAATGTAAGAGTAAGACACTAAGTTAGTGGCACAACTCCCTCTGGGTTCACAGGGATTCCTTTCTGGGTCTCCCAAGTAGGTTTCCTCCCGCAAGGTGTTAATAATCCCCACAAGGGTGACCATGCTATTATTTGAATGTCCCCAGGTCAGCTGGGCGAGTTTAGCAGGTAGGCCCTTTATTATTATGGCACAGGCCACCTTTTCCACAATTAGTCGGACATTTTTATTGTATGGCCTTAGCCAACACCCGACTTTCTGCCATAGTGTCATGGCCTGTTCTCGGAGGGATTCCTCTGGGTTATATTCCCAAGTCATTATTTCTCTCACCTGCCAACCCAGGGCAGCCCCACCTTTCTCAAAGAATTTTTCTTTTGTGGGGTTCTTTGGGTCGGTCCCCATCCTTGAGAGCCCATAATAGGTCCCCACTGTGTTCCCTTCAGAACCTGGCCCTCGTCTGTAGGTCTTCTGCCTATGCTCCCAGGTCCTCTTTAAGGAGAACTGGGTCGGAACATACTCCAGATCTCCCCGACACACACCGGCAGACCCCAGCTCGGCAACACAAGAACGGTACTTCCCTTCCTGATGTTGGTGTGTTGAGACGTAAAATTGGTTCGGCTTCCGATTCCACCAGGAGGCCATCCTGCTACGACTACGCCACTGGGAAATGATGAGTCTCAGCACACTAAAAGAAGGTTTGGAGCAACCACCCGTATATTGTTCCTAGCTGCAAAAGGATCTTTTAGAGCACAATCGATGTTGTTGGTTTGAGTTCCCAAAATGAAGTGACTCGATTTGGCAACATGGCGGATTTATAGTCCGTAGCCCGGAAGTGACTTCAATCTGGGAACCGGAACTGGAAGTGATGTCAGTCTGGGAGCCAGAACCGGAAGTGACGTTGAATTGGGCAGGTTTTCCCGTATTTGATCTGCAGAATTAACAGAAACAGGTTTAGAGCACCCCGCCACCCCCTGGCCCGGCGGGTAATCACCTCCACTTGGTCCATTCAGCTCACTCCTAGTCGCACGTGTGTGACAGTGGACAAACGAAGGACAGGAAGAAACTGTTTGCATGCATCAGGTGTAAAAAATACATTTGCAATGCACACACAGTAAAATTCTGACTTTCGTGTGGTGTGTAGATGCTATGAATTTGTGTTTAACTGGGCTCAGTATCGTTTTATTGTAACCCTATGTGTAAACTTTGCCCTCCCAGTTTGTTTAGTTCAAAACAATTCACATCAATAGTTCTGGAAACCTTGTCTCATTTAAATTTGTTCAAGATTAATATGATATATTCAACATATGTGTTGATTATTATTGATTGCTACAAAAAAAATCACATTTTATCACAAGAATCGAATAGCACTTTCATTGATAAATGTGGTCTAGCAGAGGTAAATATTAAACATTTTAGCTATTTTGTTTTTAAGTGAGATAATGTCAACATATGTTAAGTAAATTAACATAAACAGTTATGTTTTTATTGTTTTAAAAAACAAAATAATGTAGGGAGGTCTACCAGACCAGTGAGCACCTGCTGAGTTACAAAAATACGAACACCACACATGGGTTAAACAAAATTGGACCAAGTGCAATAACTATAGTCCAATTCAATATGTAATATATTTTATACCATTGTTCTTTATCAGATCTGTTTTTATAGCTATAGAAACATTACTGGGCTACTGCAAGTACAAGGCAGAATGAAATACCTGAATGTATTATGCAATATGAATGTACCCATTGGTGATCAGACTGGAATGTTTTCAGTCCCCAGAGACAGTCTTAATTGTTGTTCAGATTTGTAACTCAGACATTGGAAACACATCTAGGGTGCATGCATACAACATAGCGTTACACAGTACAGTCGATAGCATAATTTCATCTCAGAGGAGCTGGCCTGTTCTCGTGTACTGCGCTTTCTCAGTTTGAGTAAAACTGCCTGGCTAGTTTAAGGCTAATGATCCATTATAGAGTTTGATTACAGAATATCCCTAGTTATGTTTTGTTTTAAAACAGGGGCTTTTTTTAGTTACTCCTTGGCAGGTCCATCAGATATAGTAAGTGACCACCTCAAAGTTTAAATAAATATAATGAATTCCAGGACCTTGAACTATAAGTGATGGTCTTGTAGTTTTGTAGTAATTTAATTTTTTTTTTCCTTCAACCATTTTAAATAAATATGTTACAAAGGAGGGTGGCACGGTAGTGCAGTGGTAGTGCTGCTCCCTCGCAGTTAGGAGACCTGGGTTCGCTTCCCGGGTCCTCCCTGGATGGAGTTTGCATGTTCTCCCCGTATCTGTGTGGGTTTCCTCCAGGCGCTCCGGTTTCCTCCCACAGTTCAAAGACATGCAGGTTAGGTGCATTGGTGATCCTTAATTGTCCCTAGTGTGTGTGTGCTCTGTGGTGTGCTGGCACCCTGCCCGGGGTTTGTTTCCTGCCTTGCACCCTGTGTTAGCTGGGATCGGCTCCAGCAGACCCCCGTGACCCTGTAGTTAGGATAAAGCGGGTTGGATGATGGATGAATGTTACAAAGGTCAGAGTTATATAGCCTCCAAATACTTTATGCTAGTAATACTAGTAAAATCATACAAATGATTTTGCCCCATTTTTCTCATTTGCTTTTATTACTCGCTATATTTCTACCTATTGAATATACCTCCATAGGCTAATGGGGTTTAATCCAAAGTGTGATGGTCATGGGCTGTAGTGCTGCATTTATCTGCTGGAAAAAAATATTATTTAACCAAGTAGTGATGCCATATCAATAGAAATGATAATTTACCTTTCATTTTGTGTCTTTAACATAGCTGCATAAACTGATAAAAATTGATCTTTAAACCTGTCTTTAGAGTAGCAGTGACAGACTAGAATCAATTTCTTTAAAGCTATTATGATATTTAATTTTCTATTAAATCTCACTGAACTACTGAAAGAACAATAGAACAGATCTGTACTTTAGTTACCTACTGCGTGGTGATTATTAGCAAGTTAATTTTGGCTGCTTGTACCTGTAGTTCTGCCCAAAGAGAAACAACAGATTTGTGATTGGGATGTGAAATCAAAAAACATAAAAGTGCAGTGTTCAAAAGCCAGAAAAACCAAAGTCCAGACATTAACCAAAAAGCAAAGTTGCCAAAAGCCATAAAGACTTACAAAGCATCACTAACACTGCAAGAGATTTATTTTGTTGTCTTTGGAATCTTCAACAATGTTGAGTATTGCATGATGTTAATGATAAAAAATAATACCAAAATGACATAAGATTAATAAAACTAAATAGAAAAATCACAACTAGAATGCACAAAATCCCAAAATCATTGCACTTGTTGCTTCCTAAATGGAGAAAACTCTTTCCTCAAAGCAATTGTAAAATAAAATGGCTTCCATTTCAGACAGATTAATTTCAAAAAGCATTATTTCTAAAGCACAGTTTTAAATTTCAAACTGCTAAATATAACAGTATACTGTACGTGCTGAACATGATGGTATGCAGCATCTATTTAATTAAGCCTATTAATCCAGAAAAAAAGATTGGAAATATATGTACTTATAGCATATGTTGCATTTTGCAGGCATTTCAGTAATTGCATATTCAATTAATGTTGTTTTTTTACTATTTATAATATGTTTTATGGAGTTATTTTAATGAAAATCGAAATTAGGATATAGGAAAAAATGTCATGATCAATTTTAAAATTTTCAAGCTGCTCACTAAGAGGACACAACTTTTGACAGAATTATCCTCCATTCCTAATGGACTTCTTAATCAGAGAAAGCGCAGTGTTTGCTTGAAATGATATTTGAAGCATAGAGACAGGTGCCAACAGATCATGTGTATGCAATTCATAAACAAGACAGAAAATAGAGAAAACTTTAGTGGCACTGAGCACAGCATGGAAATTGACATCAGATACACTGGCATGAATGTTCCAGGAATTAATCCCTGCTGGTGTTTTCACACAAGACAGTGTCACAGATGCATTACAAATAAGCCACTGTCCCAAAAAACATCTAGACAATAGCAATACCGTGGATAGAAACAGGGGTCTGAAATGATTTATGCAGAGTATAAGCCAGTCTACAGTCAGTCTATTAATAATTGAGTGCATCAGTGGTGCCAAAAAAGGCACAACAAAAGTCACAGATCATTGGATGTTTCCACAGATGGAAAGTGGTATCCAGTAGTCCTGTAGAATTCCATTACCACCAGTGAAATTAAAATGTGGGACTTAAGTTTAAGTCACACATTTCAGTCACACATTGTTTATTGACATTAAACAAAACTTAAGCTTAAGCAAGACCACCCATATTTCACCTGTGGATTCTTGGCCAATAGCCTTTCCTTTTCATCCGAAATTTTATAAAGTAAGTACAGTAAATTCCATACTATACAAGTCTATCATGGGTTAAATTTATAGTTATTTAATTGAATGAGGTCTTACTTCTTGGTTGGTGAAGTCTGACTAACTGCTGCACTTGAATGCTACATATGGTTGCTCAAAACCTTTTGAAAAAAAACAAGGAAAAGGTCACCTTTAATAATTTTTTCTGTGCATAAATTATTTAGCATTACGTTTTGTTTTAGATGTGTTTTTGTAGAAGATTCAAATTGAGATTGCGACTCATGGGGACACCTTTGAGTGATCCTCTAACAAAAAAGAGAGTCAAAGACAGGAATATATACAGGATAGTACAGAGTAGGCATGAGACAATATACTTAGGCCATGATACAATTTATATTGTGATTCAAGTTTCACAAAACAATATTTCAACAATATGTAATTTTCATAAGATACATATGCTGCATGGTTAGTGTTACATATTTTTAGACATTCATAGATCAAAAACTGCAAAATAAATTTGAATCAGTTTTTGTAAGCTTTTTTGTTTATTAAAATCTTAATCTTAAGTGTTGACATATTCAATTTTATTAACTGCAGATTGCTGTATCTCAGTGGCTTTTGAATATATCATGAGAACTGTTTGAGAATATGTCTGTGCCTTGTCAGTACTAATAGTGTTCGATTTGAAAATAGGTCTGTGCATGCAGTGGTACATTTATGAAAAGAATGTTGCGATTGATCGTACTTGTCGCTAAATTAAATATGTTAATGAAACACTTAACCTGTGGTCCCAGCCCACTCTTATGTGCACTAATTTATAAGTTGTGCGCTGACAAGTTTGGTATACGGATGGTTAATAACAGCTTTGCCAATCTGCAGTCCAATATGCTATGTTATACCTTAGTTCTAATTTTTCAATTTGATTTTTAAATCCTCTGCTTTTGATAAAAGACATTTTCACTTGCCTTTGTGTTTCATTTTAGTCAAGTGGTGATGCTATACAATACACAATACAATGCCACACTTGGTATTGGTAGGATTTTATATCATAAAGTTCGATACAGTGAAATTCTGTCTCATGCGCAGAATAGAGTATTGAAGACTTTATGTACACAACAATACCTGCTGCCACTGGGTGTAACTACACAGATATGTGACTTTTCTGTCAAGAGGGGTGACCAGTATTATTAAAATTTAAAGTACCTACTCCTGGTGTTATTCCTTCTATTTGTTAGTGGCACACTATATACTGATAGTCAGCACTGTTGGTAATCAGGTGAATGGTCTCTTAGCATCTAGGACAGTTCTTCCATCTCATACATGAAATCTTACTTAATTACTGGTGTCACACAAGTGCACATGGGAGGCAGCTAAAGGGCTCAAAGGGCACAAAAGAAGGTAGTTCCATGAAAAATCAGGGGATGCGAGAGTGCACTAATCTCTTCTTTTGTCCCTGCAGACCAAACCCGGGAAATTCCGCCTGGACTTGATGACGTCACTTCAGGTTCCGGGCCCAATGACACCACCTCTGGTTCTTGTCCAGATGACGTCATTTCCCCTGTCTGACTTCAAAATTCGCCATATTCCTTCTGCCAATCAGTTCTGTTTTGGACTCATATCTGTAACAACCTTTCATTAACCTTTTTTTGCCTATTTTTCAGCCATACTTCAAATATACAGGGAGGCTGCCCCAAACCTTTTTCTGGGTCAAGGCGTGTTATTTCCACACTGGGTATAAGGCCTTTTGGAGGTGGTAGCCCAGTTCAGTCAGCAGTACCATAAGCTTTACCAATGCCATTGAATCCTTTACAAGGGCATTTTATGGGTTGACGTCTGTCATAAAAATTGTTAGTGATTTGTCATATTGTCATTTAAAATGGGTTGCGTATGACACCAAGCATCTCTAGAAGCATGGCCTACTTGAGTGGAATGTCTAGGGCTATTACCATGAAAATATGGTTGCCACTTTTAAAAGAGTGAATCACATGATCAGAAAAGCATCTGGTGTTTGTTTCTTACAAAAGAATGACCCTTTTCCCTGGAATCACAAACCAAGTTTTGTTTGCTTTGACTTGTTTGTCCTCATCTGTGACCCATATTGCTTTTTTCTTAATAGCGATTTCAACTTTTGTTAAATGAACTCTGCTTAGATCTGACCACTCTCTTTCTCTCTGTTATTTGAAAAATTATTCTTCTCCACTCATAAAGCAAATGTCAGCCATTCTAATTTTTTATGGAACTGGTCATAGCACTGTCAGGGTAAGTTCAGGAGTGGAACACAAGCTTACGTGTGACAGCTTAGTTCTCAGAGCTTGTCTAACCACAGAGCCCAAAAGCAGCCAGCCAGTGAAAATTGTCAAATTATTCAGAAACATCTGGGAGATATTACACATCAGTCAGCTGCCAAAGCGATGTGACAGGTAGGACAACAGAGGCAGACAGTGCTGGACACGCACTGCAGCTGAGGCAATTCGCAGAAAGACTGGCACAACTCTCTGTGGTTTATCACTTCAGCCCTCCTCCCTAAGCAACAACAACAGGACATACAAACCACTGAAAACTCGAAGAAAAACTCATTTGAATCCAGCCAGACAGTTCCATCAATCCATGGGAATCTAAATAAAGATCTGTTTTCACAAATTTCATTTCATTGTGCATCTGTTTTGTTCAAATTGGATGGAGTAGTCGAACAGATTTAATATTACTGTTGCAGAGATAAGTAAATGTTTTCTTTAGTTGTTTGACAAGGGGACTTTCAGAATCGTAGCAGAGGTCTGTTGCACTGAGATTCATAATATCTTGTATCAGAAAGAGATATCTAATCAAAATCGAAAGTTGTAACAAAACAAAATCAAAGCCAGTGTTATTTTCCTATTACATGGTTATAACTTGCTTGAGCACAAATTTCTCGCTAGTTTTCTTTTATGTGATGCAACTTACACTGTAATATATGTGTGACCATCATTTATATTGCAAACATCTTGACATCATGCATCAAGTCAGATGACCACAAACCGGTTGGCAAAGAATGCTGTTTCTAACAAGAATATACAGTGCTCTGAAAAATAGAAATACAAAATGATGGTTTGATGACATTGCCATTATAGCAAAACATATTCTAAGAATGAAGATAAAATTTAATAACATTCAGGAAATAGAAAAAAGGAATCAGACTGTTACCTAATGAATTCCTAACAATGTCCACATTAACGTCTTTATTTCATGATAATTCAGAACAAACTGGGTGAGGTGTGCAGACAGCCATAAGCATGCTAGGTGTTCATATTCATTACCTCAGAGACTAATGAACAGTAGTGTTGATCAATGATATTCGCCTAAGTGGTTTTTGCTGGTAATCTTGTTCACTGAATATTTTCCTGGAAATTCGATGTGCTGCTGGCTTAGATAAGCATTTTTTTCCAGTGCCCCATGATGTTTTGCAAGACCACCATGACATCAAAGAGCTGTAGCAGCCATGCACAGAATTTTCACACATGTGTACTGTAAGAATACTCCACATTCTAAGTTGCTGCCCCATCTGCTTCGCGCAAGCGTGATGTCACTAATCGATGTGTATTCTAGCTAGATTTGCACACTGCATCCATGTAAAAAGACAGAACAAAACCTTGCAGTATTTCCATTTCAGGGGTACAATAGCTAACCAAAATGTGGTTATCATGAGTACTGCCACCAAGCATACATAACTGATTTCTGTGTGCTCACCCACTTGCACCACATGGCTAATTTTGTATGTCGGCCACATGCATGAGTAATTAGCCACATGCAGCAGTTACAAGTGAAAACAAGCCTTAAAGGAGTCCCCTTTAAGTCAGAAAACACATTAGACCCTGTGAAATAATAGTAATAATGAAAGATTTACTACTATTTACAAGACAACTCTATCTTCTTGATGGACGAAAAAAGTATAAAGTATCAGTATAGATGGTTCAGAAACAAAAAGAAGTTCCAGCCCAGAGATGTGAATACAAACAATGCAACAAGCCAGTCATTGGAACCAAGTGAGCTAATCATATATTGTTTTTTCACTTATTTCTAGTTTGTGCCCATTTGTTGTGTTTTGTTTGTGGTTATCACTCTGTCTGCATTGTTTGTTGTTTGAGGCACGTTGATGCAGTGGTTAGCAATTATAGCCTCACAGCTCAGGTCGCATTTGTTTCCACAATAATTGGTCCAGCATAATTATCAGATAGTCCCCTTGCCTTCAGGGATGTTTAAAAGGCCATTGCACCATTATAAACCACTCAAAATTAGTTCAGTTCCACCTTTCCCATTAATTTTAATGCATTTCCATGATTTCGACAAACTCACAGTGAAGCAAACTTCATGGGATTAGCTTATTACTACTGAGCAGCACATATACTGTATTCATTAAAATTTAGGCTTAACATAGTAAACAAAACAAAATGAATACTTGAATTAAAATATTTTTAATGCCATAAATATGTATCAGGTTGATTCTTGCACAAAATGCCCCCTGCATAGGCTATAGTTCCTAAATTGGATTAAGCTTTCCCTCACGGCTCATGAAGTAATTCACAGACAAGGAAAGAAGGGTGGTAAAGGTCCTGTTTTTGCTTTTCTTTTAAAGAAATATCAAACTGTAGTCCAAGAAGAGGTCAGTGTATAAAGAAAAATGATCAGTAACAAAAATTCACAAACTTCAGAGGCAAAAAAAATTTGTTCAACAACTAAACAAAGTTTAAGATTTTATAAGCAATTGAATTGATTAAAATGTAAGTCCCTTACCAAGTTTTTTTTTTAAACAAAATCTGGATGTCCTTAAAATAGTGAGAGGATCTTGTATAACATCACACTTAGCACAGTGTGTTCCTAACATACTGTAAAAAATGCAGGGTCATCGTGACCAAACACTCCATAGTGGCATCACCCGTAAAAAACAAATACACAAAATGGCATAATATAAAATATACATCCATCCATCCATCCATTATCCAACCCGCTATATCCTAATTACAGGTTCACGGGGGTCTGCTGGAGCCAATCTCAGCCAACACAGGGCGCAAGGCAGGAAACAAACCCCGGGCAGGACGCCAGCCCACCACAGATAAAATATACAGTGTGAGACATAATAAGCTCAATCCTAACAACAATTGCTTGCAATTTTCCTGTTTAGTTTATTTTTAATAAGGGAAAAACGGAAATCAGGTTACCTTGGTGGAAACTTTATATATAGTATTTTTTTCTTCTATAATATTAGCAGTTAGTGGCACCCAGATTTATGAAGGGTGGAATGATGGTGTAACTTTTCAGAAAAAGGTTACTGTATATACTCACGGATAAGTTCTCCCACGGATAATTCGGAAATTGATTTTAACATATAATTTCCGGTATTTTATAATGTCAGTTGTATAAGTCGAATGCAGAAAACTCACACTATTGGCCCAAGAGATTATGATAAGCTAACACCCACCTGAGAGAGTATCCACAGAGCACATCGCCTTTTTTTTCTATGTGGGTGTGGCAATGCACTGTATCAGCACGTACTCCTAACCTCTCTCTCTCTCTCTATTGTGCCTACGTGACCACATGGTATTACCCGAACTATTCCAAAGCAACGTTTGCACTTATTTGTGTTTTTTGTATTTCACACCCTCATACACCTTTATTGTAAGAGAATTCCTTATCTACGATGGAGCGTTCGATCAGAAGAAAATATGAAGCTGGTTTTAAATTAAAAGTCGTTGAAGTGGCAAAAGAAATTGGTAACTGTGCTGTGGCAACAAACTTCAATGCATCTGAGAGACTGGTGCAACATTAGAGGAGCCAAGAAGATGTAAAAAAAAAAAATGTACGTGTCGTATTTTTGAACGGGTATATAAGTCGGGGTTGGGTTTTTGAGTTTCAAGACCTGACTTATACGTGAGTATATATGGTATTTAATTTTATTCATAAAAGTAAATTTGAAGGAGGGTCTAGAATCTGGTATTTATTTCCAATCTACATTGTCTGTTTATTTGAAGAAAGATAATTTTTTAAAGCTTCCTTTATTGAACTGTTTACACCCACTACCTTGCCTCTTGTATATTTAAGAAGGCTACTGACGATTTCCAGTGCAGTTAGTGTTTATGGTCTATTTGGAATTTTTGGTTTTATTTACTCCCATTTCATGACAATGACCTTAGTCTGGAACTTTTGTTATACATTGATGTTTGATTTTGGATTGCTTGATTTGTGATAGCTACTTCTATTTTTGCTTGCACCATATTGATATTCTGAAATTTGCTTGTGCTGAACAAATGAAATCAGATTTTAAGCATAGGTCTTTTGTACGGTGGCCGCGGCCACTGTACTTTTGTATCCTATATTTATATTTATATTTACTCATTTACCAGATGCTTTTATCCAAACATGCAAAACAACAATAAACATACAAAGTTGAGTCAACACCAGCCTAGGGGCTATTTTGAACGAAGTGTTACAGGACTAGGTTAAATAATTGTAAGTCACAAGAGCTCTAAACCCAACAGAAAAACACAAGGCTTGTTATCCTCGTCTCAGCGACAAAGAACTTTGCATCAATAACGTTGTACACATTTTTGACCAGCCACAAGCATTTTATCATGACTGTATAAAGCAACGGGAAGAACAGACTTGGGATAGGCAACCACATGAAATACTAACTCTGTATTTAGTAATTAGAATAAACTGTACTTGCACTTTCATCTGAGACTTTGTTCCTGTGCTCTGCTCCTGCACTCAGTGAAGAACGCTATACAAAAATAAGTTGCATTGTTTAGTACAAAAGCTACCTAGTTTGGTTTCTTAGTGGTTAGCGTTTTCTTAATTCTTGAAAAGGTGACATGACAAGTGGAAACATTTGATTTTGTAAACTTTGTATCTGTGAGTTACATGGGATTCCTGTGTGTGCTGACTTAAATTAAAATACTGTGATTTTTGTTTTTACTTAATCAAATAAATAACTCACACTTCATACATTCTTTCAGGTAAAAATGGTACTTGACAACTTGAGTTTTTCATTTAATTCAGCTAATTCCTTTAACCTTGGAATGCCTATTGTAAGTCAGTCATATTTTCATTTGTGACTAAAAGCAAAAACTTCCAGGACATTTTATTTTGGCATTAAATCCTTTTACATTTTCAGCCTGTTTTTAGCTAAAATGAAAACTATTCAAAACTATTTTAGTGAAAGACAAGCTAAACATAAAGTATTATTAAAAAAAAGACAATTATTTAAAACAAATATCCCTTTTCAGTGATAAATTGTACATTTTATTTTAATACATCGCTTATTGCTATCACCACTTTATTCAAATTATTGTAATATAATCTGATTCTAAAACTATTTGAGTGGTCAGTTATGTTGGAAGGGCCATTTGCGCCCATGAACATGTGCACAATATATCTCGCCTAGGTGACGCATGTATTAAAAGAACTAACAATTATGAAATTTTAAAATACTTGTGCTCAAACATACAGGGCCACTTTATTAATAAAGTGAAAAAGAATCTGTGGAGTGGTAATAGTTTTTTTTGACTAAATGGTTGAATGCCACTTTTATTGCAATTTATGGTAAATATTGTAAAGGATGCGGGAAAACTTTTAATTGAAACAACTGCATAAAAGATAAGGCTGTAATACGTTAAACTGTAATATTAATAGGAGTAAACATTGGCTAATTTAGTTGCTGAAGATATATCTTTCCGAATGGTATGATGTCATGTAGTTTGAAGGTACAGTCCACTGTAAAGTGAGAAGGGGTGTAAGCCCATTATTCTCTGGTTTTCTTAAATGCAAGAAGCAAATCTTCGATGTGACAAAGAAGATTTAAATAAAAACCTTACCAATTCTGAAAAAGAATATAATTCAATAAATTGTTTTACCATTACAAAGTTGAATTGTGATATCCTTCTTCAGTCCATGAGGCAAAATTCAACTCCAAAAGCTTATGCCTGGAAATTTCTCGTCTTTCAGTTATTGTGTTTGATAGGACAGGTTGGTAATTCTAGGGAATAAAGTGTTTCTCAGCAGCTAAGATGAGAAAAGATTAGACTTAATTAGATTTGATAAAACTTTATTATCCATATGAGAAAATTCAAAAGCATACAAATAAAATGCATACATAAAAAACAATAATACAGACTTACAAGGCAGATAATCCATCAAATTAATCAATTGATAAATAAATAAATAAACTTAACGAGTACTTTGGGTGGAAGAATAGCAGTGGGCAGAAAAGACCCCAGAGGTGTTTCTTAGCACACCATGGTGGAATGAGCCTGTGGCTAAAAGTGCTCCAAGGGAGTGCCTCCTGGAGGGGATTTTTCATGATGGTATTCAATTTTGCCAACATCCTCATGACAGCTTCCAGTGTGCCCAGGCTTCATCCTATGATGGTGCAGGCTTTCTTGATAAGTTTGTTCAGACATTGTGGGTTTCTCATTTATTTTTCTGGTGATCAATTAATAGTTTATTATAATATTATGTTGTCTGTGCTTTCTACAGCTGTTGCTTAGAGTAAATTCAAAATTGTTTGGCATCAGTTTTGACAAAGAAACAAGGTAAAGGACCACCAAGAAGTAAAATAACTTGGTGGAGATCTCTGCGTTTTTCAGGGATATCTATTAATATAAGATACTCTTTTATTTATGCCATTATTGTGCTCCCATAAATTGTTTAAACTAGCAGTTTCTAGTCCCAAGTACAAGGGGACCATGTGTGGCTGCAGGGTTTTCTTCCAATATTGAGTGATTTTACTTTTCATTGATATCCCTGTTTAATTTGATAGTCTTTTATCCTACTTTTATTCTTCATTTAGAAAATTGCCATATAGAGTGGCATGCATTCATTAGAAATTTAGAAATATTTGTATTTTTGCCAGAGTTCTAACTGATTCTAACTGCTTAACTCTGTTTCATCTTTTTCTTATTAATTCATTCTTTTGGTAGTTTGCTCTCTTAATTGTATGCTAATCATGACAATTAACAACAAGCCAAGTAGACACCCAGGCAGATGGCACTGAATAATGAAAAGGCTCCTGCTACTTCAGTGTCAAACCCACTAGCATAGTATTAGTATTTATTAGTTACTAATAACTTAAATAACCAGAACACTTGGAAAGGTGGTATGAAAATTCTAATAATGATAATGATAAAGAAAATCAAATCTTAAAATCAAGATAAAAACATATCTTCATTTAACACACATAAAAGTTTACTTATGTTACAAAAAAAATTTCAACCTTCAAGATTTTCATCAATCTATGTTTTTTGTCTTGATGTTATGATTTGGAACATTAATTAGTTGTGTGTGTTTTTCTCAAAGATTCTGAATTCTTATTGTTTTGTTTTTTTTTTGAGGTCCTAGACTTAACTATAAAGTTTATTTTTCATTTCCTTTTAACAGATGTTTAACTTTTTTTTAGTTTTGGCCTATTTTGAACACCTGTCATTAGGACAGCCCATGTTTACAGGGGCATGTCTTCTGAGGTCAGGCAAAAGTCCTCATCTGAGTTGCAGCTTGAAATCTTGTTTTTCAAAAGTCATTTTCCTGAATTCTAATTTTGTTTTGTTACTCTGGTTTTGACCTTTCGCTATGAAGTTTTGACTATGAATTTTTCATCTATTTTTGATTTAGGGCTCATGCCTTTTTGATCTCCTGGTTCTAGCCTGTTTTAGTCTTTAAACTGTTCTTCATGTCTGCTCTTGTTGGTAATTGTCATTACAGAATACAGTTAAGAAAGCCAACTCTACAGATTAATGGAAAATTAATAAGAAAATGGCAATAGTGTGTCATATTTATTATGTTATATATTTTGAGCCTAAGGGGGTGGAGACCACTAAAAACTCTAACTACCCCTATGTCATTATATGCCTATATATTAACTTCTGCAATGCCAGTGGGTATTACTTCTTTTATTCACCTGTATTTTGGATTGAATTTTGTTTCTGTAAGTTCATGTTTTATTATTGATTCTTGTTTATGGAGTTTGAGTTTTTCTAGGATAAATATTTTTGAATTACCAACTGACTTTGTATGCTTTTTAGACATACTCTTTTGATTCGTTTTTTTGCCCTGCCTTTGTTCATGTTTTGGAATATTTTGTGATGTATTACTAAATATAAAGGAAGACTGTTTTGTTATTGTGGGTTTTATATAGTTCTCCTCTTCCCAATTCTGTTCTTCTAGAGGTTATGATAATTAGTAGACAACTGTGGAACTTTGTGTCCAATTTCTGGAGGTCTGGAAGTTTTTAGTGTAGTGAGCCAAAAAGACTCAAAACAAATTCTTTTGAATGTAAATCTTAAATTATTTCCGTTGTCTATATGCAGGATAAGAGAAAATAAAAAAGACCAGCTAGCTAAACAATGAGATCAATTAGAAGGAAGATGGCTAAGACTGGAAACAACAGGTTTAAACCATATCAGTACTTTGTCAAATTGGTGTTGTTAATGGTACAAACCAAGAATTGCCTGCCATTGTTACGACAGATTCTGAAATAAAAACTTTGTTTGATTTCCTTAACAAAAGACAACCTGTTCAGTTGTAATTAGTAAATAGATGCAATTTCACTGTGATACTGAAAACAGCTTTTAACAACAAAACACAGCATAAAATGAAGCTACATCAATCCATAGGTACATAGAGAACATGTTTGTTTTTTTTAGCTAGTAGAATTTGGCATTATATTAATTATCATTTCTAAGGCATCCTTGTTTTGCTTAAATCTCAGAGTGTGTGTTTGTTATAAGGAAAAGTTTCAGATGAATATTTCAAATCATATATTGCATAATGGGTAATTTATGTTGAAGCTGCAGAGATCTGAGATAATCGGAAGCTCTGAGAAAGAATTACGGTTGTAATAGCGACATGCACATTACACATCTGTTAAGCATATATACAGACTTTTTCAATTACAGTCATGCACTGACAGCTGGAGAAAGAAGGACTAATTGAGCGCAGGGTGAGCTGTAAATAACTGTGCATATGTGCTGATCGCATAACGGTTTAATTGTAGTCAAAGTCAATCTCTTTTTATTTGTCATTCAGTGTAACAGAGTAATCAGTGTTATTCAGCCAAGATATACGATGTGCACCAGATTTATTCCTGAAATACATCTTTATTAGGTAGGATATTACCAATGGAAACATACTTGGACCTTACAATCAAAAACATTTTTAAAACTTTCCTATTAACAGGATTGACTTCCATATTGCTGACTAGAGTTTGGTTATGCTTACTAGGATCTGAGTAATAAGATGGGAAACGAGATATTGTTATTCTGTCATCACATATTACAGTACTTGTTCTCTCTACCATTATTTGTTGCTCATTTTAAAAACTTATGTTGCAGCATATGTTATACACTGGGTGGCCATTTGATTATGTACACCTGCCTTTTTTAATTAACTGAATGCTCAGTCGCTAGACAGTACTATAGAAGCAAATAGGCAAGGACCAACAGGTTGTGTACATATTCCATTTAAAGAAGGAATGGGCAATACAAAAGGCTTACAGTACCTGACTGTGAATGTTGCATTGTTAATCAGAACAGCAACCTTGCTTGGATTCCTGTACATGTACATGTAAAACTACTACTACCATTACAACTATAGCTTTGACTGTACATGATAGTTTCATCAGGATTACCTCAGGGAAAAAATCATTGGCTTTCTTGTATTCACAAACAGGGCATTTATGAAGGGTTGCATGATATCTGCATTCAAGTATCTGACATATTTTCATAGTGGTGGTGGCAAAAGAGGCATATTAGAATGCCATGTCAAGAACATGGAATGGGAAGCAATGGCCAAACTGTGTTCCACAAGAAGGTACAGTTGCATTGAGCTAAGAAAGGCCAACATTGGACACCAGAGGACTTGAAAACATATTGTTTATCTCATGAATCACAGTTCTTAGAGAATTGTGTTAATGGAAGGGCTAAGAGATACCTAAGCAAAGTGTTAGTGGTAGTGGTAAATCATATTTGTTTTGGGTGTATGGTCATGGCACCCATTCGGGTCTTTGATGTAATTAGAGAAGCATTTGCATAATCTATTACTGACATCGCTCTTTGCCAGAGGTTTACTCATGGGAATGGGAATTTTGATCTAGGTGGTGCTGCATGGGTGAGAGGGTAAGAAAGTCCTGGCAAGGTTTCTGCGAAATGACAGTGGATATAGGTTAACAGAAGCAGTAGAAATGATATTTTTGAGCAAACCTTATTTGATCCACCCAGATAGTTTAGGCAGGTCTGCAAGAAGGTGAAGACATCATTACTGATTTCTGGTTATGAGTTTTCCTTCCACAGTATCCACAATGGAATCTTTAATTGATGCCACTCATGGCCAGGCTCTTTGAAGAAACATAATCCATAGATAGCCACTTTGTTTGATTAAAGAACATGCGTGCCAGTAAACTCTTTTGTGGGCTTATCGGCCAGAAGCTTTGCTGGGTGCAAAACAGTGGAGTGATAGCCCATCATAGGGCATATTAACACATTTACTCACAATCACTCCTGCTGAGCTAGTTAGTCTAATATTCTCATCTTTCACATAATTTACAAAACTGAAGCTCTTGGACAAAACCCAAGTAGGTGCAAAGAGGATGTGCAACTTTACACAAACTGTGACCAGCTATGCAGGTCCCTGAAGCTGTGAAACAAAAGCATTATCCATTGTGCCATTGTGCTTCCCAATATAAAGATGTTTTTCTAAGACCAATATGCTAAGTATTTACTTTAGGACAGCACAGTAGTGCAGTGGTTAACTTTGCTGTTTCACAGATCCAGCAGCTTGGTCTTGAACTACAAATGTGGTCCTGGCATATGTGGAGTTTGCACATTCTTCATGTGTCCATGTGTGTTAGTCTGTCTTTCCATTTTACATCTTGAAAGATGTGCTTATGATTCTGTCCCAGTGTGAGTGTGGCAGTGTGTACTCTCTTGATGGACTTGTGCCCTATCCAGGGCTGATTCCTGCCTTGTGCCCATTACAGCCTGGATCATTTCCAGCTTCCTGTGATCTTAAATAAGTTTAAGTGGGTTTGAAAGGTTTAGAATATGTTCATATAATTCTTATTTTATATGTACAAATTTTAATTCCATTTAGTGAAAAATGTAATTTTTATTGAATAGACTTTCTATATGATCATCTTTTTTTCTCTCTAGTATATGAAAAGTAACTTTATTGGGGAAATTATGTATTTTATTGCCAATCAAGATATAGTATATGTTTATTACAGTTGATTTTGCAGCTACTCTCATCACGCTAAGTAGCATAGTTCGCTTGCAGGAGCGATATTTGCACTAATCTGAGATAGACGCTGTGGGCTGAGAGGAGGGGGAAGCGTGACGTCAGGAGTAGAGAGCCGGGCAGGGCCCTCCTCACTGTCCTCACTGTCCTGTTTCAGCTGCGGGTGACAGCTGGATGGGATAACCATCTATCACAAGGCACAATTATGCACATATCCATACTAACTTATATCAGGCGTAGTTTGAATCTCTCAAACACTCAACCTGAACTTGATTGGGATGTGGGATAAGAAGGGAGTACCTTGAGAAAATCCCATGCAGGTATTGGGAGAATGTGCAAACTCTTCATAGACAGTGCTGTCGGGCTGGGATTTGACCCCAGAACCTTGGGGTTGTAAAAGAACAGTGCTTACCTCTGTGTCACAAGGTCACACTATTTTAATAATGTTAAGAAATACTAAAAGATTTATAAAAAAAAAAACGGATACAGAATTGCAGAGCATACTTTTGAACAACAATTACCTAATGAAAATGTGAAATGTGTATTTTGGACTCTAGGACTGTAAAACAGATATAAAAAACTTTTTCTCCAATTATTCTTAATATTGTGTATTTGTCAGACACCTTTGTCCTGGGTGCCTTACAAAGCTGTGATATTTCAGTTGTCCATCCATCCATCCATCCATTATCTAACATTTCCACCGTAAATAAGGAGACAACAAAATCATAAAGATTTGACTTGCCAAGGAGATCCCTGTATAATTGAGAAAAAAACATGCAATAGGTGCAGAGTTGTCTTACTCAGACATAAGTCTCTTTATGACTGAATCCAAGACAGTGGTCAAGCTCGTTTTCAGGGGGATAAGGCAGATGTGGCGGGTTCTGGAGGCTGGAAGATGGAAGTGACGTCATTGGTGGCTTTTCTGTCAATCATGTATTCTGCACAGGGAGGAATAGAAAAGACATTAAGTGACAGTGCCACCCCCTGGCTTGGAGTGTAATTATCAGTAAACAAGCCCTGAAGTTGTTTCCCATGTGCACATGTGTGATATGACATATATGTTTTCTTTATAAATGAAGCTCCTAAAAGAAGGGGTCCAGAAAGAGAGGCATCAGAGATGTGGTCACGGTATTCTTCCAGGCTGAGCTCTTCCTAGCTGGGGATAAAAAGGAAGATGGGTACGTTTCTATGTTACTCCAAAATTGTTTGCCCAGTGTCTCCGTCAAATACTTCTCCATAAGAAGCAGATCGGTCAGGTAAAATTAGCAGCATATTAATAAATTTACCATTCTTTTGATTTTTTGAACCTTTGCGCAGCAAAAAGCCAGTGACTAATATGGCGGCACTGGGTGTAAGGCTGGAAGCAGCTCTAAGAGGGGAGTCTTTATAAGTAAGTAAATGATAGGTAAGCATAAGCTGGAAAATATGGCAATGCCAGCACTGGAGAAAAAGTTTTCCTGCATGGATGTCATAGTAATGCATGTTTCCTAAGGTAACCCCTTTTTGTTTTGGCATTTTTGAAATAAACAGAATACATAAATAATCAACAGATAAAACTGAGCCATTGACAATGAACCACTTGAAATACTTAATCATTCAGACACAGTCACTGAACATGTTCAGTATGTTTAAAAGCTTTCTCTTGAAAAGGAAGGGATAAACTTCTGAGGTTAATAATTGCATTGTGTGGATTCAAACAAATCTGTATGTCAGTGGGGTAGGAACATCAATAGAATTGTTCAGTTATATATATTTTACTTCTAGTCAAGCTATCTTTTTTCTCTAAAAACTATGGAAAGTGGTATTGATTAGAACCCGCAAAGCTAGCTATCAAGGGTATTCTGTGAAGTATTTGTGGACTGGAAGTCTGCCAGCCAGAATAACTAATATCTATATTGTACTTCAGCCTGGAGGATGTGAATTATTATCCCTAGTGAATATGGTTAAGATTTCTGATGTAACAGTTGTCATTAAAATAGGCTAATTGTAAAAATCATATAATATATTACATTCAGTTGGTTTATATTTACAAACTTGCAAAGCTATGTTGGATTCCTATGGAGATAAACAAATGAACAAAGTCCTGGATTTTACAGCTGGCAGTTAAGTAAAGCTGCAGCGCCTGTGTTTGGATTAATTTCATTTGGATGGGATGCACTTACAAGTGTCTATAACCAGTAACTGCCCCATAAACACATGAGAGGGTATTAAATAATCAGCAGTTGGGCAGGGCTACTACTTCTCCCCCAAGGGATGCAAATCGTTTTCATGAGGCAGAGGAAGGGTGATTCAGACGTGTGGAAAAAATGTATAAAAACAATAGGTCAGGCTTGATTTTTTTTTGGCGGGGGGGACTTGCAGAATAATGACGTGAAAGAAGAAGCAAGAGATTTGGTAACCAAGGTAACAAACATAGATTTAGGTCAGAAAAAAGCTCTAGTAAGAATTATAGTTAAGAGAAAAATAACAGAAGGTTAAGATATAGATATTTGTTGCAGCTGGAAGGCCCAATCTTAAAAAACAGAAAAGGCCATGACTGGAAAAATCAATTACCTTAATATGCACAGTAAGAATAAGATCATTGCAAATGCAATCCAGCATCGTGTGGATCCCGCTATTAAAATAATGCTGCTTCTTAGTTTATAGACATATTATCCAGTCTTATCACTGTAATATGTTCTGGTTGTTAATTTACTTCTAGAGACAAAAAATAAAAATTAATTCACTATCTCATAGGACTTTTAAGGATGTTGTGTGCCCACCTAGTCAGCAAACTATCTTAATAAGCTGCTTGTGTTGGCACACAAGATTAATGAAAGCAATGAAGAAAATGTAATACTGATTAAAAAAAGGAAAGTTTATGGTAAAAATAGGCATAAAGGTTTTTTTGTAAATCACTGGATAGCAAAATTGTTTAAAGTTGTAAATTTGTTTCTATTTACAATTATATTGATGACACTGTTTAGTAGAAATGACATTTATGGGTTTGATAATGTTATACATTTGCAAATGCCTTCATTAGTTTTAGTTTCCACAGTGATGCAACTCTCATCTTTGAACTTTAAACCTTTGAGCACTTTTGTATGGGTTGTGTTAAATTCAGCAATTTTTCTATTGCTGATCAGTCCAGCGTTGTAGACAAATAACAGGGAAAACTTGAGGGTTGGTGGCAGGATCGGCACTCCAGCCACTGTAAAAACTTCTTGGAGCTCAGAAACGACAGACAAGACCCTTCCCAGTTCTCCGCGGTATTAGCTCTGCTACGCTCGCATTATGAAGGGGATGGGGTAAAGCACTTGGGAGCCTCATCCACCAGATGGCATCGCCCGCTATATGGCAGCACTCAGGTACCAATTTAAGCTGGCCTATCCGGGTAGGTGCGTGAAACACCTTGTCTCTCTGGCATGATGATCATCTTCCTCTGCTGTCAGAGGAGCATCTGCAGTTCAATGGTGGCATTCTCTGAGGTGCTCAGACCTGGGACTGGTCAGATCTGTAGATGGGTACACCTTTTATTGGTCTGGTCGCTCTCATGGCTGTCATGTTCAGGGAATTGCTGTAGCGGATTGTCTCATTCCAATGGTGTCCAATGTCATTTCTTTCAAGGAGTGTATTATGGGACTTGGATTAAAGCACTCTCTGGGTGCCTTGTCTGTTGTCTCAGTGTATGCTCTGACCGTGGGGAGTGATGTCTCTGTCTAGGAGACATTTTATTCGCATCTGCGCTTGGTGGTTGATGGGTGCCTGTGAGGTGACACTTCTCTGGTCGTGGGCACTGACAGGGCAGGTTATGAGGATTGTGTTGGTCCCCATGGGTCTGGCAAAAGTGGTGAAAGTGGCTCCATGTTCTTTGAATTAGCAAAAGGTCAGGAGCTGCAAATCGCTGGATCCTGGTTCCAGTTCCCTGATTCACATCATTGGACTTGGTAGTCCAATACTAGTGATGTGGTGAAGGAGATTGATCACATCATGAAAGGCAGATGCTGGAGGCTCCTACAGAACTGCAGCATCTACAGAAGTGCCCACAGAGCACTTAGCAAATGCTGAGGAGAAGCATGGAATAAATGGCGATAGATAGATAGATAGATAGATAGATAGATAGATAGATAGATAGAT
>JANRMT010062813.1:64769952-64796141 GCA_026402145.1 Polypterus bichir lapradei
GATAGATAGATAGATAGATAGATAGATAGATAGATAGATAGATAGATAGATCTTTATTTGTCCCAAGCAAAGATTTAGCTTTTACAGAAATATAGAAATTTTACAAGTATTTCTTGACACACTTCTGTTTAATAATCTGTTGGCTAGAAGTACTTAATGATAGTACTTGACACAGAGAATGTGCAGGATTGTTCTAAATGGCATCAGTTCCTTTACTATCTTCAGGGCGTCGTCAGTGCATCCTATAGCTGAGCTAGCTCTTTTAATTAGCTTTCTGATTTGGTGGGCCTGTCTTGAAGTGATGTTACTGGCTCAGCACACTAAGTATAGAAATTGCACTAGCGATCATAAAGTTATAGAATTTGTAAAGAATATCACTACCCATATTAAAGGAACACAGTCTCCTAAGAAAAAAAGAGTGTGCTCTAAATAGTTTGTAGCCCCATGCAACCCAGAAATTGGCTAGCCTAGAAAGTGTATGAAGGAATAGGCATTCTGCTGTTTGGGAGCGCATTTTGAGTGATTTTATAAACTTTAAAGATGAGATACAATGGTGCTATTTGCTAATTGATAATGCTTTTCATACATGGGAAGGAGTCTACTTAAACTTTATACATTTTTAAATAATATAATGTACAGTATTTACCAGCATTCTTTCATTGTCTAAAAAAAAAATGTTAGGTTATAAAATAAAAAAACGGTTCAACATAAATCAAAGAACGTTAAGCTCAAACTCTTTAATGCACCAATGAGGCGACATCTGGCGCATTGTGTGCAGTTCTGGTCACCATACTACATAAAAGATATAGCTATGCAGAAGGGAGAAATCTGGTGCATCTTTGGACTTCAAAATCAACAAAGGCATTAATAAATTAGACTCCACAGAATTCTTTCAGCGTAAGTATGAATCACATACTTGAGGACATCAGTGGAAATGAAGGGGCAGTGCATTTAAGACTGAAGGCAGGAAGCACCCTTTTAATCAAAAGAGTTGTGGAAATCTAGGACAAACTACTTAGATATGTGATTGAAGCAGAAACCTTGTCCACCTTTAAGAAGCACCTGGATAGGGTATTGAAATTGCTTAGCTATTTGATAAACAAACAAGCCTGATGGACTGAATGGTCTTCTCTCTTTTGTCAAAAGTTTCATATGTTCTATAATAAACTTGGTCCTTTATATCTTTTGATTGCTTGGATCCATTTTCTTTACAATGTTTCATCATTGAGAAGCCTGTCGAAATTCAGCCAAGGATATTTTTATTTACTTTTCTAGCACAGAGGGACACTACCGAACATTAGAACAATCTAGATGAGAGCAGGCCATTAAGTCCAATAAAACTTGTGAGTCCTATCCACCTAATTCTTCTAAAAAAACATTAAGTCTAGTTTTGAAAGTCCCTAAATTCTTACTGTCTACCACACTGTTTGGTAGCTTATTCCAAGTGTCTATCGTTCTTTGTGTAAAGAAAAACTTCCTAATGTTTGGATGAAATTTACCCTTAACAAGTTTCCAACTGTGTCCCCATGTTCTTGATTAACTCATTTTAAAATAACAGTCTTGATCCAGTGTACTAATTCCCTTCATAATTTTAAACACTTCAATCTTGTCACCTCAGAAGATAAACTGTTGCAAGTCTGTCCTTTTAGGACAGCTGAAAGAGGGTTTACCTGCCATTGATACCTCATGGAAGAAAAAATCCAGAAGTGTCAAAAAGGCCTAAATACTGTATCTTAATATCCTCTTTCAACACCTTGGCCTTCTAGGCCAAAGTCAATCACTACAGCATTGGGCCAAAGGGAGGAGGCAGCCTCAACATGGTGCCACTCAAGCACACACCCACATCTTGTAAGCTTAGAGGTCATAATCTAAACTTAAAATCTTTGTGGGGTGGGAAAATCTTAACCAATGAAGCAGCATCTTAAGTAACTTCATGCCATGCAATGTCCTATCAATTTATTTTTTTAACCCTATAATTAGAAAAAAGCCCTCACACAAGAAAGTGTTATTCTAAGATGTTGCAAAAAGCTATTCTAATTCAACTCTAAAATTTATTTGCTGCAAATAATACCATCATTGTGCTGCTAGAAAACAGATTTGCTTGTCTGTTTCTCAAAGATATAAAAAAAAAATACATCCATTACAAAAGGTGCTTCAAGCCAGGTTAAACACTGGCCACTGTGATTATAATAACGTTCACTTTTCAGGTCAGAATGTCTTTTCCTATTAATTGCTCTGCGATAGTAGTCAGCGCTCTCGGGTGACAGTAGGGAGCAAACCAGCTATGTGATAGATATCATAAGTTCAAGCTCTGCCTCTCTCTGTGGCTTTAGTTTATTATTTTGAGCCACAAAGGTGAACCATCTGTGTTGAGTTGTTTAATATATTAAATAACTGACAATTTTATATTAAACATTTCAGAAAGCATGTGTCACCTTTATAGGGATCAAATAATATGTCTGTTTCTTTAATAACACAAATCAGTTTTGAATTCTAAGGTTAACAGTGTCACAAGGAATGTCCTCCATGGCATCAGTGAAACCAAGCTAAGAATAACTACACTTGTGAAAAAAATAACACACACTTATTTGTTTACCTAGCAAACTCCGTAGCAGACATATATGAGGTTTATATGAGGAATCACGTTTGTCCGAGTGCTTAGTTACATTAGAGCTGATTCTGCTCATTTGCTGTGTGAAACACATTCAGGGCTATTATCTTAGTCTGGGAGTGAATAGGATGAACCCAACTGTTAGTGTAAAAGAATGGCAGAAGCTGAAAACCCACAGTTTCTAAATTTGCACTCAGTCCTTGCCATTACTTTCACTCCTCATTTAGTTAGACCGCTTGCCCCGGATCTGCACAATATGGTGTAGTGGCTAAGCCTTTGAAGTTTAAAGCCTGAGGCTGTTTTATCGGTTCCCTTCACCACTCATTTTATAACTCTAACCAAGACACTTAACCTTGATGTGTTCCAATAGTTTTAATTTGATTAGGTTAGATTAGACAAACTTTATTAATCTCAAGGGAAAATGAAGATGGATAGAACAGCAGAAACATAAGAAACAAAGATAAACACTTACAGGTCTAATAATACAATCAATAGACAGATAAATAAATGTATTTTGTGCAGAAATAGCAAAATGAACTTAATGAGATTAATAGTTTAGCAGGGGATGTCGGGAGGAAGCATTAAACTGTCTGATAGTAGCCAGCACAAAAGATCCACAGAAGCTTTTCTTAGCACACCAAGGAGCAATGCACCTGTGGCTAAAAGTCCTTCAAGAGAATGCATACTGGAGGAGATATTTCATTGTGACATCCAGTTTTACTACTATCATCTTTATTATAACAGCTTCCAGTGTGTCCAGGGTTAGCCCTGTGATGAAGTGGGCTTTCCTGATAAGTTTGTTCAGGTGTTGTGTATCCTTTGAGCGCAAGTTGCTGCCACAATGGAAATTCTGAATACGAAACACATATTACAGTTATATTATATTTATCATAATGAGCAACTATTAGCTTCTAGTCCTGAAATTGGCTGAAACAAAAATGTGCATCCTGTGTACCTCTCATGAACTAGAGTAGCTTAGTAAGCATATGGATATTGTTGTTAAAAAACAATATAGTTGTAAATAGCAGGACAGCCACTGTTAGAACTTACAAACTCACCTAGGGAGATGGTCCCAGAGAGTATGATCCACAAAATATACAGAGGTGAGAAAAAGTAGGTTTACAGTTGTAAGTACACGAACCACAGTGTTTATTCTTGCATTATTCATTTATCATTGTATTATTTATTGCATTATTTATCTTCTTATTTGTCTTCTTCTTCTTATTATTATTATTATTATTGTTATTAGCAAGAATAACTACAAGACTACAAGAATGTGCAAATAATGAAGGCCGGCATTTTGAGGACTTACAAGATTGTACCTAAGTGCATTGTGCTATCGTGACATTCTTTTGAGTTAAAAAGTTAGTAAGGCTATTGAGTTAATTAAGCTATCGCAATAATCATAACTTGCATATCTTTTTACATTTGTAAACCTACTTTTGCCCACCTCTGTATATGTTTTACACCTATAATAACAGATTTACTATTTGTAATAATTTATAGTATTAGTAAACACCAGTGGTCGATACAAATTAAGTATATTGCTGCTTCTGCAATGTTCTTTGTTTACTTCAAGAACTACTTAACAAAAGTCAGGAGTTTTCTGCCCTAGACTTTCTTGTATACTCAGATATTTGAGGAGTAAACCGCAAGACAATCATTATATTTTTATATTATGTACATTAAAGAACCATCAACAACAAATCAAATCAAATTAATAATATATTGAACAATTATTATTAAGGTAAAGTTGAATAAATCGGACTCTGTAGCTGCATGAATAAAAAAGTACTACTTCTGGTTAGCGGAACTAGCCCAAAAATACTTGTATACAAGTAATACTTGTATACAATACTTGGTTGACCTAACTGAAAGTACAATACAATACAATACAGTTTATTTTTGTATAGCCCAAAATCACACAGGAAGTGCCGCAATGGGCTTTAACAGGCCCTGCCTCTTGACAGCCCCCCAGCCTTGACTCTCTAAGAAGACAAGGAAAAACTCCCAAAAAACCTTGTAGGGAAAAATGGAAGAAACCTTGGGAAAGGCAGTTCAAAGAGAGACCCCTTTCCAGGTAGGTTGGGCGTTCAGTGGGTGTCAAAAGAAGGGGGTCAATACAATACAATACACAGAACAGAACAAATCCTCAAAACAGCATAAAAATAAAAAATTTTAGAAGTACAAAGTGTACTCAACTTATCATGTTTATATACACACACACCACAGATAGACACACAGACATAATTCCAAAAATGGTATTTTCGGACTCAAAACTTAAAACGTTGAGATTCATCAAAATCTCAAAATCAAATTTTTGGATGATTACAATACTTTCCCTATGAGAGAGTAAACCAGACTCAAGGGGATCTAAAATGTCAAGATTCATCAAAATCTCAAGGTTGAATTTTTGGACGATTACAATACTTTCCCTATACTTTGTATACAAGAAAGTAAAAAGTGAAATCTCTCTTTTGACAAGAACAAAGGTTTATGGGTTCTAAATCGTGGGTACACAACTCCATTTACAGAATGCCAAAAAGGGTTTCATTCCAATAGGGTTCTCAGGAAGAGGCTCTTTTGTGTTTTTTTTTAATGATTTCAACAGACTTGTTATTTTTCATTTGATGGACTCTGGTTGATGTGTCATAAAGATTTTGTCATATTTATTTTTTTTGATGTGAAGGCTTTTTTAAGAGATTAATTAAACATGAGGAAGATTGTTTTCAAAAGATTTTATTTACAGATTCCTCAAATGATGAGCTTTTTTTGGACATTGTTCAGTGCATACTGTTCGCCATCTAAACAGGAAAGTAACAAAAAGCTACCTCAACAGTCAACATGCCTCTGCTACAACAATATTTAATCGAGTGATGAAAGAATCCATCTTTATCTTATATAACATTACATAGCACAAAATAATAAAATTGAAAGCAGTAAGATAACAGAGACCACTGAAATATATGTACAGGGATACAGAACCTAAAAAGAGCTTACAAAGGTACAAATGATGAGATGAAAGAGTATGTAATCAACTGAAAAAAAAGACTTAATAAAGAAGTAAGACACCATCAGTGTAAGAGATGCAGAACAAGTGTCAGTCGTCCATTTTTTGACTTTTAACATTCAAGATAGGAAACCTGGAATTTCGGGCATGATTTGAACTGTTGAAGGTTCTTTTTTCACTTTGCTGTCCTCATTCAAGTAACTTTAGTTTTGTTTTAGTACTAGATTACATCCAGCCATGGGACTAACTTTAGTACTACACTTTTTGCCCTTTACATTTTATTCTCTTTTGCTTGTTAACTTTGCATGGTGTAATCACACACATACTGTATATTATATGTATAAAATGTTATAAATCAATGGGCATAAAGGGTCTGCACACTGGTAAGCACTGCTGTCTTATGAATCTGGCATCCTCAGTTGGAGTCGCATACCCAATTGTTGTCTGTTTGGGATTGGCATCTTCACCCCACTCTCTATTTGATTATTTTTTTCTTCCTGTATTTCATTTTTACTCCCCCATTTTAAAAGCATTCACTTTAGATTAACTGGTGGCCTTTCTAGGGTTGTTCCCTGCCTTAAATCAAGAAATAGTCAAAGTCCTCTTATGACCAGTATTTGGATTAAGTCAATTGACGAATATTATGTTATGTTACCTTGGATTAAGGCATGGCTAAACAAACAATTCCCCAGGCAACAAAAAAACTTTTTTGGTAATCATCAGAGACTACAACACATTTTCCTAGATCAGTTGTTCAAGTTGATTTCAGATCTGCTTTCTGTCTTTTCCAGTCACGTCAACTTTATGAGATATGTGTAATGTTAGTTTATAGTGAACTTGGAAGTAGTTTTCATTAAAACGGAAGCACCAATGAAGTAAATGTTTCAATATCTTCAGTGCAAAGTCAAATAGACACACATTATGTGATATACTGAACAGTGTCAGTCAGCTACCAGTGTTTCTTTAAAAATACTTAGAGTAGGATTTTCATTTGTACACTGTATCTGGATTGTCGTGGTACAGCATCCAGCAGTAGCCCATCATACTCTCATTCTAGAAGTGACGCACCATTAATTGAATGTCCTGGTGAAAGCATTCTCCTTGCTTGTCACTCACCATACTAGGATTTTCGTGAGTGCAACAAGTGTATTTTCAATGACATGAGACAGCCCAGTTTCTGGTATGAATCAAGCAGATTCCAAAATTGTTCCTTGATGCAGGAGACTTATGACTACCAAGAAAGTTTTCGCAGAGCCACTTAAATGCCTCCCAAGCGTCAAGGTCAGTTGCTGAGGGAGATTGTTTAAAACCATCATCCTGCAAAACGGACTTGATCTGTAGACCTATGAATATCCCTTCCTTGATTTTTGCAGGGCTTATGTTTGGAAACCTCTCAACTGAAACCCCAGTGAGTTTGCTTTACCCGTGGCCTTTCAAGGTTCTTCATCAAACCTAGCCTGATATGGAGAGGCCTGATTGCAGAATCCATGCTGGAATATACAATGTTGTTTTATCTGAAAATCAACTCGTGTTCACGCAGCAAAAGCAGCAATCACTGAGATGGTCTCATGGTTCCCTCCACACCATTGGGATTGCAAATAAAAACATGCCTTTCAGCAATCTAACCAGTCACGCAGTCCATTGGAACAACTGGTACAGATGACATGTGGAGCTCAAAATGTATTCTGGTCACCAAATAGACAGCAGAAGTACAATTTGTATTCCTTCTTAAGATCTCTGATAATTGGGTGACATTGTGCTTTCATCGTGAATGAACCACGCACTTAACAGAAACTGTCTGGATGATTAATACAAATTCTAGGCATGATAACAACTGAAATCAATTACAGTTAATGCCATCTGCAACATAAAAATTCAGAAAACTGTCGTTAAATCTTGTAATACACTTAGACTAATTATGACATATATCATGCAATATATAATTAGCTTAATCACAAAAACAAGACGTGCTAGAGAAAAACTAAACACACTCTTGAAATCAGCATGAAAAAAAACACTACAAAACCACATAAAATTACCTCTGATGAAAATGACCTGTTGACCTGTGTAGTTGTAATAATAATAATAATAATAATAATAATAATAATAATAGCATGCATAAATACAGTACATTTCTTTGCTACCTTCTCCACCACCAGAATGTGAAGATCACATTCATGCACAGGAAGAAAAGATATCAATGTAGCTAAAGACTTCAGCTACAGTCAAAAGTCATTCCCCTCAATACTGGGCATAGTTGGTGAAATTCAAATCTGTGGTCACTGAAGCTCTCCACAGTTTGATTATGGGCTGAAAGTTACCCTATACCTAGTGCTCTATATGGTCAGTCTATAGCCTGCCTTTTGAGGATCACATGTGTGGAAACCCAAACCCTGGACACCATAGCCACAGAGCCCACAAGCTCAGTAACACACACGTTAATTTACAAATGGGGAGCTCTTCTCTCTCGCTCCCCACAACAGTACAGTACAAGCACCCAGTAGCACAAGAAATAAGCACACAGTCTACAGCAGAATCTTTCTCCTCTTTGCCACCACTTGTCCTCCAGCAAGCTTCATGCCCCTTCCTCCTGAATCTGGCTCCTTGAATGGAGTAATGCAGCTCCATTTATGTTACACCAGAGAGTGTTCCAGGTGGCTCATCAGGATTAACTGTAACTACTCCCAGGAACGCAACAGGGCTGTGCCAAACTCCAACTCCCAGCATGCCCTGTAGGAATCCGTGGGCTGTCCTCTAGTGTCCCGGGGAAGGTAGTGCCTTGTGGATGCTCTCTCCCCTGGTCTTTCCATCCAGCTGGCATCCTGGCCAGGTAATGGCCGTGGCCGCCTGTCACATATGTTAGATTTCTTTGATTCCTGTTTTGTGAACTCTTCTGCCAGGTTAGGTGACATACACCAGCAACCCTGAACTGAATTATTGTTATTTTGTGTTCTATTAGAATTTCTAGTTTGACTATGCAGATATTTTATGTAATGCCTCTCTATACTGAATATTATCTCAAGAATCTTTACAAGTATCATGCCTTAGGATGACTTTTTACATTTTTTTTAGTTTTAGAACTTACAAGTAAAGTAATTTGTTCATCATCTTATGGTGAGTAGAAGTTATTATTGAACTGGAAACTGTAGTTTAAAATCCAAAGCCCAAGCCACTCACACACAAAAGGAGTAATAAAACTACACTTTGAAGCAAAATTAAACAGAAATAAACAAACATTAACTAACCTTTAATTCATAGTGTATCTTAATGCCAAAAAATGAATTTCATACCTAGCACATATTCTTATTGCATATTTAATTTAATAAGCACAGGATGCTTATGAAGCTTTCAGGAAATCATACTGTGAGTCAACACTTGCATGGGTTTGAAGTTCATCTCTCCAGCACATAAGTCATAAAAAGTCATTTCACATAATTCAGCTTTCAGTAACACTAAACAAATATGATTACCTTAGTAATTTGAAGTTGATAGCTTTTTACTATAAATTCAGATACTTTTGCGTTCGTTTTTACGAATGGCAAAGCAAGGGTCCTTTTTTCTTCAAATGAGGAACTTGCATGCCTTTCCTTGCACCTCCTGGTTCACAGTGCCAAAGGCTGTCTTTAAATATGATTGGTTGGAGGTTTAGAAGGACATCATTTTCACATGTATAGAGGACACTGAAATTCTTACTTCAGTACGATTAGGTGGGGTTACAGATTTACAGTTAACCAAACACTTATCAGATAAGTAGCAGCAGTGAAAAAAACAAGAAATTAAATGGCTAAAAAAGTTGTTTTTCTTTTGTTTTTTTGGTTGAAATGTATGGACTTTCAAAACATACATGGAAGGCATGTAGAAGTTGTAACCATGAATGACTGCCCTGGAATAACAGCTTTGATGAATCATGAGTAATATAGAGAAATCAGATCATCCAGTCCACCACAAGGCACATTAACAAACACCAACACTCACTCATATCAGGTCAAAGCTGAATGTCAGCTTAACATTATTGAGATGCCAAAAGAACACTGCAGTATTTGAATGTATTTTGCAGTATACACAAACACACACGCTCACACACACTCACACACCCACACACACAAACACACACACAAGGAAAACAGAGAGTGTAGGTGAAAGAGCTTATATGTTAGAGAGAACAGAATATAGTTTGAATTTCTAACACTGATTTAACTTCTTGAGACAAACAGATCCATAGGCACAGGAAGGAAAAATGTCACCAGAATAAAAATCTCTGGTAAAACAGGAACATTGAAATGTTTCTTTTACATGGCTGAAGTCTTGGTATTTTAGCTCGGTTCAGGCAGTTTGACTCTGAGAACAAGTCCAAAGGCTTATTGTCTCAAGAAATTCTAATGAAACAGCACTCAGATATTAAACCCACATAAAAGAGAAACAGTTCATGGGCAAGTGAGCAGCAGTATGTGGTGGCCTCGTTTATACCATCTTATTGAATTATCATTAAAACAAAAATAATTCAGTTAATGATACAGTTTATTACATGCCACCCCTTATTTCCTCTTTCATAATATTCTAGCAATGGCTTATTTGACCTTCAGCTCTATCTTGTTTTGAATATTGTTTCTGAATGTTTTCATTTCAAAGGGGTCTTGTCCAATGGCTCAGATACTGTCTGATTTTCCTAAAAAAACCTAACCAAGAAAGTATGTGTGGGTAAAAGAAAGCTAAATTTAGATGTAAAATATTGAATATAATACAAAATTACATATATCAATAGCTCTAACCATTATTAGCATGAATCATAATGGCAAACTAAATATTGAATAATTATTCTAATGAAGTGCATTTGCAACTATGTGCATAACAGTCCACAAAAAAGTGTTTAGCAAAAGAGACACTAGCCTTTGATCCTACACTAAACTGGATTTCTGACTCCTTATTAATCTGCCTCGAAGTATGTTTTTTCAATAAGATTCAACACTGTCACGATTTGACTTTCATTTAAATTTTTCACAGTTGTTTCTTTACCAGAAAATGTCATTTATTTGGTGGCAGGGGGTTGTCTTGAAGGAATTCAATGGTTGCATTTTGTTATGAACTTGAGAGTTCTCAAGCATGAAAGTCCTAATAACTGCACAAAATGCCAACAGGGGGACACCATCAAAACCTGGCCAGTAACATGGACAAAAACACAGGGCCTTTTGAAAATAAAAGATTTATTCTTCAAAACGGCTATGAACAAAATGTAGCTCCAAGGAGCACAAAAAGCAAGTGAACAATTCCCCAAAACAGAATCCAGAAAGCAAAGTCAGAGAACAGAGTAAAATGGTCATAAAATTCCAATAAATCGCAAAGAGCACAGAAAGAAACTAGAATCACTAACCAATTTGCAAGCACATTTAAATGAATCAAAATGTTCTGTGGGTTGTCCCTGCCTTTGTAGGGCTGAGGGTAGTTCATTGTTGTGATGGGTAGGTGGCCTTGCCTCCTGGGGAACCAACCACAAAACACAAGGAACATAAGGCATAGGGATTACAGCCAATAATTAACAAAAATAACAGTGAAATAAATAAAAGACTCATAAATTAACAAAAAAGACATCAAATAAGAAATTGAACCCGGCCAGGGGAGGAGTGTGAATTAAATATAATGCATTTATTTTTTATTTTAATGCTTTTTCAGTAATTTTTATTCTTTATAAAATCTCCAGTGTCACCACTTTAGTATTTATGGGCAATGCCATTTTGTATTTTTGTGTTGCCTGGTTGCTAGGCTGTTACTATGCAGAAGGACTAGTGGTGAGTGGCACATGACATCATTACCCTGACAGTATATAGATAAGTATCTGTTTTATTGTGTAAACTCTAATATTGTCACTAAATGCGCTACAATAGCCTCCTTGTTTCATTTTTATAGTGCACACTGCTTGGATCACAGCTCATGGCTTGCTTCACCCAGTTTCCCACCACTGAGAGGACTCAACAAGAGCAACTCCTTGACTCCCTTCAGGACCTGGGTTAGACAGGAACATCCCTAACCCCTCAAAGATTGCTAGTGTCAGTAAACAAAAAGGTTGTTTCGGTGAGATAAGAACAAACTTTATTTCATTTAATCCTGTCTATGTTTATTTGCATAGATTTCAGACATATGGAACAGTAGGAGTTAAAATGGATGAATTCATATGACTTGAACAACTCAGACCGATGACCTACAGCAAGCTCTGCATCAGGTAGTTCGACTTTAGCAGTTACAGAGTTCAGAAACTATTGCAGGTGGCATAAGCCAAAACAGCAGATGCGCCTTTGCAGATGGCAGGTTTCAGAAAGAAAGAGAGGACCTGAAGAATCCTCAGAAGAATCACACAGCAAGCTTCTCATTAAGATAGCCAAACAGCCTGAAATGCTTTTGTATTCTCTCTTTTATACAGTGCCTTGTTGGCTGGTCTTGTAAGATTTACAGAAGAAAAGCAATAGTTGCATCATGCTAAAAAATTTATAAGTTGTCAATGGTCACATTATTCATACCAAATATTACTACATAGCTAGAACACTAGAATACTCAATGAAAAGGTCTCAATCCCTTATCGTATATGTTCTACAAGACTGTACACACCATTATATCCTAAGTCTAAAGTTTGAACAACCTGATAACCATGGCACATATGTATGGATGCTTGAGGATGCTTTTTGGTATTTGAATCTATTGCCATATCCATCAGCATATTTGCATACATTCTTATCAACCTTCCATACTGATTTGTTGTCATATGCTTTCTTAGCAATTCCTTATGAGTAAACTACTCACTTAAGCTGCATCTTATCTAACTAATCCTATATTTCTATATTAACACTTCACACAAATTAAACATTATAAGCCTTACCATTACTTTTTGTATAAAGCATTAACACCAATACTGCACTGTGCACATCTGGGTCATCTGAGTTTGCAGATATGTTTAAAAAAAATTAGGGTGTGACTTAGTATTATCACTTTTGATCTCCTGGTTTCAAACTCTTTTATCTTTGACTTTCTAATTTTATCTCTACTTCTAGTTTAGTTTACAATTCATCCCTTTGGTATTCCACTCTCTTGCTATATCTTTTTTGAACTGATTTTTTGAGCTACGTTTAAAAACAAATGTTTAAACTTTCTGGCTTTGACTTCAGCTTGTTTTCCTGACCCTGTCTCCTGATCCTTAATTAAATCTTCTTAAGACTCCTCCTTTCTGTGCGGTCATTACAAACACTACGATACTGATCGTTACACGTTACCATCTTCTATAGCTTAAGCAGGACAACACAATGTGCCACAAGATCTCCATGTCACATGACTTAATAACAGGCATAGAAACCACAATATATATAAACATTTTAAAGTCCATTCCTTTTAAAGATCCCAGAGTAGAGTGGGAAAAGGATCTCTTACTCAACATTTCTGAAACATAGTGGAAGGCAGCCATGCACAGAATTCACTCTAGCTCCATATGTGCTAAGAATTCAATTATTCAACTTAAAATCTTTTATCGTGCACATCTGTGTTACTTAAAATTATCCAAAATGTTTCCAGGGCAAAATCCAACTTGCGAATGTTGCAATCAAGCTCCAGCTTCACTAGGCCACAAGTTTTGGACGTGCACCCAATTAACATCTTTCTGGACCAAAATATTTAAATGCCTATCAGACAGCCTTGGTGTCACAATTCCTGCCTAACCCATTAATAGCTGTGTTTGGTATCCTCCCAGATGGGCTTAAAGTAGAGAAGGACAAACAAACTGTAACCTCCTTTACTACACTATTGGCACGTAGACTTATCTTGCTCAGCTGGAAGAATCCTAACCCACCTCACTTAAGTCAGTGGCTAACTGATGTTATATACTATTTGAAATTGGAAAAAATCAAATTTTCTCTTAGGGGATTTGTTCAAAAATTTTCTAAAACCTGGCAGGATCTAATCAATAACATTTAAGAATAAGCATTTATATTGGGGGAAAAGGCTCCTTACTCTCTTTACTACTCTCAGTAATGTTGCTCTGACTGTTGGCCTTCCTTTCTTTCTCATGGGTGGGGGTTGATTTGATTTTAGTTTTGTTAAGGTTTGACTTGATTGTATAGAATGTGAAACAGTTGTGAACAGTGTCACAAAAATTACCAAAAGACATCAAAAAGGTTTGGGGCAGCCACCCGTATAATATGCCCTTGCTGCAAAAGGTAATAGTTGAGAGATGTTCACAAGTCAGAGACCACAACACAACTGAGTTAGGTTGTTAAAGATGGTGACTTTATATACCAAGATCTATGACACCAAAACCGGAAGTGACATCATTACTAGTGCCTGAGTCTGGAAGTGTCGTCATCAGTGGCACCGGGACCATGTGGGATTTCCCGTGGATGGTCTGCAAGGGATTGAGAAAGAAAGTTAGTGCACCTCGCTGCCCCCTGGTCTGGCATGGAATTACTATCATTCAGGCCCTTTAGTTGTCTCCCAATCGCACGTGTGTAACAACAGTTATAACAGAACATAAATGTGTCAGGCAAAAACGCATTAATGATTAATTATGTTTTCTGAATACTGCAGTGTAGAGATATGGAGAAATATTTTGTACAAATTGAACAAAATAAATTCGCAAATAACTTTCATTGTGAAAAGTAAGAATGAATAACAATGTGAAATGCGAGTACAGTAATCCCTCGCTATATCGCGCTTCGACTTTCGCGGCTTCACTCTATCGCGGATTTTATATGAAAGCATAACTAAATATATAACGCGGATTTTTCGCTGCTTCGCGGGTTCTGCGGACAATGTGTCTTTTTACTTCCTGTATATGCTTCCTCAGTTGGTTTGCCCAGTTGATTTCATACAAGGGACGCTATTGGCAGATGGCTGAGAAGCTAACCAATCAGAGCACGCAGTTAAGTTCTCCTGACTGAGAAGCTAACCAATCAGAGCACGCAGTTGAGCTCCTGCGTGCTGAATGCAGTGTTAACCAGGAAGTCTCATCTCGCTCATTCAGCATCAACGTGCTTCGCTGTGTAAAGAGTTGTGCTCTTTAGTGTTTATCTTTGTGCATAGTCAAGCCCTTCATTATGGCTCCAAAACAATCTGCTACTGCTTCAGGTGCCGTGCCCAAGCGCAAGAAGAAGATGTTAACGATTGCCGAAAAGGTAAACGTTTTGGATTTGTTGAAGGCTACGATTCTTTTTATTTAAAAAGTAGGAAAGGAATATAAGATCTACGGCTGCAGCGTCCTTTTAACCAGGGTGCAAAACGAGTTGTAAGTGGATGTAATAAGGCAGTAGTCTGGATGGAATCTGCTTTAGGGATTTGGATTGAAGACTGCCAGAAGAAGAACAACGGCAGTGCTACACAATCGCCTGAAGTGGCTCCTTTACAAGGGCTGTAACGCTCTCCTTTGTTGTGCAGTAAAATTAAACTCATTGTTATCGGACAAGTCATCGTGTCATTGTTGGTGAGTAACCATAAATAATTAATACATTTACTGTATACTATTTTTCTTGCAATGTACGTATTTATTGCTGGTGACCTGTCTATCGTAATGGCTGTAACATATGTGATATCGGAGACACTCAATATCTTTAAAATAATATTTAGGTTTTACTGTATATAAACAGTGTGTGTTTATATACATAATTTCAATTAATCTTACCTAATATCTAAGAGAATACAATGGGATTATGCTGTATAACTCTGCGGGGAATATTTATAAACAGTGCGGGAGAGTTTATAAGGGCTTAAAATATATAAAAATAACCATACAAACATATGGTTTCTACTTCGCGGATTTTCACCTATCGCGGGGGGGTCTGGAACGCAACCCCCGCGATCGAGGAAGGATTACTGTATATATAATTAAATGTGTCACAAAATATTTATTTTTGCTGCTTATTACTTTATGTGTTCATTTAATAAGTTCTTAATTTATTTCAGTGATACTGCAGCATTAAATAAGTCTTGAACTCCATAAACACAAAATGCAGCCCAAGCCCAGGAGTGGGAATGGAGAGACAGCATTTCTAATCATCAGTATTATTGTTGTATTTGACTTTCCGAATTTACAAACAACTGGTAAAAGAACAACAAAATGTAAAACTAACTGAGTTGCATTCCATATATTCTTTATGACACCAATGCAGATACACAAACAGACAAAGAAGTCAGTAGCAGACCGCTTCATAAATCAGGCAGCGCTCAGCAAATACACAATGCAGTAGGAAATATAATTTTGCATCCTTAATATTGTGAATTGATTTTCTTTTCACCTTTCACAGCAAGGCCTTCGATGACTAGTATGGATGTGTTTAATAAAGAGGATGAATGCACACACACACACAAATTGACAGTGCTTGAGTGTTCGTACTGTAGTTGTGATGTATTTTACATTGTTTGCAGTGGTTATTAAAAAAATATTGCCCTATAAAGAAACAGAAAAAAAAATTAAAAAATAAACATTGAACTGTGTCAGTAGGCACAACAAAAACTACCCATTTGTGGAGACTGGATGCAAATCATTTTCACCTGCTGTTTTAGTTAAATGTAAGCATGGCTACAATAAATGTTTCTAATAAAGTGCTGTTATGGCTTATTAGCTTTCTCGCTGGTCTGAACTCTCTGTTACTCTCTTCACTTTCAATTTTATGTAACCTGACATTTGCTTACACTTTATCCTAGGGATATTTAATCAATTTTGATCTCTAAGTCACAAGACAAAAATTCCATTTGATTTAATATCTATCCCGCATTAAAACAAAAAGTAGGAAATTTGTCATGTAATTGAAGTGTAAAGAGTGTGGAGGTTACATTCTTGCACGGTTAGACAATCTGTGTAAACACCTCTTTCTCACATATAATCCAGATGGTTCTATAGAAAAGGCCATCAAACGTCACTAAATCTCCTCCATAAGAGCCTCCAAATTATAAAATTAAAAATCAATTTACCATTTAATTCATGCTCTGTGCACGGTTTTAGTAACTAACAGGGAAATCAGCAGCCATAGGAAAAGTGAATTTTTTTTAAAGTGACTTTTAATAGGGAATATGTTTTATGGCATTACGATTTTACTATTAATGTTTCCTTTAATTATCATTAATTTTTCTACTTAACATGTAACACTGAAAGCCATTTGTTTATTTTTTAATCCAACACGGGAAGAGGGCGTCTAGTCTGTTAGAACTGAGCTCACAACAGAAACCAGCACTAATATGGTACATCACTGGATACATTAACACCAATTTACAGTAACCAGCTAACCAAACTTGCATATCCTGAGAATGCAGTAGGAAACCAGTGTATCCACAGGAAACTCACTCGGACACACAAAGAATCTGTAAACCCCTCATACACAGTGATCAGGCTTGGAGTTGAATCCAGGTCCCAACAACTTTACGACATAGTGTTAACCACTGCACCACATTACTACCCTCATCATCTAATGATTTGCTTAAATGAAAAACTGCTGGGTGGTGAAAGTTAATCCATCACTAATTACTAGCATAGCTGGGTGACACATTATAAGCAGCATTTTTTGCATCATATCATGCACTGCCACTTGTTTTTTCTTCTATTGTCATGGCAGCATATAAACAGGAGAGAAGGTCAACCAAAGTAGTGGGGTACTAGCTGGATAGCCCCACGTAGTGATAAAAAATAAAATAATCAAAGAAAATAGCACAAAAGGGTTGGGCTAAGTCATTAATGGAAGAAGGATTCATCTAAGGATCTATGATAATTTCAGCGAAAACTTTGTCATCTAAACATGCGGATTCAAAAGTCAAAATCGGGAATTATGGTGGCTGGTTTATTTTATATATTCCTGCAGTGGAGGGGACGTGAACTGTAAACTGCAGGCGCAAAAGCAAACTGTTTTAGCGATAGCAGCCACTGAGTAACTGACCAGAGCCCTATATACTGCATATATACCAGTATCTGCGCACTGCACGATAACGTGGAGTGAATACACTTGACTTGAGTATTCCTAGTTTTCATACTCTTTCTCTGTATGTTTAGCATTCTTTTGCTTAGAGGTTGATGTGCTTGCTGCTTCCTGAGCAGCTGTTCTTTTCTCCACCCTAGCGGCCCGCTTCTTCTCTTCTTTCGTTGGCATCTTTTCGCGTTAAAACTGATTAAGTCAGTGTTTGTGTTGCAATTACTTAGGACGTTTTCCAAAATTTTTTCACTTAAGCTGGCACTTAAGTCTTCAATATGCCTCAAGAATGATTTAAGATATGAAGAGGTAAGGGAAGTGACAGCGAAGGTGGTAGGGATGAGAACGGCGCCCGTACGCATGTGCCGCATGGCTGCCCTGCTGGCCACTGCCAAGATTAGATTCTACAATAAAATAAAATAAAAATAAAAAGAGGAATAACCTTGGAGGTCAATCATCTCACCGAAAGTGGACAGTAGAGGTCACATAGTACAAGTGTACCAAATTTCAGGTCAATTGGTCAAACGGTTTGTGAGCTACAAGTGATTTAAAATCCTGGATAGACAAACGGACAGACATGGTAGCATATTATATAAGAAGATATAGATATGAAAACAATAAATCAAATGCATAAATACTATTTAATAAATTGAAACTTGCATTTAGGCCGGCATGGTGGCGCAGTGGGTAGCAATGCTGCCTCGCAGTTAGGAGACCCGGGTTCACTTCCTGGGTCTTCCCTACATGGAGTTTGCATGTTCTACTTGCAAGCGTGGGTTACTTCTGAGTGCTCTGGTTTCCTCCCACAGTCCAAAGACATGCAGGTTAGGTGCATTGGTGATCCTAAATTGTGCTTGGTGTGTGCCCTGCAGTGGGCTGGTGCCCTGCCTGGGGTTTGTTTCCTGCCTTGCGTCCTGGGATTGGCTCCAGCAGACCCCCATGACCCTGTAGTTAGGATATAATGGATGGATGGAAACTTGCATTTAATATACCTTCATGCTTCTTGGTAAGTTCCTTTTTTCACCTCAATCGTCAATACTACAACGATCCTTTTAGGCTTAATTGATTCCACACTCTTCTTGGGTGCCATGGTTAATACGAAAAAATAAAGTGATAAAAAGCACTCAAAACACATGAGCATAATGCAACAGATGTTTTCACAGCAAGAGTGAGAGACAACTTGGGTGCACAACAGATGACGTTTATGCTCGCTGCATAAACAACATCTATTGCTGCATTTTATCACTGCCCATACAATTCAAATGTAGAAGCATCATGCAAACTCAAGATCAGATTTCTTTCAAAATTTAGGATTTGAACTCTGGAACGTTTGAAGTTAGAATCGTTTGAAGTGTGAGGCACCACTGTATATAGATAAATACATAGCTAGATGGGACACGTATCTACAAGACCTGTACGTACATTTTATAACATTAGCTTTTGTAGTCTAACACAGTCAAAACTGTTTAATTCAGGGGCCTGAGGCTGCAGCCTATTTCCACAGCATTGGATGCAAGGAAGGAACTAAACCTGGGCAGATCTCCAGTCCATCATATGACCCATTAATGCACACATGGTGGAAATATGATACTGCCAGTTAACCTAATACATATTTTTTGAAATGCAGGACTACATTCAGAGTCTCTGGAGAAAATCCCATGTGGACACAGGGAGAACATATAAAGTCTGTATAGACAAAGTCCTGTTTGTGGTACATTGATCAGAAAATGATGAAGCATATTTTTATTTAAACTTGAGACTTAATGAGAAAACTGTTAAGTAGTAATATAAGTGTGCTGATACTCACCAATAAACCTCCCAAACTAAATAGCTTTGGGATATCAACAAGATTTCAGACCCTCCAAGGGGACCTACATTGTAATTATGGCATTGCATCTAGAATATTATATATGTTGGAGGAGGATGAAGAAGTCAAAATAACAAGGAGTAATGCCAGCCAAGGAGTGCTAAATGTCAGGCCATGTTAAAAATGAGATCTTCATCCCAGCAAGAGGATTGCCTGGAACATTCTTGGAATACTCCCTGGTCAGGACTACAAGGTGTTCCAAAAGACAGAAGTCAAATATCTGGTCCTCCAGGTCACTAGAGGGCAGTAGCAGGGCGTTATGTTAAAGTCCCAGAGCTCCTCTCTGAGGCCTGTCTCTTAAACGGAATGGCAAGTAGAAAGGTGCAGAACTGTAGTGCATAGTCAGCTTTGTGTGTGGCTTGTTGAGTTTTGTTTCTTTTTTTTTTTTGCTGTGGCGCTGCACTCCTCTGAAGAGGAAGCTATTTATTAAATCTGTAGTTTTAGATATAGTATACATTTATTTTGCCCTGAAGAATTATATAACATTTAATGGAACATCCTATCTCTGCAACTTTGTATTATTTTCTTAAGTCCATGTTTTCTGGGAGGACTGTGAAAATTAGTTGATGGTGCAGACTTCCTGAAGAGGGCTTAGATGACCCAGAGGTGCTTCCTAGGAATCTCATTGGAAATACTACTGGACTATCTCTTAAAACATGGAGTCAGAAGTGGTGAAGAGAAAATGGCTCATCCATGAAGGAGATGGAGGATAATATACCAGTAGAGGATAATATATCAAAGTTTGATGAGATTTGTTTATAAGCATTCCTGTGCCTTATACCTTCTTGTAAACCTTTACTTTTTGCTGCAAAATTCCTTTGTGTGTCACTTTGGGTTTGAAGAACATCACTCAGAGGTCCCAATGCCTAGTAATAAATAAAGTCAAATGTCCACATCCATATCTGCATGTCAACAGTCAAAATGTATTATAGTAATCTTATGCCAATTAAGGGCCATTGGAGCCAGAGCCTATCCCAGTACCCCTGGGCACAAGAATGGCCACATGCATGTAAGAATCTCTATGTACTGTGTGCTCATACCAATAATCTTGAACTTGAAGGTGCATTGGGGTCGAGTCCTTTTTAGGACCGATTGTCCTACTCACAAACAACCTGGCCCAATCTGGAGTTTCCAACCAAACAGGAAAACAGCCTACTTGGAGAAAACTCTCATGTAGTCACAAGATGGACATACAAACTTCACAAAGTAAATGACAAGCCAAGTTTTGAATCTAGAGCACTGGAGGAGAGAGGCAGCAGTGCTAAATTCTGATTTAATAATGCTAGTCATATTCAAATACTGTACAAGTAACTATGTCAGCCACCTTTGGATATTGCCTTACTTGGAAGTGCTGGCCTTGATTAAATGATTTTAATGTTAATACTGCCTGGAAGCTTAACAAGTGAAAGCATTTGAGTGCTTAGTCAGTATGACTCTAGAAGTTGAGGGATAAAGGAAACAACAGTAATTTTTCATACTTTAAGGCATAGCTAAAATTGAGGCTACAAAAATTGCTGTCGTATGATGAAAGTTAGTTAACTAGCACAATGTTAAAAAAATATGAGGCAGAACAAAAAAAGATTTGCTGGCACATCGTTTAAGTGCCAAAACAAATATACTTTAGACAAGCACTAAACATTATTAAGGATTAACAGCTGCCATGTATCACTTACAACATTTGGAAGGATTTAAACAGTTTAGCAGGGGTGTGATTCTTCCTCTGCCTAAGTATTAGAAGGACTATTTGCTAAATTGAAAAGTAAAGAAGTCTCTATTCTCCTTTTCACCCTGAAGGAGTACATTTCAAAGTATTTTTTAAACTAATGTAATTATATTTCATATTACAATACTATATGTCAAAGAAGCTGAACAAAGGAAGGGTGTATTGAATTAGTCACTATTCAGATCATTAGGGCTCAGATACCACAATTCAAACATTCAATTAAACATTTCTTTTCTCTCTCTTCTCTTTTCTCTCACTGTTATTATTATCTTTTACTGCCCTCCATCCGCCTCCTTCAGAATCTCTTTATGTTCCTCGCCTTTGACATGTTTCCCCAGGCTTATAGAATCTGCTGCATGGCCCTTAATTTAAGGGGTGTGCCATACACCATAAAATACAATAAGTTGCTCCCTTACCTCTGTCATTTTATTTGTGTATTTTTATAAATCACAGTGTTATATACATTTAAAGTGATTATGTCTGCATGTACAAATGTATGTGCATACTAGAAAAAAATGAGGTCCATTCATCTAGCCAGCCACTTTTTAAGCCAGCATGCTGGGATCCAGAAGGAGTGTGTTGCAAAGGGGCAACCATCACAGGTCATCACATGACACCTCAACTTTCTCTTACAATTTATAGTCATTCATTTCACATCATAAATCTCTTGCACACGCAAAGTGGAAGAAAGACTGGTATTCAATTAAAATCACAGTTCAGCCTAAAGTATCTCTACACATATTGAAATTGTCTTACTGAAATTAAAAGAGAATGGAGACATAGCCAGCAATTCTGTTTTGTTTAAATTCCTTTCCTATGCCATTGAGCTTTGTGCCTGTATCATTCCAAATTTGAGTTCCCTAATTAGTTGGGTGGGTCTATTCTTCTACACGTATTATGTTTTTTAGGGTCATATGCTCAGCTCTATGCTGTATTTTTTTTACCGTTGGATCAGTGCTTCTTCCTGATGTCCAGTTTTTGTTTAAAGATGCCATGGTACTAATTAAATGCATATAATTTCCTACCTTATTCACAAGTGATTTGTATACAGTCCCTCTTTTATTGATACGTCTTGAATAAGTCTACCCACAGTCCTGTTTGTCTCCTGTGGGCATTTTCCAATCAAAAGTACCTTGGCTTATAACCCATAAAGATTATTTTATTTAATATATGAACATGTGGATAATACTGCCCAGGTCAGATCAGGTCTTGTATTCTGTTCTAGCAATTAGGAGGAAGATTCAACCTGCATCTGGCCCAATTACCTCCTCTACTGAAGTCTGTGAAAAATTCCTCCACTTTTTCCAGAATAAAATTAAAGATCTAAATAATTCAACTAACATAAATCCACCATCCATTATACATCCCTCGACATTGGGTTTGTGCCAGCCACTTTTAAAATCGCTTCTGTAACACCCATGTTAAAAAAGTCTGGTGTTGATGCTGGTGATCTTAACAATTTTCAGCTTTTCCCACTTACCTTTTCTGTCAAAAGTTCTTCAGCGTGTTGTAGCCTCCCAGCACACCAATTATTTAACCTCTAATACTTTGATGAAACCCTTTCAGTCTGGTTTCAGGGTGCAGCACAGTTGTGAAACTGCTCTGCTAGAAGTAACCAATGATTTGCTTATGGCAGCAGACTCTGGATAAACCAGCATATTAATTCTGTTAGACCTCAGTGCAGCATTTGACACTGTCAGACATGACATTCTACTGTCCAGAATACAGAACATACTGGGTATCTCTGGCACTGCCCTCCAGTGGTTCAAGTCCTATCTGACTGATAGGCAAGAGTTTGTTAGTCTTTGCAACAGCAGATCCAGCTCAGTGCCAGTCACACAAGGAGTTCCTCAGGGCTCTGTCCTCGGCTCTCTTCTCTTCTGTATTTATATGTTTCCCCTTGGCCATATTATTCGTAGCTATGGACTGGGTTATCATTTTTATGCAGATGACACTCAACTCTATTTCAATGTCAAAAGTGCAGCTTCGTCAGAGTTTTCTCAGCTCACAACTTGCCTCAGTGAAATCAAAACCTGGATGGAGCAGAACTCTAGAACTCTTTAAAATTAAATTGCAACAAAACTGAACTCCTGCAAATTGGCACTAAAGCACTACTTAAGAAAATGAGCTCCTTTTTAGTCACTCTTGACGGTGATCTCATCAGACCTTCTTCTGATGCAAGGAACCTTGGTGTCGTTTTTGATTCCTCCCTTTCTTATTCCGCCCACATAAACCACATTAAGAAACTTTCTTACTTTCACCTCCATAACATATCCTGTGTTCACTCATTCCTCTCCTTTTCTAATGCTGAGAGACTTGTCCATGCTTTTATCACATCCCACACTGATTATTGTAACTCGCTGCTGGCAGGTGCCCCTTCTAATCTTATATCACAGCTCCAGCTTATTCAAAACTCGGCTGCAAGGGTCCTTACTCAAACCAGCAACAGTGAGCACATGACACCCATCCTGCTCCGTCTTCACTGGCTGCCTGTGTCTTACAGAATTGAATATAAAATTCTATTAATAACCTACAGAGCTTTAAATGGCCTTGTGCCAAACTACATCAGTGACCTACTAAATCACTCTGCTCCTGTTCGCCTACTAAGGTCGTCTGATTCTGGTGATCTTGTTGTGCCTCACACTAACCTGCACTCTATGGGTGACAGGACCTTCAGCTCCATTGCACCCAGACTTTGGAACGATATCCCGAAATGAATTAGATCAGCTGACTCCATTCATTCTTTTAAAAAACAACTTAAAACTCTTCTATTTAGGAAGGCTTTTAACTTAACTTAACATTCTGCCCTTTCTTTCAGTTTACCTCTCTGTCCAGGTGCTCAGGATAATTTGTGTGTCTGTTATATCACAAATTAGGTTATTTGTTAAGTTTTTCTTTTAGTATTGAATTTAGTATTTTACTCTGGTTTATTGTCCTTTATTCTATTTAATGATTTGTTATCTGTTTCATTGTTCTATTCAGGAAAACATTTGTATCCAATGTTACATATACCCTGCTGGTTTTTCTAAGACTCTGTGAAGCACCTTGAGTGTGGGAAAGGCGCTATATAAATAAAATGTATTATTATTGTTATTATTATTATTATTAAGCTGTGTGCACCTTTACAGAGGTCAAATGCCATTTAGAGAAGATATGTTTTCCTGCCACATATTTTATCATTTTCTACTAAACACTTTCATTGAATCTCAATTAAACATTCTTATCTGCTCAAGCTACAATCATCTGCTCCCCGCTAAGACAAGCAAATTCTACAGTTCAATTCATAGTTACAATCCCCAGCATGGGCACTAGAGACCTGCCCTTGCCATTTGTTTTATATGTTTGTTCTATATTCCTCACAACTATTTTAAAAAAATCATCAAATGGAAACTAAAAAATTAGGTTGGACTCTCCACCTCAAACCTATAAGATCATATTCCTAGAATTTCTCCAAATCTTTGTTCCAAATCAACTTCCAACAATAAAACTTAGCAAAAAGATTAATGGACAAATATGTACATATGTATTTTATTTATAAGAAGAGAAGAGCCCATACTACTGCTGAAAACACCAAACCACAGCAATATCCATCTGCAAAGTGGAGACTCTTAACATGCCCATAAGTTTTACAGGAAAATTTTCAATTTTCTCAAAACGTAGAAGGAAGAATGTCATCCAAAGATGACTCATCAGGATTATGACAACTCAGATTTTCTGAAACAAATAATCTTCTGAATTTTATATCCAGGTTGGTCATTTAGGATGACCTCTCAGCATGTGAGACAATGAGCATTGACCTACAATTTTCTGAAGTGAAATATAAAATCAGTAATACAACCAATTTGGACCAGGCAGTACTAAGGCATACTGTGTAGGTGAGAGGAGTGTTTGACATGCAGTGCTACATCATCATATACAATTATAATACTATGCAGGGGCCAATTTTTTGTAGCAACCTATTGATATGGTGTTTTGGTGGACAACCTTACTTTGTCACCATTTCAGAAATGAGGCACTTTCCTACACCCTTTATCTTTGGACTGCTTTGAAGTGTTGGGTGTCTTGAGATTAAATGAGAATGTACAATAAATAATGAAAAACTTGTCCTAATATTGAGTTTAATTTTTACAGCTTCTCCTTGGCCTCAAGAAATAATTGAAAATTAATTTGGGGGATTTTATAGGTCAATGAATCTGGTTGTCAGATTGGCATTGTCTCCCAGCAGTCATGCCGAGTGACATCATAAACCAGCAGCTGGCAGCGTTCATCGTCTGAGTTTGTGGATACAACATAACAGCTAGCATTTTTGTCTGATCATTTAAAAGAATCTCTGGTTTTGAACTTTTTTTTTCTGATAAGATTTACATCTGTTTTGGTTTTGGCTTTGTCCATTATCTTTCACTAGCAAAATACCTGCGCTTCGCAGCGGAGAAGTAGTGTGTTAAAGAAGTAATGAAAAAGAAAAGGAAACATTTTGAAAATAACGTAACATGATTGTCAATGTAATTGTTTATATATATATATATATATATACACACACACACACACATATATAAACACATATATATATATACATATCTACATATAAATATATATATGCACACAAACATATATACATTGTCAGGGATGCCAGGGGCCATGACCCGGCCGGGACGACATGAGGGACCGGATGTGGGTCTGCGCCCACCCTGGATCACGTGGGGGTCGCCTTCCTGGTTGCTTTGGAGGCCACGGGTACAGGGCATGGAAGCTCCACCCTGTAGGGGCCCGCGGTCACTGCCAGGAGGCGCCCCAATGCCGTCCTTCCTCCTCCCGACTCCAGCCTCGAATGAAGGAAGACGGCCCCTTTTATACAGTCCCCGGATGAGCCCCAGGTGTTCCCGGCATTCCTCCTCTGGCCACGCCCCAGCGTGGCGGAAGTGCCGGCTGTCCTCCCGGCAGCTCTCCAGGCGACGTCCTAATTCTTCCCCCAGCACTTCCTTGGGGCGTGGCCAGAGGAGGAATGCCGGGAACACCTGGGGCTCATCCGGGGACTGTATAAAAGGGGCCGTCTC
>JANRMT010062813.1:64807113-64824221 GCA_026402145.1 Polypterus bichir lapradei
CATCATACCACTGAAATAAGTACGTACATCGGTTTTGGTTAGCGCAGGGAAGCCACCTACCAAATTTTGTGAAGATGGGGCCAGCCTTCTACCTACACGGTAAGTTGGAGAATTAGTGACGTTGGAAAGTTCAATATGGCGGCCGACAGTGGCGTCATACCATCGAAATAAGTACGTACATCGGTTTCGGTTAGCACAGGGAAGCCGCCTACGAAATTTCGTGAAGATCGGGCCATAAATAAGAAAGTTCAACATGGCGGACGTTGTCGACCGTTATCAACCGTTATGACCATTATGTGTAGAATTTCTAAATGAAACCTGCTTAACTTTTGTAAGTAAGTTGTAAGGAATAAGCCTGCCAAATTTCAGCCTTCTACCTACACGGGAAGTTGGAGAATTAGTGATGAGTGAGTGAGTGAGTCAGTGAGGGCTTTGCCTTTTATTAGTATAGACTAGCAAAATACCCGCGCTTCGCAGCGGTGAAGTACTGCCTTAAAATTTTTATTAAGAAGAAAATTAAACCTTTTTAAACTGAGGGAAAATATACCAATAATTATTTGTTAAAGATGTCTTTGTATGCCACGTTGTCAGTTCGGCCCTCCAGTTGCAATATGACCAAGCTGTAGCTGTGCGCTGAGCTTACTCTTGAGCATGCAACGTACAGTTGGCCATGTGAACAGTAATCTTGTTTCAAATCTCACAGCTTGGATTGCTGCTGTCATAATCGGTTTGAGGTTCATGGTTTGTTTCAGTTACGACAGTATTTGTAGGACTTGTGTTGAAGAGACATTCGGCATCTGTCAAGCGTTGTAAGTATACAACCAGTTTCATTGATAACTTCACATCCAGCTTTTGAGAGTTTAAACATTTCTAAACATCAAAGTGTCCACTACTGAAATCGTCACCTGTGAAGCTAAGATGTTTAAGAGGCATTGGCGGTTGTCCAAAGGTGTAAAATATTTGGCCATTTCGGTACACTTAAGCATTTCACTCTTCTAGTGCTCCTGTGTAGTATAATTATCTCCTGTACCGTCATCAGTCCACACCTTGAACCTGTCCCAGTCATTCAATACATAAGACACAATGTTCCTCCGGATATCAATAGTGAGCCTGATATGGCTGTGCAATATGTAACAAAGAGAATGGAAAGGCAGGTGCCATCTCCGGGCATGGAAACCACTTGGTAAGTGACAGTTCTTTGTTCGATGGTGATCACCTCGATAGACATGTTAATGGGGGTACGGTTGGAATGATAAAGGAAATGGGTACCTGAACAATGTAAAGTAAGTCTAAAATACCTATACAATAACTATAATCGTAATAAATGAACAATAAAACAGCGGAGAAGCCGTGGATTAAATAAAAAGGCTGTAGTTATCAGCAGGGAGACGTGAATACCGTGGCGAAGCAAGGAAGGGAATGTAGAGACTGGAGCGACAGACGGCCTTATATAGGCAGGCAGCCAACAACGTGGGAGGCGTTGGGATGGGGGACCCAACGCCGCCTCACACGGTGACCGAGCTGCAGGCTATGGACGTATATATGTACGTAAGTAGGATTCAGTTAGCGTTGGGAACCCGCGTACCAAATTTCTTGAAGATGTGCCCATAAGTAACAAAGACCATTGAAAAGTTCAATATGGCAGCCGACAGTGGCATCACATCACCGAAATAAGTACCAAATTTCAGCCTTCTACCTATGAATAAGAAAGTTCAACATGGTGGACGTTGTTGACCGTTACGCATAGAATTTTGAAATGAAACCTGCTTAACTTTTGTAAGTAAGCTGTAAGGAATGAGCCTGCCAAATTTCAGCCTTCTACCTACACGGGAAGTTGGAGAATTAGTGACGTTGGAAACTTCAATATGGCGGCCGACAGTGGCATCATACCACTGAAATAAGTACGTACATTGGTTTTGGTTAGCGCAGGGAAGCCACCTACCAAATTTCGTGAAGATGGGGCCATAAATAAGAAAGTTCAACATGGCGGACATTGTGAAAATTAGTGACATTGGAAAGTTCAATATGGCGGCTGACAGTGGCGTCATACCATCGAAATAAGTACATACATCGGTTTCGGTTAGCGCAGGGAATCCGCCTACCAAATTTCGTGAAGATGGGGCCATAAATAAGAAAATTCAACATGGCGGACGTTGTCGACCGTTATCGACCGTTATGACCGTTACGTGTAGAATTTTGAAATGAAACCTGTTTAACTTTTGCAAGTAAGCTGTAAGGAATAAGCCTGCCAAATTTCAGCCTTCTACCTACACGGGAAGTTGGAGAATTAGTGACGTTGGAAAGTTCAATATGGCGGCTGACAGTGGTGTCATACCACCGAAATAAGTATGTACATCGATTTTGGTTAGCGCAGGGAAGCCGCCTACCAAATTTCGTGAAGTTGGGGCCATGAATAAGAAAGTTCAACATGGCGGACATTGTTGACCGTTATGACCGTTACGCGTAGAATTTCGAAATGAAACCTGCTTAACTTTTGTAAGTAAGGTGTAAGGAATGAGCCTGCCAAATTTCAGCCTTCTACCTACACGGGAAGTTGGAGAATTAGTGATGTTTGGAAAATTCAATATGGCGGCCGACAGTGGCGTCATACTACCGAAATAAGTACGTACATCGATTTTGGTTAGCGCAGGGAAGCCACCTACCAAATTTCGTGAAGATGGGGTCAGCCTTCTACCTACACGGGAAGTTGGAAAATTAGTGACGTTGGAAATTTCAAAATGGCGGCCGACAATGGCGTCATACCATCGAAATAAGTACATACATCGGTTTTGGTTAGCGCAGGGAAGCCGCCTACCAAATTTCGTGAAGATGGTGCCATAAATAAGAAAGTTCAACATGGCAGACATTGTCGACCGTTATCGACCGTTATGACCGTTACGTGTAGAATTTCGAAATGAAACCTGCTTAACTTTTGTAAGTGAGCTGTAAGGAATAAGCCTGCCAAATTTCAGCCTTCTACCTACACGGGAAGTTGGAGAATTAGTGATGAGTGAGTGAGTGAGTGAGTGAGTGAGTGAGTGAGGGCTTTGCCTTTTATTAGTATAGATAAAATAAGCAATTTAAGATTTATAAAAATGAATATTTTGGTGCATGGAGAGACAAACTCAACAGATTAAAGAGATGAAACCCTGACTTTTTCAAATCTGAAACAGTATGAATCAGGGACTCCACCATTTTTGGCAATTTACTTAAATACACTTTGATTAGTACTTTGAATGCAGCAAAACCATTTTCTTTAACTTTGACTTTAGACAGATATCTGGAACCTTTGTTCAAACAAAACAAGTCAAAGAAATGAGCTTTTATAAAAAAGATAATAGCTTCATAGAGAGACTTAACTGCATGACAATATTAGTACAACAGACGTCATGTGACAAAGGTAAAACACAATAAGGGGCTACAATGTGTGGAAAAATAATAACACCACAACAAGACAGCACATTTGGTTAAGGTATAAAAAACAGGCCAAGGGTAAGTAAATACAAGTGCGCACATGAGTACGTCCTTATTCAGCAGTGACATCTTTAAACTGTTGTCTTAAATATTTGCCATTGTATTTATTCGGTGTCAGAGAGAATGAGTTCTTCTGTAATAGAAAATGTATGTTAATGGGCCTAAACCAAATATTAAAATGACAATAAAAAATATATGAGCTCCTGCAGCACTAAATCAGAAGTTGAAACCCATAAATCAAAAATATAATTTACTTGAAATGGTGCTATGTTCAAACAAATTCTATTCAAAATTGGTTTACTTAATAACCAAGGTGTCCAGAATGACCACCAGAACATCATTTTAAGTGCAATAATACGTCATTAACCATGTGTTAAGGACAGTTGTGAAAATACAGAAAAAGACATAAAAAGCATTAAATAATAATGCATCCTGACAGATTGGTTCCTGCCTTGTGTATGTTGCTCAGGGCGCAGAGTCCTATTTCTCTTAACTCTTTTTTTAGGAAAGCAGTAAGGGATTCTCTTTTTCTACAACCAACTGCTATAATAAATTTATCCTGCGCACACATAAACACATAGACACAGTCAAGCAAAAAAAAAGTTATATTATTTGCTTGAAAGATGATTTGTTATTTCATTTATATAAGGAGATATTTTAAGTTTTCATTATAAAGTTCAACTCTCAGTTTGAAAAATGCAAAAAGAACACCACTGAAAAGTACAACTAAATGTTGCTTGTTGTGTAAAAATTGAAGTATTGTTCACCGTGGCCACAGAACTTTATTGGATGGAGAAATGTATCTATATAAAATTGACTTTGAAGAGTGCGAAACAAATGGGTATTTATGTAATATACCCGACAAAAATGTATACCATATGTAGTAGATCTCCCTATAATTGTAATGCCATTTCAAATAAGCAGGGATACCCAAGTGATTTTCCTCTAGATTTCCTCTCATAATATTTTAAATGATGGATTTCATGCAGCAGAAAATGTGGCACTCTAGAATCGCCTTAGTCAGATCAATGTTTTTATTGTATACACTCAAGAGTTTGATCATCATGCCACCTTTATGAGGAATTAAAGGGCAGACAGCAAGGGGGGGGTAACTGTTAACTGTTCTGTCTGGTTTCTCCACAGCAATGCTGATCTAGAAGAAGGACTATAATGACCTCCAGTAACTGCCTGCATCCACTGTTCCATCTTTAAACGGAAATCTGCAGTCTAATGACTTAAGTAGAAGTATGGATAGATTCATGGTTGAGAGAGAGCCATGCTACACATTATCACAAGTTGAGCTGTTACAATGACTTCTAGCAGGATTCTAGCTTTTACGAGAATACAACTTTTTTTCTTGTACAGTATAGCACTCTTCACTGAGTGCAGGCACAGAGCATTGTGAAAAATTCACAGTTAAAATACAAGAAAAGATTACACTAATTACTAAATAATAAACTGGTACACATAAATACGGATTTGTTAAAACACACAGAGGACAAGGTTGAAACTTATTAAGCATAAATGGAAACCAATAATACCTGTTCATTAATTAATTGATGAACCATGGCTTGTTGACAACAGAAGAGATTAAAATTGTAAAAGAGAAAGTCAAAAGCAAAGTCACAGTACTGAAGACCTCGGCCAACTAGCCACCTACTCCCTCCTGGGTTTTTTCTAGTGGAGTCTGTGCTGTCTATCCAATCTGATGCGAGAATGTTTCTATCCAATGATTCCAATGCTCCTTTATCCAAGATTATTTTCCCATACACAGGAGAACAGCCTGGCAGAAGAGTAGAGGCACCAAGTGCCACATCCAGATACAGAGAAGAAAAACAGAATGGAGGAGGTTAAGAAGATTGTATAAAATAACATTACTTCTGTACAAATGAGTAACATACAGAAATGCAGTATGCACAGCTAATCAGCAGCTCTAGACGGGGTATACCACTCTAAAGTAGCAAGTCTTCACCCTGGATTTAAAAGCTGAGACTGAAAGAGTATCTCTTATATTAGAAGGCAGATTATTCCACAACTTTGGGGAGCTGTAACTATAACTCAACCTCCAGCTGTTATTTTATTAATCCCCGGAGTCTTAAGTAGGTAGGCATCTTGAGATAGTCATGTGTTCTCTGGTTTCAAAGTAATGATGTTTAGATAAGTAAGCAGGACAGCAGGACCTTGGCCATTTAAGGTTTTATAAGTTAAAAGGAGGGTTTTGAAATCAGCCCTAAGCTTAACTGGGAGCCAGTGTAAGGACTTGAGAACTGGAGTTATGTGTTCGTATTTTCTGGTTTTAGTAATAATTCTTGTAAGTGCATTTTGAATTAACTGAAAGTTGCATAAAGAACAATTTGAACAGACATTGCTGTAGTCAATCCTACTAGAAACAAATGAATTAATTTCTCAGTATCTTGCATATTTAGAAAAGGCCTTAATCTTCCAAAACTTTTAAGATGCATGTTTTGGATAGTATTGTATTGTGTGTTTTAAATGACATGCTAGTGTCCAAGATAATGCCTAAACTGTGGGCTGATTCATTAAAGCTAAATGTATATTCTCATAATCTGTCAAAAATAAATAGAGAGGTTATTGGTGCTGCAATATTTCTAATATATCTTGTTCAGATTCTTACAACAAATTTGCAATGAACTAACTTTCTGTTCAAATGTGCGATCTTTCAGTTGCATTGCATGTATTGATTTTACCATTATGCTGCCATTAATTAGGTTTAATCTAAGAGGATTATGGCACTTTCCTCTTTAGATATTTGTCATTAGGAAATAATGTCATCAAGACTTGAAAGGTATTTTCATATTGAAAGAAAAAATAATTATAGCGTTTTAATTTTAATGCTATTAATTAATAATGAAATAGGAATTTTTTACTTTTCATTCTTCAAGTGAAGTTTCATTCTATTTAACCTTTTCCAGATGTCGTGGTGTTCTGTACTGGAAAAAATGCTATCCAAACTTCCGGGCTCCTGGCTGATGTTTCCCTGGAGGTGTCCACTGTCACTGAAGATTTCCTGCATTTTTACAGAAATGTTAAGTTTTTTTTTTTTCTGCAAGGTCACAAGTCTAAAACCATTCACTCTCATGTGCAGTGAATTCACTAGAAATACTTCACATTTATTTAATTTATGGTCTATGTTAAAGAAAAGATTAACATGTGTTGCAGTTTGGCTTACCACATATTTTGAATAACATAATTTTGTTCAGTATTTCCTTAATATTTGCTTTGCCTGAGAATCTTGCACTGCCAATTGAATTGTTTCTATTTTAATATTTGTACATACTTTAGAAATACTGTAAGTCACGCAATGGATTACTATGATGATGCTGGGAGAATCTCTTCTAGTTTATTTGCTAATCACTTTCAAGGTTGATGAAATACAAAGTTAGTTAACTGGCCAAGCTTTTTTCATGTTGTCTTTGGTTTTCAATCTGTCAAAGGCCACACGTGTATTATTCAAACAGCCTTATCCAAGGCAAATACACTGATCGGGTACGGCCTACCCTTTTCACATATTTCTCAACTCAATCAATAACAGCACAATATAAACCGGAAATGTTACTTAAAACAAGTAGGTTTGTATCTGTGCGCAGTTTAAATGGAGAATAAACTAAAATTAAAAGATTAGAAGTTACCTGTCTCTTGGCAGCTTGTTGGCACAGTGGCTAGTGCAACTATATGGTTCTGGCTCAGCATATTAGGTGTAATAGAAAATCCAGTCTTACCTTTATGGGCCAGTGAGTATCCACTTTCCAATGTTGGTTCTCACTTTACCCTTTATGCTACTGCAATGGGGATATCCCATTCTTACTTGTATTAGAATAAGGCATTTGTAAAATGACTAAATGTTGCACAGTATTGACTTGCTTTGCTGGTGTTTTCATGGGTGACAGTGACATGGATGTAGAGAGAATAGTGAAATGGTAAAAATCTTTCACCCACCAGTTTATCAGAAACAGATTTTATAGTTTAAATGATAGCTTTTATCTTTGCTGACAGACAGAATCAATGGATGGTTAAAATAATTTCTCTGGCTTTGCATGTCATTATATATATATATATATATATAAATATATGCATGCGCATAGGAGACAGATTTGACAGCAATCATCCTCCAGACCAAGGGTTGGTGCTGTTACCTGATGCCCTTCCTCTTTCTCCCACTGCAGAACGGACGATTCACAGCCAGACCATCTATGATGCCATTTCTGTCATCTGCCCTCCTGAAACCTCAGAATCTCTTCTGGGCCATTGAAAACTGGCTCTGACAACATCGTTGACAGTCCATAATACGACTTACATCTGAAAAGATGTTCTCATTTTTCTTTTTGTTATTTAAAACCATTAATTTTAAGAGGATCACATGTTTGAATTCAAAGGCACTCCGAAAATCAAAATGAAAAAATGATGTGGCAGGCTAGTCCATTTTGCCAAAAATTCATTGAAGCAACTCCAAATCATAATCAGTAGTTTGTATGGCCCCCACATGCTTGTATGCATGCCTGACAATGTTGGGGCACGCTCCTAATGAGACAACAGATGGTGTCCAGGGGAGTCTCCTCCCAGATCTGGACCAAGGCATCACTGAGCTCCTGGACAGTCTGAGGTGCAACCTGGTGGCGTCTGATGGACAGAAACATGATGTCCCAGAGATGTTCTATTGGATTTAGGTCAGACGAGCGTGGGGGTCAGTCAGTGGTATCAATTCCTTCATCCTCCAGGAACTGCCAGCATACTCTCACCACATGAGGCAGGGCATTGTCGTGCACCAGGAGGAACCCAGGACCCACTGCACCAGCATAGGGTATGACAATGGGTCTGATATAGGATTTCATCCCGATACCTAATGGCAATCAAGGTGCTGTTGTCTAACCTGTAAAGGTCTGTGCATCCCACCATGGATATGCCTCCACAGACCATCACTGACCCCCCCACCAAACCGAGTCATGCTGAACAATGTTACAGGCAGCATAACATTCTCCCTGGCTTCTCCAGACCCTTTCACGTCTGTCACATGTGCTCAGGGTGAACCTGCTGTCATCTGTAAAATGCACAGGGCACCAATGGTGGACCTGCCAATTCTGGTATTTTATGGCAAATGCCAATTGAGCTCTATGGTGCCGGGCAGTGAAGCATAGGGCCCACTAGAGGACATTGGGCCACCCTCATGAAGTCTGTTTCTGATTGTTTGGTCAGAGACATTCACACCAGTGGCCTGCTGGAGGTCATTTTGTAGGGCTCTGGCAGTGCTCATCCTGTTCCTCCTTCCCCAAAGGAGCAGATACCAGTCCTGCTCATGGGTTAATGACTTTCTACAGCCCTGTCCAGCTCTCCTAAAGTAACTACCTGTCTCCTGGTATTTCCTCCATGCCCTTGAGACTGTGCTGGGAGACACAGCAAACCTTCTCATAATGGCACATATTGATGTGCTATCCTGGAGAAGTTGGACTACCTGTGCAACCTCTGTAGGGTCCAGGTATCGCCTCATGCTACCAGTAATGACACTGACCGTATCGAAATGCAAAACTAGTGAAAAACAGTCAGAAAAGATGAGGAGAGAAAAATGCCAGTGGCCTCCACCTGTTAAACCATACCTGTTTTGGTGCTCATCGCATTGTTGCCCCTCTAGTGCACCTGTTGTTAATTTCATTAACACCAAAGCAGCTGAAACTGAATAAGAACCCCCTCTGCTACTTAACTGACCAGCTCAATATCCCAGAAGTTTCATTGACTTGATGCTATACTCTGATTAAAAAGTGTTCCTTTAATTTTTGAGCACTTTATACATATATACAGTGTGTAAATATATACAGTATATATATATAGAGAGAGATATAAATAAATATACATCAGCATGCTGCTCATTTACATGCTTGCAGTGCTGTGCTTTACAGATATACAAGTACTGTGTATCCATTAATCTACTTTCTAGACCAGCTGGATCTCAGGGAGCTGGAACCTAGCCTGACAGGTCAAAAGGATCTCTTCCATACACACAAACTCACTCCTACAGGACAAATTTAGTGTCCTCATTTAATCTTAATATGTAGATTTTTAGAATATTCGATAAAAGTTCAGTACCCAGAGTAAACGATTCTCTTGTTACTATACATGATTGGGGTTAGCGAAGATATGCAGCTATTCAAGGTTTAGGTGGCCAGGGTTTGCAATTTGAGAATTTGGTTTAAGATTTCCTACTTTCCAAAAAATCATACATTTTAGTAGTGCCTTTCTTTAATCAATCCAGCCCCATGGTGCTTTACAAGTGTAGAACTAATGTTTAAATTTTTGACAGGAAAACTGATTAGCTCAATGCTGTGCAGTAATTTGACAGCTTAGGCTAAACTCAGTGCCGTGTTTTTTAAAGTCCAAAGCCCAAGTTATTAGACCACGCTGTCTGACAGAGAATTAACACTAAATGACAGAACAAGCTGAAACAAAATTACAAAAAAATTACCAGTTATAGATGTTTGTGAAGGTTATGTGTAATACTTAATTTAATACATACAGAAAGTACTTAATTTAATACATACAGAAAGTGTAAGTGGCTTTCAGTAAGATGGACTGGGAAATGATGGTGCATTTAATTCAGTAACAATTAGACCAAATAATATTAACAACTTTCTCTATTATTTCAAAAATGTGTGATTTTCTATCATGTCAATGTCTGGGTCAAAATAACTTGCACTAAAAAATTAGTAAAAGAAAAAGTAATATCATAATGATCTCAAACCCACTCAACACAGTTCAGGGTCACAGAGAGTTCAGGCTTATCATGGTAGCACTAGGTGAAACATGGCAATCATACTTGGCCAAGGCATCCAATCCATTGCATGGCCCATTCACACATGTATCTGCACAGTGACAATTTAGAATCACTAACCAACCTGCACGTCTCTGAGATTGTGAGAAAAAAAAAATCACAGTAATGCACAACCATACTCACTCCATCTAGGCCAATTTATCTCCTCCAGACAGCATGGACATGTTTGAGCTGTGTGATGAAAACCAAATTTTCCTAGAGAAAACTAATACAAGCATTGGAAAGATTTGTGGATTTCACTCAAATTGTGACAAGGCTGGAAACAAACTCTATCAGTGCTAAGCCTTGCACCACTAGGTTGTTAACAAATAATGTGTAATACAATGAAAACAAAACCAAAAAAATAATGCTAAGTACTGAATTGAAGATTCCTCTGTTCCGAATCGATTTTTACATTTTCCATCAATCCACCAGTTTTCTGACACTTTTTTGCAATATGGGTTCATATGGTGCTGGAGCCCATCCTGGTGGTCTGTAGTACCTAACATGAACTCATCCTGGATGGATGTCAGCCCACCACCCCCAGATTAGAAACTGAACCTGGGTCCATGGTAGACTTTGAGATGGCAGCGCCACATTTACAGACTACTGATTTGTTTTTGCATTCTATATTTACCATGGCATTCTTTATCATTACCTAATTAATACATTTTTACACTTCTGTTGCTGTACAGTGAAGAATTATTCTAAAGTAAACTGATTTAGCTGTTTGCTTCTAAAGTATGTTTTGCTACTGAGTTGTACTTACAGAGCATTTCTATAGTATTCACTATTAACAAGATCTTGTAAATATTGGTTTCACTTATGGAAATAAATGATCTCAAGTCTTTTTTACTTGGAACACAGTCTTCTCACTCAATATGATGGACACCATCACTTGTTGTACACTACAGAAACATTTATTTTATACTGGGTAGTTTGGAGGTGCAGTGATTATAAACAGGACCAGTGTCCTTGTTTTGAATGCCTTTTCCTCCTGTCTGCATGAGTTTTCCCATCCAGATAGTCCAACTTAAATTTTTCTTACAAATCTCCTTGCATGTTAGTTTAATTGGCAACTGTAAATTGGCCCCGTGTGAGTGTGAGTGTGTGTGCATGGGTGGGCCCTACAATTAACTGGCACCCTTTCCAGGGATTTCCATTGGATTGAGTGGGTTTGAGAAGGTTATGTTAATGCTACGCTAATATTAATACTGCACAGGCTTGTCCATTTGAACTTTTGCTCCACTGCTGTTGTAGTTTAGAACATGAGCAGAATTTCATTAAAAATCATTAGTGCCATTCTTATATTGTTTCCGCACCTGATGCAACCCAGCGTCCTTATACAGGATTAAGCAGGTTATGCATGAATTCTTACACATGCTGAATTCTGCCAACATTGATACAAATGTTTATATTGCCAAGAAAATGTAATCTTTCTAAAATCAGACCTTTCAGAGTTAGTCAGTCGTCTCTTGGGGTATCCCATAGTAATCCTCCGTTTGTTAATGTACTCTAGTAATTCTGCCTAAAGAGGGTTAAAGATGCCAGAAGCCATCCGTGAAAATGACCGAGCATGTGCCCTTGTACTACGCTAATGGAAAAGTAAGTAAAATAGAATATGCATAAATATTCAGAAATTATATTGATTTTGGCAACCAGCTTAAATAAAATAAAATACGAAAGATTAAACATTTAACTGCCTGAACCCCCCTAAGATAAAAATAAATCATAACATATAAGTATTTGAGTGAGGGAAAAAAAAAAGAGAAAAATCTCTAGGAGAGGTTAATAAATGATTCTTAATTCAGTCGCCCCCATGGCAACAATGAAACATGGAACCACTGATGTTATTCTTTGGAACTTGTTTTGGAAAAGGTTACATAACTCACTGTGCAATTCCTCAAAATGTACATAAAAGTGTCAGCTTATGGATAATTTATATTGTCAGTATTAGTTATGGTCTGTTAAACAATATTTAATGCTGCAGTCTTACATCAGTGTAGTAAAATCAAACAGAAAATAGTTAAAACTAGGAGGGAGAAGGCAAAGGAACACAGAGAGAGAGAGAGAGGGAAAAACCTGTGTTAAATCTGGAGTGTACAATGGCACTTCTTTGGAGACGATCGCTGTAATTAACATCCAAAGCGGCTGCTCTAGGTGACTAAACGACCCCTTATACACGTGTAAGGCAGAGGTTTTAATTGACATTCTGAAGCATTCCCATGTGAAGAATAAGATCTGAATTACTCTTTAAAATTCAGGGCTCTGCCTGACTGGGTTGTTCATTTGTTATAAGCTGTACTCCACTTCAAACAGGAGAAGTCAACTTCCATTTCTGCAAGTTCTTTTAGCTTCATTTACAAAAGGAGATAGTTGAAAAACTAAGGCACTTTTTAAGTTTGATTCTCTTCTGTGAAGTTGTAAAAGTTTTGCCAATTACAGTTCATGTATTCAGTAATTGTTATTCTAATCATCATTTGCAAATTTATTTAGGATCACATGGAGCAGAATGCCATCATGGGTGCAAGGCTGGAAACAACCAATCCAATGCAATGCAACACTCAACCACACCAGACCACCGGTCAGACTAACCTGCCCATCTATGGCAAATAGGTGTGAAACTAATGCAGAAATAGGGAGAAGGTGCAAACTTCACATGACAGTAGCCAGCCAGTAACCTGTTGCCCAAAATAAGCCTACATTGAAGAAATGTGAACACAAGACAAATTAAAAAGTGATAAATGTATACTGTTTTGTGAAAAGAATGTATACTTGAGGTTGCTTAACAAGAATATACTGAAACTGTTACTTATTTAGGCAGAGTTAAAACATTGTGACTCAACCAACAATATGCTTTAACTATATTCTCAGTCAGTTCGTCATTGTCCAACCCGCTACATCCTAACACGGGGCCATGGGGGTCTGCTGGAGCCAATCCCAGCCAACACAGGGTGCAAGGCAGGAACAAACCCCAGGCAGGGCGCCAGCCCACCGCAGTTAACTATATTGTGCTTTATGATTTTCATTCAGATCCACTGTGATGACGCGAGTTAGAGGCCCATAGCTGTGTGTTATTTTAAATAAAAACAGTGCAACTCAGACTTGGTGGACGTGGATGCATGCTGCTGAAAAGCCATGAGGCCATTTGGAAATTGGCTGATTGTGTATTCATGTGCAAATGCAGTCTGCTCAGCCAGTTTACTCACTGACACAGGTTGTTACACAGGAGTCTGAGCAGGACAGTTGAGAGATTCTGAAGATCAGAAAGATAAAAAGAGAGAAGGAAGGAAAAAGGAATTGGAGGAAATCGGGAAAGACAATTTGAAAAGAACAAAGAGGAGGATCAGGGGAGCTAATTGGTGTGGTTGACCTGAGGCAAGGTGGTCAGGAGGAAGCCCTACGGTAATCAAAATGAATGGCACTCCAGGGGCAGGTCACTCCTGTTGAGCATAGAGGGAGCAGGAGCAGATGAATAGTGTTGAGGGTCACCCTCTGTTAGCTTAAGGAGGGTAGTAGGACGACAGAGCTGGGCTTTGGGTTCTGCCAGGCTCTGAAATGGTCAGAATGCAAGCTGTTTAATTGATGATCCTGCTTGCCGGTGTCTCGGCACTGCTAAGGAGACCTGATGGGTGAGCGAGAGCAGCGTAATTGCAGGCCACAGGCAACCACACTTAAATAAAAAATCACTATAGGCTAAACTTGGTAACGTAGCCATATCAAATTTCCTCGTAGTGCCCATTCTAGTTTCTTAAAAGATAGTTTTTTTTGTAACCTCATAAACACTGACATTATTTAAATTCTTTTGTTGCACTTCTTTTTACCTGGTTGTACCTGTTTAGTTGTTTTGGTTTTTTTTTTCAGGGTTATTTGAGCCATTTCTTAGATACATCACACTTTTCTTTAACCACTGGTAAAACATCATTGTCAGTTTGGTTGGATGGTAAACAAAATTGCACCCCTAAAACAAAACTTTTTTAAGTAAAAAAGGCACAATCAGCTTAGGTGACCTTGTTGATCTATACAGGCCTGGAACATGAGGGGTTTCAGCAGCCAGTTGGCCGAGGTCACCATAAATGTGGCAATGTCTTTGTCTGTTATAACTGATCGTGGATCCTCCAGAACTTTATTTTCTCCAGGGGTGCTGCTGACTGCAGTTTTTGCTTTCCTCTCCTTCATTTTTAACTGGCCAGAGTGTAATAATAATGTTGATGGTCATATATTGTTAGGTTCCACTTATGTTAATCAGTTTAAAACTACTTTACTTTCCAGTCTGTTTAAACAAATTGGTGACTTTATATGTACTAATTATGCAATTTGTAATTTGTAATGTTTGTATTTATATTGTATATACCTGTGCACTTGTCGCAGTACTCTGTGTCTGCATTCAGCATTATAAAAAAATAAAGTGAATTGAATTGAACAGCATGAAAAAAATAAAGTCTTTGTTGACTGATCTGAAGTGATATCCTGCCTTATACCCATTACTCCCTCCTTGAGAATAAGTGGGTTCAAAAATTAATGGTTGGATAGAAATAAATGCAAGATGACTGACAGAGGCAAAAATTATACGGCATAAAGCCGAACGTCCTACAGCATAAGGTTGCAATATTTTCAACAAGCTGTAACTGCAGCGCTCTTTATGCTGGATATTATACCTCATCCTCCTCTATCTTTCTTGTATTAGCAAACAAAAAAATAATCTTATTTTCATCAGTGAAGCGTGACTTTGATTCCATTTTTGAATTACTTTCTTTTCATGTTTGTGACATTACTTGAGAAATAAAAAACGACATTTTTTATTGGTGAAATATGCAGTATAAAATAAACATAATACCATAAGCAACATAAGAATACAGGAAAAATAAACTTTTAATATAAGATTCCTCTAAAGTAATGCGTTCTGAAATTGCAATCCCAGAGGCACATTTTTAGCCGTATAAAATAATTCAATGTATTCCAAGCCTCAAAGGGATGGAGGTAGAATGTTAAACTGCAATAGAATTTTAATCTGGTGGGCAAGAGTAAACTTTCAAAACCAACTTTGTGAAGAGGGCTTTGAATTTTTGAAATCCCCTAAAATGTAAAGTCTATGAAAGTTAGAATACTAACAGTATGATGAGTCAATTTAGGTGAGGTGTGTTTATACTGCACACTTGGATGCGCAGGCTTGAACAAAAAGAGAAGAAAACTACAGCCTCTGTATGCCATAGGTTAGAAAATACTGCAATCTGTGAACACTGCAAGTGCCCGTAGAAATACAGCTTTAACAGATCACCTCTGTGTTTCCACTCAAACAACTAAGTGGCTAGTATCGGTACAAGAATCCTGTGCAAGGTGGATGATGGATGGCATTGTGGCATAGTGTTTACCACTGCTAGCTCAAAGCTACAAGAACCTGTGTATGGCTTTTAACCCAGTCAGTAACACCGTTACATTTGAATGTTGTCTACATGGGTTTTGTCCAGTTTCTATCTATCTATCTATCTATCAATCTTTCAGGGCCTGTTAAAAACTTGTAACAACCAATTAGTTGACATCTGCAGTTACTGTACATCATTAATATTTTGCTGACAGAATCTGTGGTCCCTGCCTGATTAAAAACCACAATGATTATCCTTGAGCCTAGGAAAACAAAAGGAGACTGTCTGAATGATGACACTCACTCAATTCACGCTAAAGTGTCATAAGAAACTGGTGCTTAGACACATTAAGCAGAATATTCCAGATTTTCATGATACCCTCCAGTTTCCACACAGTATCATCACAACTGGCCCACAGAGAATGCAATATCCCTGACATTTCATATCATCCTGGCACATGTTTATGCCAGAGTCACGTTTATAGACTGAGCTTTTAACACCGTTGTACCAGCAAAGCTGACCACCAAAACCCTCAATTTAGGACTTAGTGCCTTCTTCTGTTACTGGATTTTGGAATTCCTAACCAACAGACATTAGCATTTGTGTTTTGGTGTATCACATCTTCAATCCTGACTCCTAGCCCAAGCACTCGACAGGGTACTGTGGAGTATTCACCTATGACTGTGCAACCAGACACAGCTCCAACTCCCTCATCATTGAATTTGCTGATGACACCACCCACATAGACCTGTTCACTAACAAAGATAAGACACCCTACAGAAAAGAGATTTACCTACTGACTCAATGCTGCCAGGGTAATAATTTCACCCTTAATATGACCAAAACCAAGGAGCTGGTCATAGACTTTAAGGAAGAGAAAAAAGACTACATAACCATCTACTTGTACATTGGGAGGGACAGTGTGGAGATGATGAGTGGACTGACTATAGCTGATGACTTGAAGTTGGCACAATTCAATAAGGCACACCATCTCAGGAAGGTGTAGATTTCTCCATCTGCTTTCACACACATTTACAAGTACACAGTATAAAGTCCATTCTCGCTGACTGCATCAAGTTCTGATATGGCGCATGCTTGGCTCAAGATTGTAAAGCACTACAGAGAGTGCTGAAGATAGCAATAAGATACTACCGGCACTCATCTGTCTTCTGTTCAGGGTGCATACAATACTGCCTTAGGAAGGCAAACATTATAATTGAAGATGTCAGCCACACAGCCACATCCTTGTTGTTTCATTCTGGCAAGCAGGACCTTTGGCACTCATAACAGTAGAATCGGGGGCAGTTTCTATCCACAAGTCATAAGGTTACAGAAAACCAGTTAATACAAACATAACAACAAATATTGCAGCATTAAAACACTGTATGTATACGGAATATACAGTATACACAGAAATACTGGCAAATGCATTTGCACATAATTCTATACATATA
>JANRMT010062813.1:64824231-64864231 GCA_026402145.1 Polypterus bichir lapradei
AGAATAAGAAATCAGGAAGGGGGCAAATAGTTTTTCACACCACTGTACACATATACGAGGTACTTCAAAAAGTTTCCGCACTTTTATATTTTCATTGGAAATGGTAAAGATGGCAGGAGTAGCAATGGGGCATTAAAATTGAGCATTAAAAAGTTGGTATGACGCTGGAAAAATTGCATTTCAAAAGAAGGTGATTATGTAGAAAAGTGATGTAATTTGTTTTTGAAATCCTTAATAAATAGAGTTAAAAAAAAGTGAGGAAGTTTTTTGAACATCCCTCATATATAATATGTATTATATACATATTGTGACACGCGTGCAAATTGGGGACAAGTTAAGTGCTCGGATATTTGTACTAATCTTCCGGAAAGCCAGAGGGCACTTTAGACTAAGGCCTTTTTTCCACCTCTCTCTATAGACTGGAAGAATGACAGCCACTGATGTTACTTCTGGTTTCTGCCCGCCTGAACCCACCTCTTTCTACCTAAGACCATTATCTTCAGAAGTAACACCATCTTGAGCCAGTCAGATAGAGACTCATATTGTTTTGATATTTCTTCTCTTAGTGCTTTTACATGCACTTTACCTGAATATATGGGGTTGGCCCTTGTGGTGCCCCAAAAATCATTCATCTCTTTGTGTCTTTAATTACTATATATATATATATATATATATATATATATATATATATATATATATGTATATAATATTGGCAAGTACAAACCACTAATGTAGTGAACATAAGATAATCTATCCACTAGGATTCACTGCATTATAATAAGATGCCAAAAGTGACTGCTGAAAAAGATAATTTTCTAAAAAAATTTCACTTCAAAAACAAACATTGTTGTAAAGCTTTCCTTAACATTTGTGCATAGTTTCCGATAGCCCAGAAATCTGAAAAATACAGTGTATTTTTTCCATATAAGCAATGCAAGTTTTCAACATCAAATAACTGAGCACTGTATTGTTATCATAGACTCTAAGTCTTATGTTATAAACGATATGCAATGATTTCACAATATGAAATGTGATGTAAAATGAACACCAGTTTGTTCTGCACATGATAGCTGTCTGTGAAATAACAAATTTCAAACGTGCAAATCAGTCCATGAAAAAATCCATATAAATTGTGTTAAATTAACTGGGTTATTTTTTTTTTACATATATTGAAAAAAATTGTAGCTTATATGGCAGTATTATTTTAATAGGCACTTGATAAATAACAGAAAATTAAACTTGCTTTTGTCCATCTTCAGTATAAGAGAAGTAGCTTAAACTTCTCCTTTATGTTTTAAAGCATGAGAGTACATAAGTGCTATTTAATGGGCTTGTGTCAAAATATTTGGATTTGTTCCCTCAAAACATTATATCTTCTGCCACTGTAAACTAAATAATTCAGTGGTGACAAATTGTTTCAACACACTAACGTCCGTCTGTAGAGTAGATTCCCTTTTTCCAGCTCTACCCTGTTGACCACAAAGAGGCCTTAGAATAAACTGTATCATAGCATTCGGCTAGACATTTCCAAACCACATTTTTTGTATCATGGTTACATTATGTGAGATTTTGGAGATTGAGAAATTAAAAGGCAACACCCAGAAAGTGAAAGTAAAAGAAACTGTCTAAGATCACATTTAGCAGAAAGGGGTTCTGATTGAAAAATACGACTCAAATTTAATGTAACTTTGATTTAATTTAATTACACTTTTATTTTTTGTTAAGCAGAAGTCATGTTCATTTACAGTCATGTATGAAATAAAAGTAGTGAACTAATATATGTACTTTTTTATTAATAAAAATGCACATTTGGCAATCCACTTATTTAAAATTAAAAATCATATTATATTAATAAAATAGTAAATGTGCATTTTGTTTCACTATTTGCTGTAGTTAAGGGGTGTCCAACTCCGGTCCTGGTGGACCGCAGTGAATGCAGGTTTTCATTATAACCCTTTTCCTAATCAGTGGACAGTTTTCGCTGCTAATTAACTCCTATTCCCTTCCTTTTAATAGCCCTGTTTTTAAGGATTCAGTCCTCTGAATTGATTCATTTCTTCATTAATTGGCAACCAAACAGAAATGAGATGTGAAACGAGCCAACAGTTGACCAGCTAAACTGGAACGTCAAACTCCAGCCAATTTCACTCCAACCAGTTTCTTAATGAGAAGCAGTTCTTGCTGTTATTGAATATCATGACTTGTTGCTGCTCTCATTTTGCCACAGCAGACTGTTGATTGTCTGCTTTTTCTAAGACCACCGTCAAGATGTTTTGTTGACCTGAGCAGACCAACATGACCAAGACCTTTGCCTTTCTTTATTTTCAGGTTAGCTGGTCATGGAAAAAGAAACAACTAAGGGGTCTGAGTCATGTCAATTAAAACTAAAGGCAAAACAAGTTAATCAGCAGCAAAAATGGCTTGCTAATTAAGAAAATAGTTAGAATGAAAACCTGCAGCCACTGTGGCCCACCAGGACCAGAGTTGGACACACCTGCTGTAGTTTATTCTACCTAATATCCCTACTAGGTTGACAATATGTTTCTCTTTTCTTACCCAATTGTATTCCTTATTACTTTTATTCAGAATAATTGATACATTTGCCATCCACTTTACCTGAATATTATTACCTATTTTCAACCTCTATGTGGTGCATTATATTTCCTTTTTATCAGTTACACAAATGGATTCAAATTGTAAGGGAATGTAAATTATAAATAAGGCTAAATAAAAATTGAATTCTTGTTTTTTCTTTGAGATGAAAGTAAGATGGAGACACATAAGTTATTAATCTAATATTAAAGGACTCAAATGTTTAAATGTACGTCTTCATATTAGATAAAGGAGCTCACCTTTGTCATGAAGTAGTAGTTCCTAAACACAATTAGTCCCAATATGACTCAAAACACTCACTATAAGAGGAAAAACCACTAGACCTTGGCAAGTCACAAAAAGGTCAAATGTAGAATCTTTTTTTCAATAGAAAAGATTTATTTTTACAAAAATGCTCTGTGGCACAAAATTAGCTCTAAGGAACACAAAGGCAGAGGCATTGCCTGAAAAGGCAAAGGTAATCCAGTGGCAAACAAGTTCCAACTCCAAAAAATAGTCAAAAACAGATCACAGAGGTCAAAAAATCCAGTAATTCACACAAGCATAAAAATATATCACAGTGAAACTCACAAATGCAAGTGTGTTTAGTGAACTCCAAAAGACTGTGGGTTTTCCTCAGCTTTTATAGAGCTGAGAGTAGTCACTTGACAGCAATGGGCTGGTGGCCCCGCCTCCTGGGGGACAAGCCACTAAACACATAGCACATAGAAAAAGATACATAAATACATCTCAACTAAATGGTCAACAATGTTAACACAAAAAAATGAACAAAAACAGACATAAAAGACACACTTGAACCCCAGTCAGGTAGAACCTTCGCTGATTCATAACAACCTTGAATCGTTTCTGCAAGACCGTTCCAAACAGTTTCATTTCACCTCTGTAACTAATGTCAAGTACAAACACTTAGAGGATATCCTCAGGGCTTTGAAGATTTATGCAATACCACCCCAGGTCAAGAGGGGGTGCTGTAGTTAACAATATGTTCATTTTTAACCCACTGTTTAAAGGGATGCTCGCCGAATGATGACTGACTTTACTTATGAATCCTCCATGGAGGCTATGCCCTTTCTGGGAAGGCACTATAAAGACCAAAAGGTCACCAGAAGTGACCATTCATTACAGACACATGAGCGAGGCAATTGGAACTCGGACTCAGAAGTGATATCTTCTTTTCTTATCAGCAACAGCTGTATTTTGGTATCCTCGTGTGCATTCTTCTTTTCATCTCCTTTCCATAACTATCATTAAGCAGGGTTACTGTGATCGTATCCCAACTGTTCGTTTTGACTATTCATCTTCATTTCATTTTGCACCATAGTACAGAAACTGAGAATGTTAATTTGAGCCAGCAGCGCCCAGGTTTTCTATCGCTGTGGGGGTCACGCAGCAAAGAAAAAGAGCTTTCAACGATGGCCATGAATGCTAAATTATAAAGACTAGTACTGTATAAGAAAGCAAGCAAAACCTGAGAATGACCAAGAAAAGCAGCTGTTGTTGGTTTTGAGATGTTTGACTCTACTGTCAATGTGAATCTGTCTTAAAACATTTACACTTTTCCTTTAATTCAGCCGAATGTTCACTTTTATCAATGTTTTGTTTTTGACAATGACAATAATCTAATTTTTTTTAAATGAAGATGAATCTTCTTTCGAGGATTACTTTACTGAGCATTTCCCCTTGATTCTTAAGAATTAATGTATATAATTCTATCATTCTTTTTAGGAAGAATGGTTCTAATGTAATGACAACCTCCAATAATGTGATCACTTTTTATACACATTTACCAGTTTCTCTCTTCATTGCCAGTCTTAACTTTTGTGGAAACCTCATGGATTTGTTGCAGTAATTACCAAATCAACTCCACTTGAATCATGGTGGTGACCATCAAATTTTTTACCAATCATTACCGATTTTAATGAATGCCCATAATTCTCTGCAGGATCTATAGTCATTCAAGGGCAGTCTGTAGTTTCCCAAGTCTACTGTATTGTGTGATCAATTCTATGCATTTGATTTTCAAATGATGTTTTTCAAATGTTACACATATGTCTACAGTGACTCTATTACTGTACGGATATTATAGTAATTTATTACAACAATAGGCTTCACTGATAGCTTGCAAATGTTGCTCAAGATAAGATAATCTTCAGCTAATTGGTTTGCTAATAGGGTGATATTAAAATGTCCTGTAAAACTGACTTGAAAAATCGGCTCTTAAATCTTTTTTGCACCTACTGTACTTCCTATAGCAAAAGTTAAAATTATTTCTATAAAATGCAACTTGTGGAAAAAGTGAGTGATGTTTAGGAAGTGCAAAGCACTGTGGGGCATTGTGAGAAACCACATATATTCAGCTTGTCAGAAAATATCTTTATGCTTATTCTTTCAATCTGTAGAATACAGACTTCTAAATCTAATTCTTTCATTAGCCAATTTCACCTAATATATAACTGCCTGAGGTCTGAACTAAAGAAAATATATTGAGAATACTTTAACAAGTAATTTCTGTTGACAGCAGGAGGTTGAGGATTTGAGTTCAGGATCTGTTTGGATAATTACAAATCCAGAGCCCTGAATTTAACTTTAGGTTACAGGTAAAATTCCATCCTTAGCTTTGTATGGCTAAATGTAACAAAGATGCTATGAGAACATAAATGTTAGAGTAAACAAAGAAACACCATTTTTACAATTAAGAGAAACAAAAAAGAACATGTTGGATCATGTGATCTAGTATGCTTAAAACAGGATTGCACACGTTTCAAGAAAAAAAAAATCATTCTTGCTAATTTTATTTTCAAAGACTACTGAACCAACACAAAAGGTTTTAAGTCAGCATGTCATACAAATAATATTGTGATTAGGTTAAAAATTGAATTTTTGTCACTTTCCTACTGTTTTTTGATTAACCTTTCGATTCTCTTATTAGTTTCTTCTTAATGTAAAGATTTCAAATCATGTATAGGATTTGTCTGACAGGATTTATTTAATCTAGTTGAGGAGCAGTTCTTACCACGTTCCTGACCTGGAAATACACAGTCAGTGACATCATCGACCTGTAGGTATAAAGGTCACGACTTCCTATTCGTTCAAGTCTACAGAAAAAATATGAAAAGATTACCATGTATTTATTTTTTTTTGTTACTTGGCAAAAAGAATTTAGTACTACATTAACTCAATTGCAGTTTTGGGTTTTGATATTGGCTCAATGTTTTTGGTCATTTCACTTCCTGGTAGTGAATCTTTTCCTGTCCGTTGATTCATGTCTCTTGTTCCAGTCTCTTATATAAAATAATTTTTTGACAACCCGGTCTATGACAGAATGGATACCTGTTACGAAATCAGGGTCCCAGCACTAAAGAGTTCTAAACCATGTAGTCCCACTACAAGGGAAAAACTGTTAAACTTGGCTAGTAACAAGGACAAGCACAGAATCTTTGTATATTAAAAGATTTAGTTTTAACAAGAAAAAAGCTCTGAAGGCACAAAAGGCATACAATGCCTGTTAAAAGAAACAAAAAACTCAGTAACTCTGTAGGACATTTGAATAAAATGCCAGCAACTGTTGGAGACCCAGTGGTTTTAAATGGTGGAGAGTAGTTCCTGTCAGTGATTGGCAGATGGCCCCACCTCTTTGTGGACCACCCACAAAACACATGGAATATAATACAGGCAAAGACAGTACAGCAATGATTAAGAAAAGTAACTATAACATAACCAAGAACAAAAAGGACATAGAAGATGGATTGGCACTCCAGCTAGGGAAGGACCCCTGACCGAAATATAACAATACTACATGTTTGTTCCAGTTTGCTGAAATTGTACTGAAATGCCCCAAGTGCCTGACCAATGATAATACAGTATTCATTCAATAACTGTCCATACTCACTTATTTCATAATGTAACATTCACAGGAAGCAAGGTCTATCATAGCAAAGTGAAAAGCAATCCTGAATAGGGGGTCAAATTGCATGTTTTATAGTTAGCACAGTTAATTCATTTGTATTAAATACGATTGCTTGTCTTTTATTATGTTATTTTTGTGTGTAAATTCTTTGTGTGTTGAAATGGAAGTCAAATGCATATATAGAGAATTTATTATCGTAAGTTATTGAATAAGCAAGGGAGACCAACCAGTCTGTCAAGCTTGTTTGCTTAGCTAAAAGCCAAGTCCCTCAGATACTTTTTAAAAGATGGTTTCTGCTTTAACTACTTAACTCTGTAGTTTATTGAAAATTTTCTACATTTCTTTGTGAGAGGAAGGCCAGATTTAGGTTCCCATGTAGTTTTCCCTCCAGAGTAAAGAGGTTTAATTTCACAGCCTGTCTGAGTGGGCCCTGTAGGTCAGGGATTTACTTGGTTTCCCTCCACAGGACAGGTTCTTGAGCTTACCAGATTGACGCCCAGAACTGCACACAGCCTGCATATGTCTCTCCATTTAAATTCAACACTTTTCTGGTTTCCACAATAATGAGAATATACCATCGATGTAAACTATAAAATCTTTTCAGAATTTGCTCGAGAATTAGCTAGGTTGTAATTTTGTTTTCTACATATTCCATATTGCACCTAACATTATAGTTGCCAGAGTGGATGATTTCAAGTCTAACCTGGCTATTTTTAAATCTGCCCTACATGAAGAAAGTGGTTTGGGGATTATTCTTCATTTTGGGCTATTTTTCTTGAAATCATGTGTGATTTTGTAAAGACAAAAAAATGTATATTTATATTTCAGCACCCCTTAAGGCTCTTTTTACCCAGCCTATGACAATGAAGTGACACAACTTTAATTTAAAGTTTTAAACCTGTCAATTTCAAAGATAATTACTGTTCATTCAACAAGTGGCCTTGCAGTCACATCTGCTGCTACCCAATTATTGATAAAATGGGTGTTGCAATTACAGCTGGTAAGGCAATCTGTCCAAAACAGAAATGCAGAAGTGGGATAACTCCAGTACAGAAATTGCCTGACTATGTTTTGTACACATTTGGAGAAAGCATAAAAATATTTTTTTAAAAATGTATTGGAAGGTTTGGGAAGATAAGCTTAAAACAATTGATCCCTTCTGTTCTATGAGATTATATAAAGGTTAAAGGCTGTTGCATGGTTGGTAAGTAATTCTTTCTCATTTGAATGCCATTTTATAATAAAACATTTCTGTACTGAAGAGGCTTACCTGTAACCTGTGTTGCCTTTAACTTTTTTGACTTTGCCCGGTATATGCTGACAACTACCCATCAATCATTTTTTTTTATATTGCTTCTACTGAAAGAAAGAAAATACAACAGATGTAGCCAAATGGGCACATTTCATAATTTTTTTTTTCTACCGCTCATTATATTTATTTAATGAAATCCATTTAAAGTCTTCACTTTGTACCCTCTGGTGGACATCAGCCATTTGTGAAAATTGCTCACAGAATTTAACTAACTAGCCCTGCCCACTCATGCAAATTAAGCACCAATTCACCAATCAGAGGAGTGATGTTCAGAGATGTTTGTAGCTTCTGTGTAATGAAGGGTACTTGGATGGCAATTTGCAGGCATGAAATGAACTAAAAAATTATTTTAGATTCTGAAAGACGGCATAGGAATTTGATTGTGATTGGACTGTACTGTGCCTGCCAAATCTAGCACACCCCTACCTTATTAGCAGTACAGAAAAGATACTGGAACCTGTACTGAACACAGACAGAAAGCAGTCATATTTTTTTTTGCTGAACTTGTAAGGATGAGGCCAGAAACCAAGGCAACAGGCTTTTATTTTCTCTGGAGCAGGTTTTTTACACCTGCAGATCCAAATTTTCTGTAACTCATAGTGTACTGCATAGAAATTCATTGACATTTTAATTATTATATGGTTTACTATTATTGGCTATACAGCAGTGCACTGTTTGTTGCGGGTGCTTCATGGATCTGGTGTCCTGGGTTCAAATCCTATAACCAGTTATAGTTTGTTCTTCCTGTGTCTTTGTGGGATTTCCTCAATGGTACAGTAGATCAATTGGTGACTCCAGTGGATGCAATATCCAGGGCTATTTCCTACCATGCACCCAATGCTAATAGTATAGGCCTTTGCCCCCGTGATCTTAAATTGAATTAAGCCAATTTGAGAAAGTTATATTATTTCCTGAGACCTCTCTGCTTTCAAACCCAGTTTATTGCTGCAGTGCTAAAACGAGAATCGAGTCCTTGCAAACTGAAAACAAAGTGTTCAGTTCAAGTATGAATCATGCTTTTTCTTCACTAATTGGAAAGCAAATGGCTAAGAATGGCTGCTGTCCATATTGACCATAGCCTGTGCTTTCAAACTATTTTGATTGCAAGATTTTCATGCACTGTATATATTACCTCAAATAGAGAAGTTTTTATGTTTTTCACACACATAATGGAACACAAAATAAAGAGAATAAAAGAAACAGACTAATGAAAGTTTACCTACTCCATAAGAAAACCTGTATTTTAATTTAGTATGTAAAGTTACTAGCATACCCTAAAGCTAACTTGTTTGCAAGCTTAGGTCAGAATGAGTGGGATATATAGTCATCTGGTAGGTGGGTTACTAGACTTTCAACTTTATTGTGTCATTCAGAACTTGAAAGAAACAAAACTAATTTATTCTGGTTATTTTTGTCCTTGTGCAAGCATCAAAGAGTGCTTAAAAAAAGTAGAAACATAAGATAAAGTCAGTTTTATTGCTTGATATGGATGCTGAGAAAGAAAGTGCACAAGAAAAATACCACACAAGTCATGACAACAGAGCGTATTTTAAACAGTTTTATTTTGTCAGCAAAATCCGCAAAATAAATGAACATTGTTTAAAGTTGCACACACAAATAACGAAACATACTTGGATTAAAAAGTTTACAATGAATAAGGAGCATCAACTCTACTCCAGGACCTGCATAATGAACATTTGGTGACTGTTACTTCGTTCTGTTTCTTGGATTCAAAGCCAATTATCGCTGCGGTGATAACAGGCTGTCTTCAAGGATATGCAAGTTTTCCAACCTGTACTCTGATTTTCTTCTCGCATTCTCAAAAATATACAGATTAGATTGACTGATAAGTGTAATTTGAATGTGGTATGTGCAGACTGGCATCCTTTCCAATGTCATTTTGTGCCTTGTACACATTGATGCTGTGACAGGTTTAAGTCAACCACAGTCCTGAATTAGACTAAGCAAGTTGAAGAATATATGAATGTGTATTAAATTTACTGCATCAACTAAAGGGAAGATTTAAATGATAACACCTCCAATATTGTACGAACATCATCAGTGGCTTTGTAGGTTTGCAGTGTAGCATCTGCAGAATAGATTCTTCTTAAATCAACAGCACATTTCCAGAGAGTTGACTCTTTGGCCATATAGTAATGTGCTTTTCATGCTGTTTTCTATGTTTTCATGTACTTTTCGATTAATTTAGCTGTCCATATAGTTTATTTTTCCTTTATGAAATTCAGGGTTTTGGAATTTCCAAGACAGGAAACAGTCTTTGAAACAGTAGGATACCAACCATTACAAACTTTCTAAAATACTTTTTATGTAATACTTGTGACCCTTTGATGGAAAAAAGCAGGTTCAGGAAATAGATAGTTGAACAGATAAAGTGTAGTATTGTTTTCTTTGACCAGAATGCAATATGAGGTTAAGTAATAGAGAGGTATTACATACTGTACAAGGAGTATTACTTAGTTTTATCAGCACCATTAAATTAGCTATTGCTTAAGTGTTTTCCATTCTAGATTAAAAATTTATATTCTTATAAATGCAAATTATTATTTAGGGTAAATAAATACATATATTATATTTTTAAAGCACAATAAATTTAAACCACCTTGTCACTGGTTCAGATTCCATCAGACAACTGCCCTGTAGCCCTGGTTATGTTACTAATCCTGGATGTTCTCCCTGTATGTGTGTGTGATATGTCAGTGGCTTCATATAAAACCATCAAATAAATACATAAATCTGTTGAAAATTCCAGCATCTTTGCAGTCCACGTGGGTTTTAGCAGAAATTCTCATTGTACAAGTATTTTGTGTTCCAAGAAAAGAGATACATAACATGATTACTATTCTGATAGTATTCATTACTATTCTGACTCCATAGGTGTTACAAATTATGAATCTCCAATCCAAATGGCTCATTCCTTCTCAACCCACAGATTTTGTGATTGCATAGGCCAGAACATTAGACTGATTTCGTTGTCATTTTGAAACATTTCAAGACTTTTCTGGAGACATTTCCCCTTTCCAGACCATAAAAGCACAAATACAAATGGGTACACAAGTGCTGTGAAGGGATTCACCTAATAGGGAATAATTACTGAATATCCTCTGTGGCGGACAGCCGAGACGCCCCATTGACACTAGAGCAACCATGGAATGCATACTACGTCCCCCAGAACACTTGATGGCAGCCCCCTTGATTACATCGGGGCCACAGTTGTGGAACACCAGAGCTCATCCCTGTTGGGCTCCGTGGCCACCACCAGGGGGAGCTGCACGGCTTCCTGAGCCTGTGTGGGCTGTAATGCAGCCACACCCAGAAGTGCAGCTGGAATTAGGTTAATTATCACCTGAAGCACTTCCGGGTGGGCTATAAAAGAAGCAGGCAGACACCACTCTGGGAGCCAGAGTTGGGAGGAGGAGGACAACACTTGCTGGGAGGAGTAGTGGCGAAGGAAGATTTGGTATTTTGTTGGTGCTTGGCTTTTTTGTTTTGTGTGCTTCTGGGACTGTGCTGTGTCTGTGGGTACGAGGAAGGTGTACATTTTGAAAATCAAGGTTTAAAAATAGTACAAAAATACTATAAAATGTAAATTAAAATGATTTTACAGAAATTGCTCTTTATGATTGCCTGTCAGGTTGGCTTCCTTATGATTACACATTTTTAACAATCATATTCATCAATCTCTTCTTTTTATTCATCGTCAAAAAAAGAACCCACCAATCTAGAGTTGGACTAAATGTACTCCATCACTCTGATGCATCAATTAGCGACTTAATTACAAGCACTGCCAGAAACACAAGAACTTCTACTTGAAGAATGTACGTAAAACCAATGCCAATCGCTGAGTTAGACTGTTGTATAGAAAAGATCCTGTCACTTTCCTCAAGAGCTTAATTTGATTCATCTAATGGACTGTTGTACGCTTCGTTTACTAGATTGATGCTAGAGTCATGGTCCTAAACATCCTTCTGGGATGGCACAAATAATATGACTTGTGATAATTATGAAGTTTTTGCAAACTTTACTTTAAGAAGCCTGTCACTGGACTAATAATTTAGATAAGGAATATTTGCTTAGGTGAGAATATTTGAAAAGACAAGAATGGCACCTTCTACTTACCAGGGAATGAAAACAAAACTCCTTTCTGATTGTGTTAAGCACAATACATAAACTCTAAAGGCACCCATTCCTCTTAGAGGTTAGCCAGGTGTCAAAAATATTAAATAGCCATCCACACTTGAAACAGTCATGTGTCTTGCATCATCTTTTTCATACCCAGTCTTGGTGATGAAGATGCCAGGTTTTGCTGTGAACTTCAAACATGTGAGTTCTTAAAGTTAGAATGTATCAAAATATGACATTCTTAAACCCATATTCTTGTTTTTTACCTGAGAACTTGTTCACAGCTCTCTGCACCTGCACTCAGCAAAGAACGCTATATAAAAATAGGTTGTATTGTATATATTCTGTAATAATTCTTATCACTGATACATTATTAAAAGGTGTGTTGACATGACAAACATATTAAGCTTCAAAAGTGATGAATATGACACATACACTCTATTACAGTTGCCTTTTACAAGGGCTGATTCTACTTATTTGCATAGAAGAAATTACCTGGGTTTTCCTCACTTTATATCAGGGTAAGAAACCAATGCAATCACTGCATTACACAAAAATACAGGTGTAGTTCACTCCCTGCATACATAAGACTATAAATATCATGCACTTCAGCCTATTCATACCCTAATGCTTTAACACAACACGGCTTGTCTGGTGTTACCTGAAGATGTACACAAATGGTCATATATGAAGGGAATAATCCTCTGGGGACCTGCAGAATTTAGACTTTGAAGACCCATTCTCTGGGAACTATGTGTTGAATTGGTTTCAGCATTACAAACATTCACTGCTCCAAAATCTGGCTCTACCTCTTCATATCCAAATTTTAAAAATGGTTGGCTTTCTGGCAATCAGCATCTACCAGTGGGAATTAGTTGACAGGTCATGAATATCTCTGCCAATCTTCTGTTCCATCATGCCTGCTGTGCTAAAAGCCATAAACCGACTGACAAGGCACTACATTTAGTATCCATATGGTATGGGTGTAGAGTTCAACATAAAAATGCTATTTGTAGAAATGTCCATTTTTTTAAAGTAATTGGTGCTATTGACTGCACTCATGTTGCAATAAGGACACGTAGCAAGAATGAAGTTGCTTCAGGAGTAACATTCCATCAATTCGCAAGTCATCTTTGATGCACAGAAGAGAGTTCAAACATAATAAGGCATTTCCAATTACAGATGCCATTTGCAGATGGAAATCAGAGAATGTAGATGTGCCTTTTCCATCTCCTGTTGCACTCACTCTGCTGGTGACGAACGTTTTTCATTTCAGGCATGGTGCAGCTATTAGAGTTCATGGCATTCACGTCAATAGTAACATGTTTCCATTCAATCAATATATTTCTGCTTGTTAATGCCACTTGAGCTTAGGCCACTAAATAAAGGTTCCTTGTGTGTAAAGGTTACTTTTAAGGTGAGATCTTCTCTCTCGAAGTCTCCAAAATTTAGTTTTTGTCCTTCTTCTCTTGACATCACTATCTAACCTTAGAGGTAAATCTGCTCATTATGTATGTATGAGGTTAATTTACACAGTCTATATATGCCTATTAGTGTAGTGTAGTAGTTAAGGCTTTGAACTTCAAACCCTGAGGGTGTAGGTTCAAATCTCGCTACTGACACTGCGTGGCCATGAGCAAGTCACTTGACCTGCCTGTGCTCCAATTGGAAATCTAAAAGAAATGTAACCATTTGTATCATAAACGTTAAGTCGCCCTGGATAAAGGCGTCAGCCAAATATGGTTCATTAGAGTTTGAGGCACATTTACAAGATAATTATGATTTATAAAGGGTAGATTATATAGAAATGTACATATGCCAGATTTTATAACGAGATCTTTTTCTTTGTCGTACACACTTCCTGTTTTTTAGCATATGCAAATTTTTACACCCAAATACAAGCAAAGTTTTATAAATGAGACCCCTGATTTCTATCCAAGTCCTTGGTCAAGATTTATGGTCACAATGTTGACTGACTGTTAATTAAATTTGCAATTTCAGGATAACATTATGCTTACTTTTTTAGCAAGTACATGTACCTTGAATCTCCAATGTCAACTGAAAAGGTTAAAAATGCTGGAGCAAATTTAACCAGTCAAGGCCTTCCCTAATAGATGCAAAAGGGGTGAAAACAGTAATTGAATTTTCATGCTTGCTAATTAATTTAGATTTATTTGTTTGCATCTTGGTCTAATGTCTTCAAAACCAACTAGTCTTCCAGCTAGCTAAGGAAATACTTCTTAAAACAATTTCCTTATTCATGAAAATTAACTTATTATTTTTGCAGTTAGTGATAGCTGCAAAGTGTGACATTTCAGATAGAATTATATATAAGAGTCATGCAGAGGTTCTTTGTTTTCCTTTAATCAAGTAATTACTCTGCTCTATAACAGAGGGCATATGAAATCCCCCCAAAAACTCCATCCCTTGAAGACAAGCATTGGCCATCCCTGGTGTAAGAGAACTGCCATGCTTTGATTTACTTTCAGTAATTGTAGTGAAAAACAAGAAGGAAAAAAAAAACTATTTTACATACTATATCTGCTCGAATTAAGCCTCTTTTTGCATGCTGCTACGTATAAGGCACATTGAGGTTCATCATTTTGAAAATTTCATTGAAGTCTCTGAAGTGGAGTGTTTAGAGCAAATTGCCATTATAATGAATCTGCCCTTCACAGCGATTTGCAATTACAATGCACACAATATAGGCAGATTTTTTTTTCTCTTCATTTCATTCAATTTAATTCATATACAGCATAAATGACTATTTTAAGTTAAAGTATTATATAACTTTTTAAAAAATAAATGGTCTGATCCTGATGTTTTCAATTAATTGTGCATAATTTTTTTTCAGATTTGTATATGTCAGCTGAAAAAGGCAAATTACGCATTGTGTATGCAAAAACATTCTTCATTAATAGACAGAGCTTGGCCTGTTCAACATTAAGATTAATCTTTCTGAACAAGTCTTTAGATTCCATGGTTCACATTCATAAAACAAGTTGTCTCTTTTATCAGGCCAGTTATAGCTTAACGTGACAATATTTCATCGGGTGATTCATAAAAGTCATTTAGTGTTAAAAACGTGGTTTATTGTTCAATTAGAATAACATGGGTTAGTTGAGATTTTCCTCATTAACAAATTATCTGTATCATTCATAAAAGTATTTGTGCTGCTAATTGACCCTAATTGAAGTCATAATTCCAGACTATAATATAAGGTGTTTAGCTGGTCCGCTATTCTAACACGGTTTAAGGCCCACTGTGGTGGTTGAAGCAGTTACATTATTTGTATCCGTAATTTTCATACTTAACAATTGTGTTGTTAGTTAATTGAGTTAAATATTTTGTATATTGACCAACTGCATAAAAGTCATTCACAGAACAGCTAGAACTTGTTAGCTTTCTGTCATTTATCTTTCTTACATATTTTACGGTCTCTGCCCAATTCCTGCTTTTGGAAGATGTAAATGGCCTGCCTTTACATTACACTGAAGCACTGTAGGGCACAATGGTGAGTGCAGAAATCTATTCTGTATGCCCCTGTCACAAAGCCTGGTGGTTGCAGGATTCTAACCATCACAGGTAAAGAATTTTCTCAAATCTTTTAACAACATTCTGTCAAATGTTACACTTGTTACACTACATATTGCATATTCAGTAGGGTAATATACAGTATGATGTATTGCATTCTTGTATTGTTGCACACTATTGCAATTTCGTCTTATATAAACATTTCCTGCTTTTTCTGCTGACTGGTCTTTCAAACAAAGTATAATCTTCTTCAGTAGTATCATCTATTTTGTAAATTACTGAAATAATGATTCATGAAACAGCTGACATCTTGTAGACTTGTCAAATATCAGTAAAGCTTAGATGATGCTGACATCACAATAAGGTAATATTATCTCCATCAAAATCTCCATCAAAATGAGATATTCACTTTTTCAGTCAGTCATTTTCTAACAGGTGTAGTCGAGAACAGGGCCAGGGGGCAGGAGGGCCTTGGGGCTGGTAGATGCTCGAGACTATCTCAGCCAACATAAGGCACATAGCACAAACAAACTTTGGACAGGGAGCCAGTCCATCGCAGGGTGAACACGTACAACCCCAACCACACACTAGGGCCAATTTAGTATCTCAAATCCACCTAACCAGCATGTCTTTGGATTGTGGGAGGAAACCAATGCAGACTTGGGGAGAACATGCAAACTCCATTCAGGGAGTACCTGCAACAAGAACCCTGGTCTCTTTACTACGAGGCAGTAGTGCTACGGGTCTGCTGCCATGACTATTTCTATATAATAGCTCAGGATCCCCCCCAGGCTGACATCTTGTCTCATCCTCCGGAAATGACCTTCTAACTGCTGCAGCCAGGTGTTACATGGGCGTCACCTTGGCCTTGTCCATCCTCAACAATGGGGATCCTATGAGTTGGCTCATGTCCATCTTTTACTTTCATTTTAGAAGGTTGCCAAATAAAGTACAACTTGCAAATAAGAATTTAGAACAAAATCGATTCAAACGAGATGCCTAATAGTTTGAAAAAAAAGATAAAACAAAACACATTGATTTTGATGGTTAGAACCGCTGCCATGCTATTACACATTAAACATATGAGCAACTTTTGACAAGAACTGGCCAACCTTCCTGAATTAGTTAACCTTTGAAAATTGTCATCACAGCAAGAACTGAAAGGCCCTTAAGTACTGCAGTCTCCTGCAAAACTTATTTTATGCATGATTCTCTATGTCAAAAAAAAAGACTGTTACCATTAAAGATAATGTTTTGATATCTATTATAAAAAGTTATTAACAGTCTCTAAATATTTTATCAATTATTCTTCAGTTAATAATAAATTATTAGACTCATGAAATATGTTATAATTTTGCACAATTTAATATAAACTTATGTTTTAGAATTTGCATTATATCTTGGGCTATTAAATATCATTTGTTTATTTATAACACTTTGTCCCGACAAATGTTTTGGAATTTCAGAGGATATCATAAAGTATGTAATAGAATATATAACTTATAAGTTTGTTGATGGGTGAATAATTGTTGGTAGAATCCAAAAATTGTTGGGGTTCCAACGGGTTCGCTCCTTTTAATTCTCCAATTAAACAAATCAAAATCAGTGCTCAAGGGCACAAAAGAGAAACAAAATAAGAAGCCCTATGGGCTTTGAGAACAAGTTTTTGCCCTTGAGAGCAGGTTTGTCATAAGGAACTTGGTCCTTCCAACAAGTCCGGATCCAAATGCGACCTCAGTAGACGTTGGAACTGTATAGCACTACGGATAGAAGGGGTGCTGCTATTTTTTCCTCACAGGGTGTCTTCTCACTGCTGCAGAGGAGGAAAAAAGGACAAGGTTGTTAGCGACAGTCCCTTATCTCACCCTAATGGGGTATTGCATACCTGTGATGAGCCGGGAGGATGTTCCTCTTACATACATGTGTGACCAGTTATATACATACAATAATTCTAAAATATAGTAAGTGGATGTAGAGGTGATGCACTCCTACAAGTATTTGGAGGTCCACATCATTGACAAGTTGGACTGGTCTCATAACACAAAGGAACTATATAAGAAAGGGCAGAGCAAGCTCTTTAATGTGGGAAGTGACATCATTCACATTGTCTCTCTGTGATGGCCAATGCAATTTTCTACGCTTTGGTGTGCTGGGCTGGTAAAATCACTTCAAGAGGGGCCCACCAAATCAACAGGCTAATTAAAAAAGACCCATAGAGCACTTTGTGGGATTGCAAAATAATTTACTTTAGCTAACATCTGAAATGCATATATAATTATTTACATATTTTTAGGATTTCAGAAAAAAATACAATGGTTGGCTCATTTGTATTTTAAAAATCTATTAGGATTTCTTCTAATAGATTGCTTTTTTTGCAGGGTGCTTGTCTACAGACTCTGGTTTATGTTAGCAGAAAACATCAATATAAGTGCCAAAAGGAGCCCTTCAGCAAAACAGTCAAGGAGCTTCACTTAAGATGGAGCAATGACTGACACACCTTTTGAGATCAATTTTTGGAACATAAGTACGTATATCATAAAAATATCATCTGGTCATTTAACTCATATTATCCTTAACTACAAGGCAATTCATGCTCAATATGTACATTCTGCAGAAAGTGCTTCAAGTTTCATAATGGGGAACTCTGAACAATATGAACAGACTGATCAAGTACTCTGCAAACCAATATTTCAAGTATTTGTAATGCCAAAAAAGCAGCCAAATGTAAGGTGTGAACAATGCTTTGGATTTATCATATGTTGATTTATTATGCATTGTATCTTCTGCTTTAGCATGACCAACATCATAACTGTTGATGAAGACAAAAAATTTATGTTGCGGTCATAAAAATACACAAATATCAGAAAGCATGTGTACTGATGCTGTACATGCTCTCTGAAGGCCTTCTTTTGATAATTAAAAAAGAAAAGCCAAAGTTATGATCAAAGAAAGACAATATGATGATATCTGCAATGTGGAAGAAGTTAGCCTCTCCCCCCCCCTTACTCATATTTGAAATATATTATGATTTAGTGTCTCAAAAGGGCATTTTAAAAGTTGTTGAAAATATAATGTATAAAGGTTCTTCTACAGCATGTATACTATATTAGCAACTTTCATTTCTGGCCTTTAAATTATATTAAATTATGGCATATTTTTATTTTTTATTCAGTGATTTCTTTTCTCAATTGCCATCCATTTAGTTCTTCACAAAAGAGCTTCGTAACATAAAATATATAGTCACAGTAAAGCTAGAACTGTTGATGGGAAAGGTCACTCCATATACTGATTTCAGTTTCCTTTACCAAGATGATGGCTCCCCAAGAGGGAGCTTGCTTGCCAGTCATGTATGTTCAGTGCAGTCTGTTTAAAGTAGTTTTTCTTAGTACATGGTGACTGACTGAGTCTGTGAGAAGGATGACAGTTGGGAAAGTAACAGCTAGGAAAGAATAGGCATATATTGTAACTAGTTCTATTAACTTAACTGGTCTGATTGGTTTTTCCCCCTTTAGAAGCAGCCATTGAACATCACAGATACTCGGCCTCACACACATACAGGGTATACTTGATTTGTACATACACATTGTAGACTTCCTCAAAGATAAATAAATATACTTTACTTACATGTAAATACTGCCATCTTTCAAAATGATACAGAATGGCTTCTGGAAAGAACTACAGCAGATTTTTAAAAAATAATTGCATTCTGTTTTAAAGGAAGAGCACATTTCCCAAATATCCATCAAATACAATTTTGAAAAAAAAAAGTCATTTTAGTTAAGTTTTTTAAAGTTTAAAGACAATTACGTACATTTTTAATTTACAGTAGAAACCTGTTGACTTTCTAATTTTTTGGGCTGAGTTACAGGTAGTTTGCAAAATTTGCTATTCAATCTGGATTGTTTACCAGGCTTTAGTATGGAAAAAGTATAAAGGAATTGATTTTGTAAATTGCAGGTTATTGACTGATAATAAAACAGAAAGTATTCAAAATATGTGATGACTCAGAAAGTGTAAGTTTGAAAGGCTGATCTTATAAACTTAAGACATTTCTATACTTTTTTACTTTTCAACTATTCCGATTTAAATCAACAAGGATAATTTCACCAATTGCAGTGAGTTTAATGGAAATTGTCCAAAAAGGTCTTCCCCTACTTTATTAGTGATATGTTCATTCATCCATCCACTATCCACTTTTTAACAAATAGTATGGTTGTGGGGAGCCTGAGCCAGTTACGGCAACATTAACTGCAAGTTAGGAAACAACTAAAGCCAGGGAGCCAATCCATTCACTCATCCTAGGCCAATCTGGAGATGCCAATTAATGTTATATGCATGGAATTTGAAATAAAAAAATGCAATTCTCAGTAAAAAAATAAAAGCCAGTTGACACAGTCGCCAAAGACAAATACTAGGCTGAGATTCAAGGGCAGCCTCCTCTAGCTACTAAACCACCAAGACAAAACCATCTGTGCTCACGTTCTCCAACTCCATGAGCCAAAGAAAGGCTGGCTCCTTTCTGGAGGCCACATACAAAGTCCAATAGATTTAAGAAGAGAAGCGGGTGTCCTAAGTTCTACTCTTTAAGTGCTTGATCTCTCTTTCTCTGTCTTACACTCACACAAATGCACACACACGGCTTCTGAAGATGGTTCCGCCCCTTCTGTCAGGGTCCATGTGGCCCCACCACAATTATCATGTCAGAAATGCCACTGTATGTATCTAATTTGTATGTATTTATGTATATTATATCTACTCTCTATATATAAAATCCTAAGCCTAAAAGTTTAACTATTTTGTGCAACGATTTTATTTGACTTTTTATGTCACGCTTTAAATCGGGTTTATTTTAAAACCTACATATATATGTTTGGTATCATTCTTCAGAATTTATTGAACTTAAATGTGATGTTGTTAGATTTTCAGATTCTTATTCCGTTTTTAAATTATAAACAAAAAAATTTCAAGAAGTCATGTCCTGCAAGATGACACTTAACCAAGAGTGCCAAGAGATTTAACCACACCAGGATCAGAAATAAAAGACAAAGAGTAGGTCAGCTACTGTACAGGCTTTTAAATGTTTGAAGCGCCATGCAAGATGCAGATCATGCGGCACGGCAGCAGCAGCAAGCCAGCAGCTGATCGAGCAAAGAGGAGGTTAAAAAAAAACTGCAATTGTTTTCTATTGTATTACTGTTTAAGAGGGGGTTTTGGAGGAGCAACCGCAATCCTTGGGGTGTGTTCAGCCCCCCTCTTCACAACGCGAGCGGCAGACTGGCCGCAACTGGGGGTTAGGCGCCAAAGGCGCCGGGGAACTTGCCCCCCTAGTACTGTATTTAAAATTATATATATTAGAAATAATAAATTATTTATAATTTGTGTATTATTTACGTCAGAATTCCAAAGTCTGTTTATTGATTATCCGGTATAACAGCTGTTCACAAATTGCAATCTGCCCTTCATCTTGATGGAGTTATGTTTTCAAATAGACCATTTTCTTGTTTCATATTTTGAAGATGTCTACATATTAAGTCTTTATAAAGATAGAGAGATTTTATAAACATAATAATTTGAAAAGCCTTTATTTTTCTTCAATTGACACGTGCTTACTGAATCAAAAAGAAAAGACCTTCTTAGTATGTCCCAAAAAGAAAAATAAAATACTATTTGAAAAAGCCTCGAAAGGTTGCTTAATTTTAAGATTTTAAATGTGAACATTTATGAGCCTCAAAGAAAAACTGTTCATATGTAAGTTAAAGATTAAAAATGCTTGCATAAAAATGCATAGATGTACTCATATTTTTGGAGCACAAAAATATGTTGATAATTCTCCATTTTCTCTTACCCATGATGAACTGAAGTGTCTGAATTAGAGTGTAAATTTCCATAGAATCTGAGCACTATTTGCTTTAAGCTTACTCTCTGAACTCCTAAAATTCTAGCAGTATTATACTGGTAATTGCAAAAAGAAGAAGAAAAAAAGGGCAGCGTATATCTTATACCAAAACATTTATCGAAAATGTCTGAGTTTACATTACTTGTATAAATTGAGATGGCAGAACTTGAATACATAAGTTTTCCAGGCTATTGTTTTTCTTCGCCCAGACGCATATGTAAGTCGCGTGGTGAATAAGTAATTCAATTTCACTCTATCAAAATTCTTTTCTGCATCCAGAAGTAGTGGCATGTCTATGTTTTCTGATGATGATGAGGTATAAATCACACTAAACAGACAACAGAGAATTAAAAAAAGAGTGTCTCACTTTGATAAAGAAGAATGGTTGCCCTTGATAAACCTTGTTTAGTGTTGTAAAATAACAGAGCTAAGTATATTTTCTAAGAAGGGATTTTTGTTGTCAATGTTTAACTGGATCTGTAAAATTCACACTTTATAGTGTATTTTTAGAGAAATACAGATATGGATGTCTGACTTAGTGACTTGGGAAGATTTTGTGGCTCATAACACCCTAGAACTACAGGAGTATTAAATGTGATGATTTTAAAATGAAAATTGAACAATTTGAAATTTTGAAAATATGTAGATTTTTCACTCTAGATTGATTTATTAACCCCTACAACTTTGTGAAGTGTTAATGTCTGATGTACAGCTTACCCCCAGGGTTTTGGAAAATAAGGTCTGTGAAAGAGAGTTTTGAGGCTGATTCTGATGAGCACAATATTATATCTATCCATCCGTACATTTTATCACTCATGTATCAAGTTCAAAGTTATAAGGAGACTGGGGTATTTTCTGTGTTGGTTTAATAAGCAGATGTGTATTAGGGATTCTACTATACCTGCTCACTTATTTTTAATAAAAATTATGCAATTTAAGAATTAATATTTTTTCACACAAAAAGTCTTGAATGAAAGCTGTTTCTTGCAAAACTGGAGTTCGGTAATCTAGTATATTCAATTCAGCTCAAACATTTTTTTCTGTTGCTTGCTTTTTTCAAATTGTAGTGTTATTGGGCATAACTAAATTGCTATAGCGATTTACAAATATTTTAATTCCACATACAAACACTTCATTTACATTAAACCATAATATTTAGCTTGTCATAAATATGTTTCAGCTGCAAAGAAATTGCAGTTTTTGTGTGGATAAAGCATGCTTCGTCTACTTGTACAATATAATAAAATGTTTCTATAAGTTTATTGTGTTATTAAGCCTGAGAGCCTCAAAGCTCATAAGTCCTGAATAGTTCCAAAAATGTGCACTAGAAAAGGGAAATCCTGTCAAAACTCCCGGCTAGTATCACAGAGGGCGATGTAGAGTCTCTGTAAACAAAACACTTGTTTTCATAAAAATTCTCTGTTACACAGCAAAGCTTCAAAAGTCACATGAGGCACAGCAGGGAATGCCTGCAAAGGCAAAACAATAAAAAGGCAAACAAGTCCCAAATACAAACCCAATAAATGAAGTTAAAAAACAGAGAACAGGTAAAAAAAATCCAAAAATCACAATAAACACAATAAAAAGACACAATAAACGCTCACCAACTCCCTTGTGCATTTGAATGAACCACTAGGAACTGTGGGAAACCCTCTGTCTTTATAGGGCCGAGTGCAGTCCCTGGCGGTGATAGGCAGGTGGTCCCAGCTCTTGGAGAACCACCCAAAAAACACGAGGCACATAAAGGCATAGAGACAAAATCAAAAACAAAAAGTAATACAAAAAAATAACAAAGTAACTTTGGAATAAATAAAATAATCAGAAGTGAACAAAATGAATAAAACAGATCTCAAACTTGAATCTGATCTCCAGCTAGGATGTGCATTCTGATCTCTATCTTGAACACCATCTTCTGGCAGCTCCTGAACTCTCCTAAATCCTAGTGAAGTAAGGAGTAATTTCCTAAATTATGAAAATTGATAAAATGCTTTTAGTCCTGGTCCGACTCCTAAGAGAAGGACTGAACTTGTTTCACTCTGACATTTTTGATACATTTAGGACTATTTTCCTACTCTGTGATGCTTGATAAATGTGACTCCAGATTTGAAGAACAAAAACAAGAGAAATGGGTTTTTCATGCTTTTACAGTTCAATTAGTAAACAAACCATGTACATTGGGCACACTAAAAAGCCTCTCTCTTGTAGGGGTTGGTGGACTGGGTGAAAACAATCCAACCCTTTTAAAAACTAACCTGTTTTTTCCTGCTTGTTTAAATAGTATTTAATTTATTTGCATATCGAAATAGATTGTTTCCAAAATTACACAATGCATTCTGTCTTTTGGAGTGTGTGTGAACAACTTTAGTTTACTACTGTTAGAGAAGCAAAAAGCAAAAGGCTACTGTTAAACTGACTGCAGAAGTTTTGATATAAAATATTCTGCCGCCATTTAAGTCAAGTGCTGTGAAAGGAATTAATTTGAAACATGCAGTACTAAAACACTGTCATATAAAAATTAAGTACTCAGACACTCTGCAAAATAGGGCAATCACATTACTATTTTATGTATGTTCAAATGTGTATTACAGCTTGAAGTCTTAAAATTGATTTTAAAAATTTTTAAATGTTTCCAGTCAGCATCATATGATTTCTAACACTGTATACAACATTGTGTGTTTTTCAGATCAATTTTTATTTTTCAGACATACCATCCAGGAGTAACTTGTTTGTATATTTTGGTTCTCATGTTATCAATGACAAAAAAGCAGCATTTCATTTTCAGATAGTGTGGTCTGTAGGGGGCGCTCCAGCTACCCGGACCCGACACAGACAGACTCAGACACTGGTATAGAATGAGTAAGGAAAAGTTGGGAAAAGTTTCCTCTGTAAGTGTTTCCCACCACAGCCACAAGTGCAAACACTGTAGCACTAGCACAATACAGTGAGCACACTCCCTTCTTTTCTCATCTTCAGCACCTGTCTTCCTCTTTCACTCCTCCTGCCAAGCTTTGTCCTCTTTCCTACCAACTCTGGCTCATCGAACAGTGACAGGCAGCCCCTTTTAAATAATCCCAGAAAGTACTTCCAGTGTTCCAAAGCCTTGGCTCAGGAGCACTTCTGGGAAAGGTGAGAGCTTGTTAGTCCCAGCAGCACCCATAAGCGACATCTATAGAAATAAACAGGATGAGTCAATGAACTCCAGTTCCCACGGTGCCCTGTGGGAATCCATGACATCGATGCAACCCAGGGGAGCTGCCATCTGGTGGTCGAGGGGTGGTACTGTCCTGTGTATACCATCTCCCCGGGTTCTTCCAGGTAGAGGGTGTCCCAGCCAGGTAAGGTTGCTGGCCATCCCTCACATTTACCCTCCCTCAGCTGTGCTTTGTAGGGCGAGGTGGCCCATCCTGCGAGGGATATCCTTCTCCTGGGGAGGTTGTCGGCATTGGCCAGTCCATGGAGCCGTTCTGCAAAGCAAAAAGGTGATGGGGAGATGCTGCACCGATTTCTCCTGTCAGCTTCTGCATCCCCCTCCTGGAGGCCATGACCCACGGGTCCGAAAACAGGATGGGAATCTTTGCCTTCACTCCTGCTGAGCTGAGGCTGGCTTGTTTCTCAGTGGCAACAGAGCAGTGCCATCCGATGCATATGAACACATGGGTTCACGCATCACAATGTTAGGAGACCTGGGCCTTCTCCCACCAGTCTCCTTTCTACTCTGGGGTGTGGCGCCAGTCTGGGTCTCTCTATGGGATGAAAAGAGACCTCATACTCTCTGCACCTCCTTTGCCTTGCGTGACCGCCACTGGTTTGGTGGGAGACTCTATAACCAGACAATTGGTCATCATGGCTCTGTCCATTGTCAGAATTCTGGCTACTCTAAATCATTAAGGCCAATCGGGAGTCAATTTGCTCAGATTTCTTTTTTCACTTACGGTACACGTGTCAGTCACTTGTACCACCAAATCTATCTGTGTGGAGAGTTCAACACCAAGCCCACTTAGTTACTCCATTTGGCCTGTGGTGCACTCTGGGATATGGAGTTCCAGAGGCTGGCCAATTGCAGACTGGTTTCCTCCTGTATCAATTTGTTGTTTTGTTGACAAAATCCTCAGACAAATCCTGTGACTCCTTACTTTTTGCAGGTGAAATGATGCAGATGTACATCTCTCCCTCTCACCTTTGTAGAATCCCATCAATCGGGCTTCCGTTTGCTTTGGCTGTCCTGTGGTTCTTCTGCAGCAGGGTATGGTCTTCGTTGTTTGTGCCGTCAGAGCTCCCATTGTCATCATCACATACAGAGATGTGCTTCAGCCACAGTCAGGCATCTGAGCATTCTCCTTCTAGGAGGGGTGTGTACGGGAGAGACATGAAACTTTGCCAGGGTTTACCATCCCTGGGCTTGGCACACAACTTGTTCCAGATCCCATCATCCAGTATTCGTCTTTCCCAGGTGGCCTTTTCTGTCTGCAGGTCACCTTGTTTGCTGGTGACAATGATGTGTTTCTGGCCTCTCACTGCCTTTGGGCCATGCCTAGTCCTCTACTTTCCCATCATGGGTGGAAGTGGTGCTTCCAAGCTTAGTATGTGGTGGTGCACTGCAGTGTCAGGATTTGCCACAAGACTTTTCTCAAACAGGTCCTTGACAAGAAACAGCCAGGAAATCCTCCCAACTACACAACTTGTATAATGTAGGGGGTGCTCCAGCTCCCCAAATCTGACACAGACCTGCTCAGACACTGGTATAAAATGAATAAAGAGTTTTTATTGGGAGAAATGCTTCATCTATATGTGTTTTCCACCACAGTCACAAGTGCAAACAATGTAGTGGAAGCAAAATATAGTGAGCACACATTAACTCTTTGTCTCTTCTTTTCTCTGGCTTCAACACCACTCTGCCTGCTCCGCTCCTCCTTGTATGCTTTGTCCTCCTTCCTTCCGACTCTGCCTTCCTGAGGAGAGGCAGGCAGCGTCTTTTAAGTAACCTCAGAAGTACTTGCAGTGTCCAAAAGGCATGACCTGGGAGCACTTCTGGGTAAGGTAAAACCCCATGAAGTAGGGCTCATTAGTCCCCACAACACAACCTGGTGGCACCCCTGGAACACAACAGGGCCAATTCCCATTGTGCCCTGTGGGAATCCATGGTGCCGCTGCAACACAGAGGAGCTGACATCTGTTGGTCCAGGGTGATACCGTCCTGTGTATACCATCACCCACAGTTCTTCCCAGATGAGGGCATCCTGGCCAGGTAAGGATGCTGGCCATCCCTCACAATAGGTGTGACTGTCTCTTCTTTAGCTTACAAGAACAGTTGACGGTTGACTTATACTTAATTAGAAAGCTACTTTTGTAATATCTGAATGCACCACCTAAAGTATTTTATCACTTGTTCTATGTGATGGGTCTATAAAATGTAACAATAGCAGTGGTGAAATTGATCCTCATTTTTGTTTGTATTGCTTAAACAAAAATTTAACTGTTTACTGTGATTGGATAAAATAGGTCTGTGTATAAAGTAAAAATACAGCCCGAAAAATACAATAATAAGGATGAAAACTGTCTTTTTTTAAAAAAAAACAAAACTGATGCGGAGCATCACAGGATATTTTTCCCCTAATGGGTATTTAACAAGTTCAGATATATTTGAAAACGAATACTATTCAACATGCTTTGATTGTTTTAATATCATAGTCAAAACCTAAAAAATGCATGCAAATTCAATAAATAATTTATTATAAAAGCCACACAGTGATTGCCTCCTAAGTACAAGTACCCCATACAGCAACATTTATCCACTTTTTTGGCCCTTGACCTTTGTTCATAATTTCAGTTCTGCTTTAAACCTTTATTTTGACTTTGGTCTTGGACTCTTTTGAATTAACATTAATGACCCCAGCTGGATTTTAACTAATTCCTCTGTTTTGCTGTTTCTTCTATCTTCTGATATTTTTTAAATCTGTTCCTTCTAGGACAACACCAGATTGTTTCCAGAAAATGTACAAGTTGTACCAATGTGCGCCTTTATGTATCTGACTAAATACTCCCACTCTTACTTATGAGGCTGATAAGACACTTGAAATCCATTTCTTCTGTTAAAAAAAAAACAAAAAAAAACTCAGTATTATTGTGATCAAAGTATCATGATAATTTTATATCATGGGGTGTTTTCCCAATCCCATCTCTGCCAAGCACTTGCTTCCTCTGCTCCTGTATTTTCCCCTCTTTTCTGTGTTATCAGACCACTCTTTCTCCTCCATTTAAACCATTGCTTCAGCTCTCTCCCTGAACTCTGGGCACTAAGGCATCCCAAAGTGACAACTGAACATAACTTAGAAGCACCTCCAGGATACAGGGTGGCTTTAATTTTACAACAGAATCAAAAGACTGGAGCTTCCTCTATCAGTCTCAGGTTTCCCAGCACCTTTGAATATTTGATTGCCCTTGAAAGTGGCCTCCTTTCCAAGGTAACTCATTTATTGCCTGTCCTCTCAAGTGGACAAGCCAGTATGTCCTCTCCCAGTTTGGTGTTATATGTTGCCTTCTATCAGTCCGGAGGTAATTTAATGTTCCCCAATCCTTCACAGTTTGACTTTTTAATATAAGAAGGATAAGGTGTCTCTGTCACCTCTCGGACTTTGTACTCTCGTGCCCTGGGGAAGCATTGCCTGTTTTCTCAAAAGTTGTCTTTCGTTCTCCACTTCATAGGTGTCTCTGTCTCTACCACTTCTGAGCCATTCATTTCTTATACAGGGCATTCCTTCTTTAAACATTTTCTTTCAACACTGGGATGACAGCTTGTATTTTCCCTGGCAGCGAATTATTCCCTCTCTTTCTTAGGGTCTTAATGGGCCTCTCTTCTGCCTTGCACATATATAAATTCATATAACACCATGGCCCTGAAAAGAATAAGTAGGTCAGATATTGGATGTATTGATAAATATATATATATATATATACATTTGTAATTGCTATAACTAATTGTACTTTGTTCGTCATTCATATATTTTCCGCGGTAAATGGAATTAATAAACACAACAACAATTCATTTATTATCAATTAAGGATGTTTCTGATCTGTAATGAAAATAACTTCATGCAGTCAAGTCATTTTTCTTTTGATAATAGGGCTCTCCTTCTTTTCACAAATACATATGCGTTCTGGCAGCCTTCATTTGTGCATATAGCATTAGATAGGAAACTCCAACTCAGGATGTATCAGGTAGCGTCTTAAGCTCTGTGAGAATTTTCTTGATCTTCAGATGAGGACGTAGACACAAGGATTATGGTAAGGATGACTTTTTTCCATGGGATTTATAGATTTTTATCCTTTTGCTTTTGTAAAATAATGAGATGCTCTCTCCTACCTGTGCTTCATACAAATGGCAGAAACTAACATGAACTGCATTGAAGTAAGTCTGCCTTTTTAAAAAAAAAAATCTGTATTTCATTTGATTAAATGTAATAACTCTGTAGTAATGACCTAAACTTTATTATGCCAGCCAATAAAGTTTAATGCTCTGCATTATCTTTAAATGTGGTTGGCCGTAAGGTCTTCTATTATCTTGTTGATGATTAAGGATAATTTCCATTTTTAAGTGTATACTAAATCCCAACATGAGGTCTAACATTATGAGATGTGTGGTAGAAACTTAATATGACACAGCAGGTGCCCTCATTATATTTCTTATATGTGAGTGGATGTCAGCGTAAAAATTGATCAAACCTTTCATCTGAAAACATATATGCCAACACCTCAGTGACACACTATAAACAAGACTCTCACAAAACAATAATGATACTTATCAGTCATAAGCCTTGAGTTTTTCTGAAAAAAAAAAAACCTCTAGGTTGTATGTTATTGGAAGTCAGAAAACATAGATCTTTTTTTTTTTTTTTTGTTGGTACTGATAATTCACTCACAGCCGGAGATTGATGACTACAAGAAGTCTATAAAAGATGTTACTGCTATATTTTCTTCTTATGCTTTATTTTATCATGTTGTCAAGCTTTGCAGAAAACAAGAAACAAATCAATGATTACTCTGCTTAAATATTAAAGAAGATTCTAACAGACATTTTTATTCAGGTGTCTTATCTAATATTCTTGAAAGCAGCATTTATAATATTTATTTTATTTTGATTCTCATATGGTATTTAATGAGCTTGTCTATCAAGCACTATGCAAGTAAACAGGGATATCCAAAAGATAACCTTTGTGGCCACATTTTAAACATACAGTATCAACCAGCAGTATTTTTATATAGTAACTATGTTCTTCTTGAAATATCTCTATTACATTCAAACACGTTATGTGAGAATGTGTAAATGAATTGGATTCATTTGCAATATCACAGAGTGCTAACCTAGTACCTTGGGAGCGAGTCATGAACCAACCCCGAATGGGAGGCCAATCTATACTGTACATCCAGCCATTTACCAAAAGGGGCATTACAAAGTCAGAGGGAGCCAGAGCAGCATCAGACACAGGATGCCAGTTCATCGCAACAAAGACACATAATTCAAATCCATTATTTTTAAATGATTATTTCCAAAAAGCATACATCATAGATGAAAACTCACAGCCACAGAACCATGTTTAGTAAAGCTGATTCACAGTATAAGTGTCTGGGGTTCAGATCCTAGCCTGTACATTTTTCGAGTAGAATCCTGATGTCTGCATGGGTTTTCTTCCACCATTACAAAGACATGCAAGTTAGGTTGATTTCTACATTAGCCTAAGGTGAGTGAGTGAGTGTGGCCTTGTGCTTAGTGCTACCAGGTTAAACGTTTGCCCATGGGACCCTAAACTTGAATTTGAACATTTTACTTTAATTTATTCTCATAAAGTAGGCTTCTCTTTAAATGCCTAGCTCATTATATACTGTACTACTACAATTACAGTATAATAAATTTCAAACCCTTATGAGCACATAATATCATACAATATCTGCTCACATTCAGTCAGCCCCCTTGCCTTGTCTCTCCAAGAGTCTGGGTTCGAATACTGGCCTGGTAAATGTTTTGTGTATACTGCCCTGGGACTAGCCCCACATTAGTCTGGCCCCCTTATCTGTGGTTGGCTCTTGACTTATTCTCACCATATATAGCGGGGTGTCAAACTCCAGACCTGGAGGGCCGTAGTGGCTGCAGGTTTTCATTCTGACCCTTTTCCTAATCAGTAACCAGTTTTCACTCATAATTAACTTCTTTTCACTTCATTTTAATAGCCCTGTTTTTAAGGATTCAGTCCTCTGGATTGATTCATTTCTTCATGAAATGGCACCCAAACAGAAATGAGACTTGAAACGAGCCAACAGTAGTAAACTGGAATTTCAAACTCCAACCACTTTCACTCCAACCAATCTATTAATGAGAAGTTGATTCTTGCTGTTAATTAAGCCTGATTTTCTGTTCGTCAAAATGTTTTCGTGACCTGAGAGATCTTTCTTTATTTTCAGATATTGTGTGATGGGCACAGGTGAGCTGGTCATGAGGTGGCTCGTTTTGTGTCTCATTATTGTTTGACTGCTAATTAAAAAAAAAGAGACAACTAAGGGGCCTGAGTCAAATTAATTAAAACTAAAGCAAAAGAAGTTAATTAGCAGCAAAAACTGGTCACTAATGAAGAAGTTGGTTAGAAGAGAAAACCTGCAGCCACTGTGGCCCTCCAGGACCGGAGTTCAACACCCGTGATATATAATGTATTTTTGGAAAACTTCTATTTACAGATTCATCTGTCAGAGACTAACCCCACTGTGGTTAATGAGAGTACAATCTTGTGCATTTTTTTTATTCTTTGTCTTTGTGAAATTAAAACTAACACATTTAAGGACTGAAAAAAATCACTTCCAGGAAGTACCAGGTAACATTTTTAAAAGCAATTTAAATATATATTTTAAACCATACCAAGTACAGAATAACATTTACAGTATCGGACCCAGGGCAGGATCTCACTTTGAACACAATGCATGGTCCTCAGTTTCATATTTTTCTAGTAGCAGCCATAGCTTTGAACAATGGGAAATATGCAGTTAGTTGAGAGCAAATGTACATTAATCTGGCAAAACAACATTTGAGTCAGCACCAAAGGGATCTGATGGAACAATGTTGCTCAAATACTTTGATCTGCTCCGCTTCTGACCTGGACCAATTCACCCCTCCTTAGCCGACCTGGTGATCCCAAGCTCCCTTGGAAACACCATATGGATGCCGAGCTTAGTGCAGACACCCGATCGGCATAGGCCACTACAGCCCAGAACTCCTGGGCTCAAGCGATCCGCCAGCCTCAGCCTCTTGAGTAGCTGGGATTACCCCAACGCGCCCGGCAATGTTGCTCAAATACTAATAACTAATTATGTTACCTGCCGAAGATAGGTAAAATGAAAAATTTTAAAATATTTGATTTCTCTTCTCTTATGCGTACCCTCAGTGTTCCTTCTACAACTGTGTTCAGTATCCCCTTATGTCTCAGCCTTTCTTGCCAGGTGCTTCATCTCTCCTTCACATTTCTGTTAAGCCTGCTTTTCATGTCATTTAGGGGCACGTTACCCACCTTCTCTCCAATTTTTGACTACCACCAATGGTAAATGGGCCATCATTACCTGCTATGAAAAAACATCATTTGCATTTTTGTGAATACTTATGTGTTTTAAGGCGTATCTCAGAGTTTCTCCTATGTCTTTCCTTGGTATCCCCATGTAGGCCAATCACTCTTGCGTGGCACTTCCTATCTTGACTGCATTTAACTGAGCAACTAAAATGGAACTGAAAAATCAGACCAAAGCCAAACTGACCAGTCAGATTGCTTGGAGTGAATAGACAGACAGACACACACACATGCACACACAGACAGTAGCATCTTATTATATACTAGATTCCATTTAACTCAATGTATAGGTATTCTTGCATAACACTCTTCAGTGAGTACAAAGCACTTGCAAATATTTATGCTTATAATATGTACAATAATTATGTAGCATGAGTTACTACAAAAACTACCAAAAACAAGTACATGTTTCTGTGATGATTCTAAAAAAATAAATTACTAGGCATTGTGTGTGTTATTGGTTAGGTTTAAGCTTTTGACATTTACATTACAAGGCAAAAATAATGTTTCACTAACTGTATGTAAAAAAAAAAAAGTTTACAAATCAGCTTAGAACGATGAGCATACAGTTGCCACATTGACTGATGAAGAGGCTGAAATCACTAAATTGTCGCTGGAAGCAACACTACAAAACCTGTCCCTGGAGTTTTGAGAAGGTCTGACATGGCTTTGAGTCTCAATTCTAAAGGTTTCTGGACATCTTGTAAATACCAGATGAGATTCTCATGTGCCCTGCTTGTGCTGCTAATTTAAAAAGGCCTTCTGTTTTGGAATCATGGCATCAGCAGGTGGTCAAGTGAAAATATGCAAAATATGCCTTGTTTTAGAAAAAAAAAATATGATCACACCTTTTTAAATGACTTGAGCTTTTTCTTAATGAATGAGTAGATATGTGGGGAATCTTTAAAGCCAACAGAATGAAGCCTTTTCAGATTTGCCCCATATGTCATTTATTGTCATGAGAGACTGCAGGAGCTGGAATGAGCACATGGAAGTTGAAAAAAAAAAATCCTCGAAAAATATCTACATGGTTATGTATACAGGGACTCTGACATTGTAGGTCTCCGAGAATGCCCTTTTCGTCTGACCTCTTACAATATGTTTCCACAGGCAATTCCATAATTCTCCAGCCAACATTTAAAGGTTTCCTGTTTGACAGCCAGGAGAAAGGAAGTTCCACATCACTTTGGAGCCGAGGCGTTCAACAGCATGAAATGCCAGCATGCGGGAACCTGCGTAATTTATATTATGTTTCATCACCTCACCGTACAAACAAACACACATGGTCAGGCTTGAGGTTTTAACTTTTTTTTTTCTTCGCCTTTTTGTGCTGATAACTAGCATTTGTGGCAGTGGTGCTGAAGTTAGTGTAGTGAGATGCTTTTTGCCTCTGTGTTGTTATTGGAATGTGTGTGCTGGTGCGGACTGTGAAACTGATGAATGACCAGCCATGGCAGATTCATAGTCCGGATCTTGCTGCAGCTGTAGAGGAAACTAATGGCTAGCAGGGACCACTGAGGTCTCTGAGCTAATACCTGACTCTTCCATCACAAAACTGAGGGCATTTTTTTTCACACTCTGCCAAGTAAAGAGCCTCTGGCTCCCCTGCAGCTCTTTTAGTATCCAGTGAAACCTTGGGCAGAGATGGCAGACTTTGGGACTGGATAGGTAGCATCTGTCGTCTAGGCATGCCGCTGTCTTTACTGCCTGGTGCTAGGGGGGCATTGCTGGGCATTCATCCCCCTTGGCTGGCTTTTCGACAGTACAGAGGTACCCCATGCTGATCGAACTCCAGCCTGCGTTTGCTTGCCTGTCTGTCTTTCCTTGCTAAGCATATGGTTTCACTTTTCTCTTTCTTCATGGGGAATCAGGACAGTCGAGGCATAAACTGCTTTTTTTTTTTTTTTTATTCATTCCTTTCAGAAAGGTTGCGTACTAGGAAGAAGGTCCAAAAATAACATCGATGTGATAAGTCATTAGTCATTTTTCACTGTACATATGTTAACTTGACCCACCGTATGTTAATTCATGCAACATTGGCCTCACATATGGCTGCAATAGGAATCCCAACTGGTACTTCCTCCTGCATGGTGCCTCATTACAGGCGAAACTTCCCATAGCTTCATCATTAACACTTAGGTGAAGTTCGACTTCCAAATTACTTCATTGGCCTAAGGTCAGCATAAGGGCAGAAAAAGAGAGGCATAAGAGGCGGGGGGGAAGTGTCCATCAAATCAATCTTGGCCACTGTGAAGATGATGTATAGTTGTCACTAGATGGCATAATGAAATCAAATTTGCCTCACATTTGGAAGCCTGATGTATTTTTTAATTAACATAATGCCTTACTGTGGCTAGGGCTGATTCACTTACAGAACATTACTAAGGAGATTCTGTAAGCAGGGATGCAAGAGAGTGTTTCTTTATTAATTTGGACTGATATTATAGTCACACACTCACACACAAACTCTCTATGTATAGTATATATACAGTATATATATATATATATATATATAAATAGTATAAATGTAAGTATGTATAAATAGTATATACTGTATATATATAAATATATAAAATGTAGAGTTTAGGTATATTATATATAGATATACACGTATATGTGTGTGTATACAGTACTGTATGTAGAGTAGTATATATAATGTGTGTGTACACATATACAGTATATCTAATATACTGTGCATATATACATACAGTGGTATTTACACCATGTATAGCATATAAACATATATAGGTATGATAAAGGGACGGCATGGTGACGCAGTGGGTAGCGCTGCTGCCTTGCAGTTAGGAGACCTGGGTTCACATCCTGGGTCGTCCCTGCGTGGAGTTTGCATGTTCTCCCCGTGTCTGCATGGGTTTCCTCCCACAGTCCAAAGACATGCAGGTAAGGTGCATTGGCAATTCTAAATTGTCCCTAGTGTGTGCTTGGTGTGTGTGTGTGCGCGCCCTGCCTGGGGTTTGTTTCCTGCCTTGCACCCTGTGTTGGCTGGGATTGTCTCCAGCAGACCCCTGTGAACCTGTAGTTAGGATATAGCAGGATGGATAATGGTTGGTTGGTTGGTTGGTATGATGAAATTATATTTTGTTGCATGCAACAGAAATACTATTTTAAGTACAAAATAATAATTATTTGTATAGTTCAGCTTATTTTTTATTTTAATTGTAAGGTCAGTTGGGATCTGAGACTAATAAGTAATTAAATAAGTAATTATAAGGTATAGCCTGACATACTTATCTTTCATCCTTTTACTTCAAAAGAATTTTAGGGAAATTTCAATAGGACTGCAGCCTTTAGAATATGAACTTGTTTTTTTTGCCTCAGTGATTTTTTCTATTTTCTTTTCTTTTGCCTTTTAAAATGTATGATGAGTTCATTTAGTCCTTGTGGAAGATAAGTGATTGACAGTGCCAAAGACTGAACTCCTCAAAGTATGCTTGTAGATATTCACAGAGCAACCTGAGCAGACACATTGTGGGGGCTTTCTCCAATATATTTAATCTTTCCCTTCACCTGTAGGGTTCAGCCTCAAGAGGAGGAGGGAGCCAAAAGGATGCAAAGTCTATCTGCTGCATGGCACCTTTAAATAATTCATTTTAATCATCTGCAATTTTCGTTGAAGTCTGAACTTTAAGGTTTTCTTCATGTATCTTTATGTACAAAGTATACTGTATATATATACACTATGTGTGTGTGTGTGTGTGTGTGTTTATGATGATCATTCACAAGATTTTATTTGAATTTTTAAGCTTGCTTTATCACTTTGACTTATTTTACAATTTATGACAGAGAACTTATTGGTGAGATTACGCTTAGTTCTTAATTTCATGCTTATATAATTGGTCAAGATGGATGTAGGATATTATCCTTCTGTTTACAACACTTGCTTCTGAACAGTGAGACTGGTAATACAACTATTAAAGATTCTCAGTCAGCTACTTAATTAATTTTTCATTGTTATTTATTTTCAATTGCTGTGATTGACACATTAGTGCAGTAGCTAGTCCTACATCTTCACAAATCTACTGTCCTAGGGGGCAGATCCTGTGCCTGTTTGTTTTCTGTGTCAAGTCTGCACTTTCTCCATGTGTCCCTGTGAATTCACCTCTCAGTATACTGGCTTTCCTCCCAAACACCCCAAAGATGTGCTGGTTAGATTAGTTGGTGGCTCAGTGTGACTGTGACTGTGGACTGGTGCCCTCTCTGATTTGCACCCATTACTGCTAGGATTGGCTCCAGGTCCCTGCAGCCCTCCAACTGGATTGTGTAGGTTTGAGAGTGTTATGTTACAGTTGTTGAAGATGATAAAAGTAATGATTATTTTTCTTATTCTTGAATTAAGAAATAACTTATTTTGTTATTAATAGTAGTAGTAATATTTAGTTAATTTCATGGCAAGCTTTGTTGTTTTATTTGGGAAATTCTCACTGCTTCACTGGTTACAGTATATGTTGCGCTAGATAAAAATGTATCTGTGTTTGATGCATAATCCAGAGCAATGCTGACATTTCATTCTTTAATTTATATTGTGAGTAATACATCATGTTCTGTCTCTTTAAAGTCAGTGCTGCATTGAAAGTGTGAGCAGGCTTGCATTTGTTTGTATACCTGTGTCCAGTGGTTGAGACAATATATCATAGGAAACTGATAACAACACAACAATCATCAAAGAGACAGTTTGAACATGCTTAAAATGGAAAATCATTTATCAGCCTTGTGCTGAAAGGAACTGGTAAAAAACATTTTTAGAGCAGAAAACAACAGCAAAATCTGGGGTAATCAGTACATATCTTTTTCAGATGAGTCAAAATAGTAAGAGTACATATTTGCAACATTCTTATTAATTTTTATCTTTATCCTATAGATGTTTTTGATCTGTAGCATGGAACTAACTTTTGATTTATATCACTACTTTCTTAGGCACATTTTCATTTAGAAGGTACATATATGGATTATTTTTATAGAAGGCCAGACAAATCTGGAGTGGTTTATATTCTCAAAAGTAATTTTTACTTGCATAACCAAAATGAGCCTGCAATAATGTGCAACAGTGGATTGATATTTTGTTTAAACAGTATATTAAAATTCATGTTGACAATGAAAATATGAATTGGGATTTGTGTACATATGGCATTGAGTGTGTGTGGTTTGCTTTCTTTCTTCAGTAGGATTATTAAAATTGCGCTTTTTCTTTTTTAGTAGAAAATTCTGAGAAGTTACAGTTTACCAGCACACCTTAGACCCACTTATTCAATAATAAATTGATGATCTATGACTGGCCACTTTAGGACATGTTCACTAGTGCATGACACACTGTGTCAGCCGAATAACTGGAAGACAGGCATCAGCCAGTCATAATAAGAGCGGCTGTTGAATAGCATTCTCTGGCGCACTTTGGGGACTTTTTTTTTTTTTTTAAGGAATTCTGCACCAAAAGATTTTTGTTTACAAGAATGCAGCATTTTCATTTGTGCTGTTGTGTTGTGTCAACAATTCAGCAGGGTTCTTCTAGCCGGGAGGCAGATGTTTCTAAACATATATTTAATGACTTAAATAATCTGCCTTTTTCATGATCCCACCACATGGTCAGAAGGCTGCCATATCATCTGAGGTATTCTGAAAAATGTTAAATATCTGCATTTAATGTTCATGGCATTTTTAGCCACTATATTTGTAATGTAATCATTATGTAAAATAATTGTAAATAAATAATACATATATGGGTAAAATAATTAAATATTCATTTGTACTATTTCTTAAAATTCCGCTCATCATTCTATTCATTATCAGAAACCATTTGTCCAATTCAAGCTCACTGGGTTTGCTGAATTAGTTTTCTTCAGTTTTAAAATAAATGCAGCATTTTTCACCTTAAAGTGTGTTTTTTTTATACACCTTTTATGAGTTTTCTGAACTTAAACCAATTTTGGATCTGAGAGATTGTCCATGGCCATGTGCTGAATGAGTGGTTTAGTAAATAGGTAGAGAGTTTGATGGGTGGACTTTTGGAGCTTAATCAATGTAAAATTATTTTTATAATGTTCTTCATTTAGCTCTTCATCAATAACAATGTTATACAGAAAAAGGAACGCAGCACAACCACTTAAATATTTGTAGTTAAGGTAAGTGATCCAGAAATATTGGAATGTCAATAACAAAAAAGTTATTTCTACCAGGTTATGCCCAGTGGGTGAAGAAAAATACAAAAAAAAGAACTGTGAAAAATGTCTATGCGAAATGTTGCATCGATACAATCTCTATATTTAAAAAAAATGGAAAATTGCTTTGTAGAACTGTTCTGGAAACTGCTTAAATGTGTTGACCTACTAGTTTCTGTTCTGAAGACAATAATATATTATAAATATCTATTTGTGTTTTGCTACATTTTGTTTCATTGAACCACTCTGATATCAATTTGGGTTTTCTTTTATGTGTATTCTTTTCCTTGTGAAAAACGTGAAAAACTGGAAGGATTCATCTGGGCTTTTGTGTTTTTCTCCCGTGTGCATCTGTTTATGCAACCTAGTGGCCATTGTAGCTTTTCCTTGTTTTGTTGGTGTATTTTTCTATATACAGTACGTACATATGCCAATATACTGAATGTGTCTTAACACATGTACATTTGATTTTAAGAAAATAATCATTTACGTGAATTTACATGATGATTATCCTAAGGTTCTTATTCCAGCACAGGGTCCTGTAGGAGGGTTTATATGTGGACAGAAAGAACATTCTGATTTCAGGAGTCTAACAGTTACCAATAAAATGCTATTTATCATTAACCTGTGCACCAACATACCACCCATATTAGATTCGATTAGATTGTAACGGAACAGTCTTAACCTGATTAATCCATTTCAACATTGGGAGTGGCAGGAGCCTTGAACAGGGAGCCAGCCAATCAAAGGGACTGTTCATGCGCACAGACACACTCACTAGGGGCCAGCTTAGAATTAACAGTTAAGTGTTTGGAAATACAAGAGTTAAAACCAGAGCACTGGGAGTCTACATACTGAATGGACATGGAGAACTCCACTTATACAGTGCACAGTCTTGAGATTTAAACCCAGGATGCTGTATCTGTTAAGCAGCAGCGCTAACCACTACTCCACCATGCTGCCCATATTATATTATATTATATTTATATTATCCATCCATTATCCAACCCGCTATATCCTAATTACAGGGTCACAGGGGTCTGCTGGAGCCAATCCCAGCCAACACAGGGCACAAGGCAGGAAACAAACACCGGGCAGGGCGCCAGCCCACCGCAGGACACACACACACACACACCAAGCACACACTAGGGCCAATTGAGGATTGCCAATGCACCTAACCTGCATGTCTTTGGACTGTGGGAGGAAACCGGAGTACCTGGAGGAAACCCACGCAGACACGGGGAGAACATGCAAACTCCACACAGGGAGGATCTGGGAAGCGAACCTGGGTCTCCTAACTGCGAGGCAGCAGAGCTGCCACCGTGCCGCCCTATATTATATTATATTATATTATATTATATTATATTATCCATCCATCCATCCATTATCCAACCCGCTATATCCTAACGGGGGTCTGCTGGAGCCAATCCCAGCCAACACAGGGCGCAAGGCAGGAAACAAACCCTGGGCAGGGCGCCAGCCCACCGCAGATATTATATTATATTATATTATATTATATTATATTATATTTGTAAGATCCCGTACTGTGCATCCCTATAATTAGATGAAGTGGTTTGGAAAAAAAATGTCCAGTTGAATAGAGGAAATATTGGATGGATGGAGGGAAGGATGGGTGGGTATTATTTTACATTAAATACAAAATGTTGTATCCTACTAAAATAATTAGCATTTCTCTTCACCATATTTTACAGCGTGTGGGATACCAAGGGAGGAGCTGGGTGACCAATTGGCCAAGGGCAGACTGACTATGTATAGACTGGAATTTAGTTTTTCTCATCTCAGTTGCCAGCTGGCATTTACTGT
>JANRMT010062813.1:64866373-64884527 GCA_026402145.1 Polypterus bichir lapradei
AGAGATACTGTATATAATAATAAATGAAATACTGTGTGAATATATATATACTGTATATACAGTATATAAGCAGTGTATAAATAAGTATATGGCTATTTTTGCTATCATTAATATTTAAAATAATAACCTCTTTGTCAGATTACAAATGTGCCATTAAAATTTACCATTCCCACCTTTATTTTCAAAGATCAACAAAGGCTGATTTTAAAGCAAATGAGTAAAACATACACAGTTTTAAATATATTTTAGGATTGTTCTTTGAATTTATTTTATATTACCACTACCTTTTAAGGATCTGCTTGCCATTCCCTACAGATATCACCATATACCTCCTCAAAATAGGTTTCAAAAACAATTTTGTCTCCGGCATTTCCACTGCTTTAGAAAATAAAGGAAAATTTTAAAGATCATGTGGCTTAAGGCCAGAATTTACCTGGTTCAGATCTTTACTTTGTCATTTACAATTTTTTTAGCGAAATAAATTGTGATCCCCTTAAGGGGTGAAAGGCCTTACATGAAAGTAAAAAGTGTAATATAGGCAGAGTGGTCTAGTGTTTAGAGAAAAAGGCTTGAAACCACCGGCCATTCATTGTGCGACCTTGAACAAGTTGCTGGGCTGCCTTCTGCTCTTTCCTGATGTAAATCACATCTTTGAAAACCGGTTTTGAGTGGTGAATGAACTCTAAAAGACTTATATATTAATATTTGGTTATGTGAAACATACACTCTTAAAGTTAAAAATTAGGTAGTCATGGTGGCGGAAAACAATTAAGCTGCTTAATTCAAAACAAGAGCTAGCATTTATAAAAGCATATACCAATGCTCCCAGTTAAAATAAATGTATTGTATATTCTCAGTAAAAAATCACAAAGCAGAGCAAAGTTAGAATGATTACACTATTTTTCTGAGTGAGACAAGGACAATGGGGAACTTGGAAAATTAACTGTTGAGCTCTCTTGAGAGAAAGTGGGAAGCTCAAATACGAAATTTCAAATTCTTAACAAGCAACAGCTGATTTAATGTTTAGTTCTGCCAACATAATTTGATTTTTATATGGGAATAATTGATTCATATTGTAATAGATGAAACTAGTGAGGTGGCCTAGATAACCAATATGCACTGGTGCCATGACTCTAGGTGTTTTACAGTAATTTCTTTTGGGAGCAGGTGTGTGATACACAGTAACAGGACTCCACACTCCACACTCCAGAAATGCTGCTTTAAATGGTGTGACTTTGACAATGAGTGGATTTTGTTTCCCAAGTCTAGAAATGAGCTTTACACCTGCTTAGAAAGAATATCACAGAAGTTTATTTTTTTAAGTATTTTTTTGGACTCTGTTTAATCTCAGTTTATCTTTTATTGTGACTTTTGAATATTGATAGACAGATAGTATTTTATTTGTCCCTAGAGCAGAAGCTCAAGAGATATAAAAAAATATTATAAAATAAAAACAACAACAATAACCCCTGAAACACACACAAGCATTACAAAAAAGAACAAAAACGTCTATCCTGGCTAATGATAAGAGAGGAGTCACAGGAGGGCATTATAATGGTGTATTAGTGTATTTATGAAGGAGCCCCAGTATCATATCTTGACACGCATATGTTGAATAATTTGTTGGCTAAACTCAGTGACAGAGTGTCATAGAGATGAAGAGCAACAGTGTCCATAATGGCCCTCAGTTTTGTCTTCATTCTCTTCTGCAGTTAGTCAAGAGTAAATCCAATAACTGCCTTCTTAATTAGCTTGTTGATTTGGTGGGCCTCTCTTGAACTGATCATACTGGCTAATCACAACTCATCACAAAATGAGATAGTAAGACTAAACATTTTATGCAGCTATTTAATCAGTCATAGGATGTCCATATTACATTGTGTTTGTTTGTTCTTGCAGGACAGTATAGTGATAATGAATTTGTGTCTCATGCATACTTCCAAAAGAAGAATATTTTTAAAATAGTTGTTGCCCATACCTTCCTTATTAGCAACACCCAACCCCATGTCCTTTTTGGGTATAGGAGTTAGTGCCACATATGTGTCAGGGCAGATTTGCTCTTTGATGTTCTATTACCTGATAATGTTAGTAGCTCATAGTAGGTGATGGTAAAAGTAGTCAATCAGTTGATATTCAGCTGCTGGCTTACAGGCATGATGCACTCAATTACACAAATGATCTATTTTTTTAATAGTGAAACTGATTCCTTGAATGTGCTGTGCTTTGGCTAGCATTTTCTTCCAAGCAAAAGTGAATCCAGTATTGTCGTCTCTAATCTTCTCTTTTATTGATCATAGACGTAATGCCAATTTCCTCTCGTGTATAAAAAAGAAATGGTTACAGGGTACGAAGAGTAAACTCTTCATTTCTGAATGCATGTGGTATGCCTGTTAGTATGAAGACACGAGGACCCAGACAGCATCCACCCTGGTCCTAATGTAATTGTGAACTTTATCTGCCAGATTATGTGTCCAATGCAACCAGGATGCAACTACAACCTCTTTTCATCATCATTGCTGCCTAATTATGCATTGGAATTTTAATACTTTGTTGATTCAACATCTCAGCAAAGAGAGTTCATGAGAATTACTTACGTTTTGAAACCACTTCAGTTTTTTATGTCCGATACCTCCTGACTTACTGGTATGTGAAAACCCCAGCACATGATATACCATATAATGTGTCTGGATGTCTAGTTATGCAAACATAGAGTGTTTTAGTGTTCCCACCTATTTCTGGCTGTCTAGACCTGAAAAAACATTATTTTTTGCCCATATGTTGTGCAAGAAATTATACTTTTATGATAAAGGGTATATGTTTAGTAAAAATGATCAGAAATAATTGAAGTTGTGCATACAAAACCATCCAAACCCCATTGTGGCTAACAATGATTCATCATTGAAAATGTAATTCTTCCACTGTCATCTTAGCATAGTTCAGGGTTTTGTGCACCACAGTGATTCTTACAGCAATTTTGTTAGCTGGTTTCGGTGCATGCAATTGTTACACTTGCGAAATTGGTCAAAGGATAACTAAAGGATATATATGATCCAAAAACATGCAGCTTTGTCTGTTTTGGGGTGGTGTTCTCCAGGAAGCACTTGAAGAAGCCCAAGCTTGTGCCAGGGGTTATAAACTACAAGTAACAAGTGACAAACTGTTTCACTTATATGTACAAAAATCTTTGACTTTGGAACCATGCTTCTTCATATGCATAGAGTCTCTACTACTTTGGAATTACCAAAATTTCAGTCATTGCCTCACATATGGTTTATACTGTAGTTGAGGTTTTTGCCAGTGGATTAAAGATAACCTAACTACAAGATCCAGATGGAGAGGGAGGAAAGCTCCATCTTTTGTGAGTATATATTTAACCCATAGAAGTTAAATGTTTTATTTTTTTCTAGAGACAGTGCTTTTGGTTCTCATGGGGATATTATTTACTCATTCTGTTGTCTTTTGGGTAGACATTAAGCATATAAGGTGTGATAAAGATTTCTAAAGGTTTTTAATTGCCAGGAATGGCCTACTTCATCTGGATCTGAAAAGATGTGTTTAGATTTAATGGATTGTTCATAGCAAGCACCATTTTTGTACTTTTGTTGCTCATATGTACATAGTCTTAGTACCAGATAGTATAGGGCTGTAGTTTAATGATCAGTTTTATGGTTAAATCATTTGGTCTAAAGTCACATATTCTAAATCCCATGAGTATAGAGGTGTGCTAAACTGTTATTTGATCACAACTTGGTAGGGAGTTTCCTCAACAGTTTATGCAGATACTGTATATATGTAGAGATTTTTAGTTAAAGACTATATTCGATGAAAAATAAAGCTAATAACAATAAACTGTTTAGGGAGTCAGGTTTTTCTTTTTATAAATGTTCTTCACAAAGTTATATATGTTTATGTTTAAACTTTGAAATTATAAACTATTAAGCTGAAATGTCTTTGGTTTTAAAACATATGATGCCACATATGCTATTAGACAAATGTGGCATCACACCACAATGTAAGCAATGTTTTAAGTAGGTAGACAACTGCGCTTGGCTGCCACCCACTTATACTGTATAAGGACCAGCTCTATACTTTTCACTTATCTGATTTCTCTCTGCCTGAGTGTGCAATGTACTATTCATTCAGAGAAAATATTCTTTAATTTCACTTAATTTATAACGAGATGGTCTTGGATTAGAATCTGAAGTCATTTATGGGATTTTTGGCACTAAATTCTATGCATGTTCATTAAATTTACGTAGTAATATTTTGTTGGAAAGTTTATTTTCTAAAAGAAGGCCATGCCTACACATTGAGATGTGGTCAAGGTTATACATTCCCTACAAAATATCTCCTTCTAATATTGGATTTCAAGGCTAATCTGTTTAGTTTAGAAATAAGTGTCTCCATCTTAAAGATGGCTGATCAATTTAAAATATTAAGAGAACTGGATATTGTCATATGTGAGATGGTAATGTACTTTTACTTGTATATACTGCTATAAGGTGCACAAAATCTGATTATCTATCACATATGTTGAAACATAAAGTCATTAAAATAATATTTAAATAATATACTTTTCAATAAAACCTATAACAGTATTTAAAATAATGAACAACACGTTCTATGATATGCAAGTGGCTTAATATATTTAAAAGAAGGATATACTTCTTGGGACGGTTGCTGCCTTGCACCTCTTGATGGGATAGGCTCTGGCTTCTTTAATCCTTTAATCCTAAACAGAAAAAAACATCTTTGTCTTTGAAAAATAAAAATATTTGCAGTTATAGAACTGATAAGAGTCAATTTCCTTCTGAGTAAATACTGTAGTTGATATTATTTTCGAAATAAACACTTTTTGTACATATTGTATTCTATAGTATAGCATACTGTCCATTGGCTTCTTTTAAGAGTTTATCTAACTGTTAAAACTACATTTACACTATCAGAAGGGAGACACTTAATGCCACTGTATGAATATGCAGTAAATCTATTTTTTCCTGCTACAGTTGTTCATATTTTTCATATTTTAAATTGTGCAATTGATGCTGAATAAATTTAACCAGTTGCAAATGACAAAACGATAAAACATAACATGGTTCATTAAAGAATTAATACAATTATGCTTTTGTTCACAAAATTCTCTTCTACAGCTTTTGCTTTATTCACTTATCAGGTTAAAACCTGTCTGTTGTGCCATGCCAGTTTCTAAACATAAGGTTTACTGACAATTTTTTTGAAAAACACATTTATTGTAATTAAGAAAAAATGTGGATTTTGTAATTTGTCGCTCTAACAGATTTTAGAGCTTGAATTGAGTGAAACCAAAGTCATTAGACATAATAAAAGCCATTCTTTATATTTTTTTTTTTGCCTGTTAGGAAACAAGATCAAGTTGGAATGAAGAATTTGCCAAATGGTACAACTCCTACAGGCCTGCTGTACTGCAGATCTTCCCAAATTTGAGAGCAGTATGAGCAATCGCATGGTTAATAATTAAGAGACTGTGGCCAGGCTCACATTCAGTGAGGATGGAACAGTTGAAGTGTGTATTAATTGTACAGTACGCCTAGTTGTTTACATAGGGATCAAGTAAATGTCATCTTTTATCTTTGTATTGTAAAAAGTTAGCAAAGAAAGGGTCAGCACATGCTGACAATACAACTGAGAAAATGAAAAGAAAAAAAAATAATAGGGATTGTAGAAAAAAAAAAAAAAACAAAAGAAGCTTTTGTTTGAATACCGGCGTGAAATGCCACAGTTTAAGAACACCATATGCAATGAAGAGACTTCCAAAATTATAGATGGAAGTCCCAGAAGTGATGCCCACTAAACGAGACAGAACATTCTTCCATTTCTTGGTGTTCAAGAAAATTTGGCCAGTATTATCAGATGTGAGAAAGCTACAATAAGTGCAAAGAATTACAGTTCTGTACGATTTGGGGCCTAAGACTCATTTTGGAACAACCTGTCAAAGGAGCTCTCTGATTTTACAGCTTAACATGAACAGTTTTACACTTTTGCAGGACTATTTCCATTAAAAATGAATCTTTCTAATTAGAATTTTTGGTAATTAAAGAAGGCACGTTTTTACATTCACCATACTGTAGGGAAAACATGTAACAAAATATAAAATTTAATTTAGGTTAAGTTTCTGGGTTTGACTTTTTGATGACTATTAACATTGTAAATAAAATGATTTAAGACCTTTTTAAGTGTTCTATAGGAAGGAAGCAAATTGTGTAACAAAAGATCAAGATCATAAAAATAATGTGTAATATTAGAATAAAAAATATATTCATAAAGTAACATCAGTATAATTTAACTGAAAATACTTTTTCCATTACTTTGCATTGTCCATAATACTTGTGCATGTGTCTGATCATTCACTTTCACCTGGTAAAAACTTTCTTTATTTTTTAAAATTTGTTTCAGTTCAATTAATTTAAAATGTTTTTACTGTGTTATGAAACCATGCATTCTTCTACTTCTAGTTCACATTGTCTGAACTTAAAAATAAAATGCATTTTATGAACATTGAATAGATAGCTTCCATGTTAACATTTAAGTATGCTTGCCTTTAAATTAGAAATATTGTAAATGTATGCTGCCTATACACAAAGTAATGGACCAGTGGTGATACTGAGGATGAGCATATTTTTATATATCTTCAGAGTGTATAGTCATATTGATTTTGTTAATCTCCTAAAAAGTCAACATGAAGCACCAGAAAAGTGTTAGGTGAAAGAAGTAGATCTAACGATAGCAACAAATGTAAAAAATAATTGAAGCCTGACCAACAAAAAAATATCAGAGAATAAAAATGATTTTGCTAGCTTAGCTATGTGTCATACTCTTTTAAAACTTCCAATAATTCTAAGTCACTGGACCAATCTAGAGAGGTTTCAGCTTTCTGAATCTCTGGGAAAGGATATGTTTTGCAAATCGATAAATGGTTCCATTTATATCAAAAGATTCATTCTACATCTTGAGTTTCAGAGTTCCTTTTTATGACATATAAGCATCTGTATGACTTGCAAAAACACATAATTAAATCAGAAAATAAGAAAAGGTCTTCACGAACATGACTTACAGTAAAAGAAATTAAAGGTATAATTCGCTTAAGGTATAATTCGCTTATCGATATATATATTGTAATGCCTCCACATTCCTGCTACTCATCGACTCAAACCTTTTTCTAGTTTAGAAAGATTGCTTGTAGCATTGGAAAGCACAATCCACCGCTGTTCTTCAGTGTGCACTGGGAACATCCTGCACCAAAAAATATATTGGGTTCATTTTTACAATCGATAACACCTCATGCAAAACATGTTAATGTGACCACACCACAATATCTTTAAAATAATACTTTGAAACAAGATAACATCTACGTTATGATGAAATAAGATGTATTATACTTATAAATGTTTAAGCTCATATTCACTTATTAGTTGAAAAATATTATTGAATCAGAATTTGAAGGTCTTCAGCATTCTTTCAGGTTATGAACACAATTTCTTTTTTCACACTTTTTTTGTTTTCTCACGTTGCTTATCGAGTATCATCTGTTGATAATGTCCCCAGGTTCCGTATACTAAACAGCCATGGCTGGAACCTTGGCCTCATTACCCAGCACATACAGTATATGCACATTTCGACATGTGATGTAATTTAAAAGCAAGCTTTATATTAGGATCACATTTAAACTTGGTTTAAAAGGGGAAGTTAATTTTACAAGATGAATTACTATTAAACATTAAAATAATAATAATAATAAAATAATAATAATAATAATAAAAACTTAAAGAGTACACTTTTGGATTATTTTAGTGCAGATTTTCCATTTATCCCAGTAAAGTTTAAAGTTGATGTCCAAGTATTGTTGTTTATGGTTTAAAAACATGCTTTTATTTGACAATTACCCTACCAGCATCCTTTTATAACTGCAGCCGACTGGAGCCCTGTCCTGTTTTCCTGCTGCTGGGATAGGCTTCTGTCCCTCAACCCTACATTGGATTAAGTGCGGTTGAGAATGTTATCTTTAAATGACATCACTTTAATTTACTTGCATATACTTTAATTTACTAATCAGTTGCATTTTTGCTACTTTAACTATACTCCTGTTCATTCCATGTATCTACCCTGCTAAAATTATTTAACAATCATGGAGGAATTTATTAGTCTTATTAAATTTACATTTCTGCCCATGATGTCTTGTTGATGAGCTGTTTCAAAAGGAACAGCTTGAATACAAAATACATTTTCATTATTTTAAAAATGTCTTTTATGTTACTCATAATCTCCATTGTTGTAAGATGATCTTTCTTTATAACTCAAACCTTGTAGTTGTGCGATAAGTGTAATACTTCTGTACACCTTTTTGTACCATTTTTATGTCCTTTGTATTGAAATCAAATCCTTACATTGTATTCCATACGTGCCTAAACAAGTGCATTATATGCAACAAAGACTTTCATAGACTTTTTTGAGTCATACTCCATGCTTATGTGATATAACCAAACATCTCAGTAAATCTTTGTAAATACTTCTGTACACTGTTAGTTTCAGAACAGCGATGAGTCCAGTAGGAGTCCCAGGTCTTTCTCATAAGGCATAGTTTGAAACTCCAGTGTGACCCCTTGTAAAATTATATTGAAAATTTGGAAGTCATGGATTACAGTTGCTGTTATTAGAAGATGCTGGCAGATGATCCATGGTCTTCTGTCTTGCACATTTCCTAAAAAATCACCAGCCGCCTCTAACTATAAAATCCATCCATCCATCCATTATCCAACCCGCTATATCCTAACCACAAGGTCACGGGGTTCTGCTGGAGCCAATCCCAGCCAACACAGGGTGCAAGGCAGGAAACAAACCCCAGGCAGGATGCCACCCCAAACTATAATATCTTGATAGAAAAATTGAGGGTTGGTTTTATATTCTGAATTTCAACCATACCTTTGAATAGTCTTTGGTATAGGTTTGGATGCCTTATTTTGGATTATGTTTGAAGCAAATTGTGGGTTTTTAGATTGCAGGTGCTTAATTTAATATCAATTATGTACTGTACACACACACTTAGAATAAAGTGATGTTCTTTTCAATTCTAGGGCAATGTTAGAAAGTTAAATTATAGAAGGAGAGACATATTTGAAGACCTAAATGACCTTTTAAACTGTGTTGAGCAAATTGATAAAGGGCTTTGGGCTCCTTGGAGCTTTGATAAATCTAGCAAAACTGCACTTTAGGAGGTGGCCCTTCTTTTTCATTACACTTGCCTTAGACAGCTAAAGCATTTGAATATAAACTGACAGACGACAGTATTCTCTAGATCTTTACACTGACTGTATGCTGGTAGACACTGTGAGATAGTAGTTAGGGAAGTGAACTCCAAAACTACATGGTTCCCAGTTGCATTTACAGTTTTGAACCGCTGTGTGACTCTGAGCATGTCACTTAACCAGACTCTGGTCCAATTAAGAGTGAGAAAAAGAGACACCCAGACATTTCTTCAGTGTACAAATGTTTGTAAAGTGATTTGGGAAGACATTCACTAAAGCTAAGCACTGTTTAAAATTAACGTTGCTTGTCTATTAAATCATTTTCAGATAACTGCCATCAAGAACATCTTCACTTTTAGTATCTCATCTTCTGCCTGCAATCAGACTGCATAGAAGACCTGACACTCAAACTACTGGACCATTTTTTCCTTTTTGCTGGTGTTGTTTCGGTACTTCACTGTAACAAACTAAACAAACTAGTGTGTCAAATACTGTTGAAATATTTTATCTTTTGAATTTTAGTAAACTATTTTTACATGATGACTCAATGTGAAGTTTGACCGTGAAACATTAGCGGGAGCTATGCCACAGAAAAAAAAAAAAAAAAAAATCTCACAAACCCAAGCAGTGCCGTGGAAATCTGCAAGGCAGGGAATGTGCTGTAAAGATAATAAAGGAGCTGACATGTGCCATCTGCCAGGTGTTGAAATGACAAGCAGGAACAAAAAGCAACATTTTAGTTAAAGAAAAGCTAATCAAAGCATGTTGTTTTCCCTGATAAATTTGTGAATACACGAAACAGGCATGCTTAAGGTAGACTGTTTCCGTCTATTACTCAATATGCATTCTACACTGAAATGTCACTTTATTGTTGCTTATTTAATGAACATACCTTTTTACTTGTCTCCAGTGTGTATTTTGTTCTCCTCTGAGTACTGATAGGTTTGTATTCCCTGAATAATTCATAAAAGCATTTCTCTCAATAAACTCTGCTAACAAAATGAAATTTCTCAAATAAAAAGTTTAACACTAAAAGTAATTCCTGTTATTAATGCTTGCATTTTGTTATCTTCATGTTCTTACTACGGGTAACATTGCTGTGTTAAAACTGCACTAATTTACAAATATATGTATGACAATCAGACAGTTTGACTGTTTCTTAGCTTTATTCCATATTTCTCTAATGATGTGGAGGTGACAACACTTTAAAGTGCAAATAAAGTAAAGATGTGATGGAATTGTTTTATATGAAGTTAAGTTGACATATACTGTTGATGTGTAAACAGCAATGAAAAGGGAAGTATTCCTGTTAATAAATCAAATAATTGTTTCTTATTTTAAATATTAAACTCACATCCCTCACACATAAAAGGCACTTCTTTTAAATTGTATAAATTATAACGATAAATTGTATAGCACTCTTTGACTTGCTTGCCCCACACACCCACCCATCATCAGCGAAAGGAACAGTTTGTTTTGCTATTTTAGGTTTGAGCGACTCACTGCCTGACCCTTTGCTTGATGGCCGCAGAGTCCACTCCTCTCCACCTCTCCTGGTCTGAGCAGTGTGTTTATTTTGTACAGGCCATTTTCTTTATGACTCAATTTCCTTAGATGACTTAATATCCATGTATAGTTTCTAAACAGTCACATTCAGCGAAATGGCTCTCCATATGCCTCATACACCTTTACTCTTCCTTGTCTTAGACTTGCTCATCCTCTTTCAATTGCATCACCAAAGTCAAACTGACCAATTAGATTGCACAGAGGGACTGGACACACAGACCTTAGTGTTTTATTATATTGTAGCTACATTTCCATGGATTATAAGAAACTAAAGAACTTAATGTAATTGCAACCACAGTATTTTGGTTGGTGCAAAATGAGGAGCATACTGAAGATATAATAAGGCCCATCCAACATGTCTTTTTATTCACCTACTATACTAATCCATGATCCATGGAGTCATTTCTAAGATTCAATTATTTTATGAAAGAAAACATCATTGGTTGATTGATTTTCTTATTACTTAAATATTTACAAGGGCGCACAATATGCAGCCAGACATTGCACAGTAAAACATTTAAAGAAACAGAAAACATTAAGAAAGTAATACTGTACTTATAAATAACATATTGCTATTCTGTGTATATTGTAAAATATGTATCGATGAATACCCACCATGCCCCACTTTTTTTAATGCAGTATATCACTGAATCTGGAGTAGTAGTGAAAACTCCTAAATTTACAGGCATGTCTGCCTCCTAACATTTGAGTAATGCTGTACAAATGAAATTCTAGGAAATAGAACTTCTTCACCGATCTTTTCATGACAGTCACCATTATGTATTGCATTTACAAAATCCTGATTTTTTTGCTTGATTCATTTGTCTGATACATAATATATTAAGATTCACAAATCTGTGTCCCCTTTTGCTAGAACTACGCAAAAACGAGTTTTAAGCAAATATATGCTTTTATCCTTTCATTTCAAAACTAACTGGTTGATATTGAAACTTTTATTCTTTTCTGTTAATTATTAAAATTACCATTTTGACTGTTATATTATCTATCTATCTATCTATCTATCTATCTATCTATTTTTAGAAATTTAGACCCAAAGTACTAAATAATATATGAAGTTAACAGCATGCCTACACTAATACATATTTTGAAAAAATTAATAGAAACACACAATATTTAATAGTTTCTTTCTTTCTTTCTTTTTTTTTCTTTCTTTCTTTCTTTCTTTCCTAAATGCACCTGTCAGAAATGCTGATATGGCAGAAGCCTAAAGTTTGAAAGAAAAGGATTCCAACACCATCAGCTTATCTGCATTAACTCTGGAATGCCATACATCCAATATGATCCTCAAGTGGCCCATCATTTGTAACAGATTCAGAATCCTCTTGGAAGCATTTACACCACACAAACAAGTAGCAGCGCCAAAATGTACGGCTTATTTTTCTCATTTGGCCTCATATTTTTTGGTGATGGAGGTGGGGGAAGGGGAGTTTATTTGTTCGTATCAAGAATTACTAACAGTTTGTGGAGATGGCTCATTTAATTCATTTTTAATTATTTAGTTAAGACACCTTTAAAAAGTGGCATTCCTCTGATTTAATTTAAACGCTTATACAGAAACACATAATGAACTACGATGCTAAAAAGTGTTGGCAAAGTTTCAGTCCTGTATACAGGCATATAGATATTTAAAACTTTTTTTTAAATTGTCAAGTGCCTATAATAGCCAGAAATCTTATTTAATTGCAGATATTAATTCTGATTATTGATAAATTTGCCTAGTGCTAGTAATATTGTGTGTGTGTGATTATGTGAGTTTACCATTTCCTCTGTCCTAGTTATGGAACAGCAGTGTTCAGAAAAGACTTCAACTTGTGGCCAATCTAGGCTGAAACATTTTCTTAACTTTTGATATTTTCGTTCTGTAAGATTTTCTGCATGCTCTTTCAATATTCTAATGGCCTTGTAATATTGCTAGCATAATATTTGATATTTCAGTACATGTTAGTTCTGTACGGTGGTGACCACTGTCATGCAATGAAGCATTTGAATCATTTATATGCAGCACTTTGTTTCATAAATAATTCAAATCATCTTTCCCACTAATATGAGTATGTTGTAACTCTAGACAAAACACATTATTGTTCTGTTTCCTGTGATTAAATAATGTTTTCAGAATTAACAGATTTTGTGATAACTGTGTCCCAGTGAATTGTTGATAGTCATTGAATTTTGCAATCCATCCCTTACACGGTGATCTACAATGTGTTTTATAATGCTGATATTTAAGTCCTATTGCATTATGAAACATTTGTGATAGATTATACATATTTTACATTTCCCAGAGTTAATGTGTACTTTTGTATATGTTTTCTGTTAGTTAGATATTTAGAATTAAATTCCCATTCACAGCACTTGAAACTCCACAGATGACATAGGCAGTAATTTAAGTTAAATCCTTTTGTGTTTTATTCAGTGAATTGTATGTACAGAATTGAAATCATTTCTAATATTTTACACTACAGTACTGCTCTTTGCAAAAAACAATTCATAACTTTGTGCTGTGCATATCTGCTCAGTTTCTTTTTATTCTCCTTTCTAATCTTTCCTTATTCACTAGTGTATAAAAGTCTGTGGCATTTCACATGTTTTCATATGAAAATAACAAATCTTTTGGAATTTTAGACTAGTGTTTCATGTGTCTGTTGATTTGATTTCATTAGTTTAATAATTTTGATACTTTAGTTCTCTTGTACATACAGTAAATGTACTAAAATTGTGCTTTTATAAAATGTGTTCTTATTTTCTATTTTATATCTCATGTCTGAAAGTTACTTGGTGAGTAGAAGGGGTAGCACTGAAGTTCATCTGGAAGTTCTTGGCCAAGGAGAAGAACCTTAATCCAAACTTGACTCTGCCTATTGCTACGTCCACAAATGATTCGCTAAATAACTGCAAGAAACTTAAAGATTAAGGAGGGAGAAGGGACAAGCTTGTTAACATACAGTAAGAGAGGAAAGCAGCCAGCATGCCGTAATGCCTGCCAGCAGTGCGCTTCTGCACGTTTAAAGAGACTGCGATTGACAAATTTAAAAACTGAGATTTTCCCTCTTGGGGCTTCTCATCTTTATCTTTATGTGTATATTACAGTATATGTACATATTGATTTACACTGAGTAACCCAGAATGGTTGCACAGTGAATGTGACAAGTTAAACCACAAACAATTTTGACAGGTGCATTGATCTGCATGTAAAGTAGAGAAGTCACTACAAACTAATGTCTGGCATACTGTTTCAAATGACAGTAGACCATGTACAAGTAAGTTGGATTTCTGACATCTTGAATACCAGAAATTATAAAAACCTGCAACAGACTCAGCTCGGATATGGAAACTCTGACCTGGTAGGAAGAATAAGCATTTCCTATTTTCTGACTCTTAATTTATAATACAGCATCCGGGTTGTGTTGCAAACTGTACGGCATGTTCTTAGGTTATGCCACTCTAGATCTTCTGCCACTTACACGATTCATCAAATGGAACATCCTGCTTTAACTTTACTAACTACCAGTAGATTTGCAATTGAATTCTTTCTTATTTAATACAGTTGCTGTGCTTCCACTAACAAATCTAACAGGCAATGTTACAGTAACTTCTGTAGTGAATGTTGTGGCACTCCATTTCCTTGCCTTTAGCTTATATTTGCATTTATATTTTAGTTTCTGTTATTTTGTATGTCAGATGTCATATATTTTTCTATTGATAGTTTTACATCAGTCACTTGCATTGTAACATCATACATTGGCATAATTTATTGTTTACATGTTCCCTTATACTTTATTTGTATTAAGACACCTATGAAGTTTGAAGTATAAGCCTCATTAGATGAAAAAAGTTTTTTTAAATAACTATAAATGTAAATTTCAATGCTATAGAAACTATGCTTTTGGTTAGCTTTTATTTTGTCAGCTATTAAATGTATTTTATTTGATGGACTTTACAGATTGTCAGTTGTAAGTGCAAAAATCAGTAATAGCATTAAATACGTTCAAAACTCTTGTACAAAAATATTCATAAGAATAAACCAATCACACTGCTACAATACTTGGCCCCACTACTACAATACTTAATACATGTTTTGCTGTGCACCGTCTCCCACCATAACCTATTGTCTATGAGGGAGGAGTGAAAACTTTAGATTCATCAAAAATTTCAAACTCCAGTTTTGTCTCCTGATACAGAAAACATCAATATCTTTATGATGGGCTTGTGTCTTTGTGTGTGTGTCTGTGTGTCACAGTTTCTTGTGAACGGTCTTAAGCTAAAATGGCTTGATGGAGACAAAAACCAAACTCAAAACATTAAAGAGTGTTATGAGATGACGATGTGCTGATTAGTTTTTGAGTCAAATCGTGCAAGAGAAAGAGGCACTCTAGAGGACCCATCAAATACCATAATACTGCAATTAATAATGAATTCTTCTTGTCAATTGGTATCATAATGACCTATTTTATGATCAGAAAGATCAGCATCAGAGTGGCAAACAACTACTGAAATGTTAAATAATAGTTCGGGTAGCATGGCTCCTAGGGAGCAAAGCCTACTGAAGCTCACATTTTGGATTGATATTAAGAGATTTCTATATTGATAATCTGTTTGCTTCCTTAGAACTATTATGATCCAAATTGAATCTTCCAGTGTGTATTAGTAAATTTAGGTAGAAATATAAAAGTACAGCTTATCAATAATATACTTTTATAGCTGTGACACAACAAAGGTAAAGCTAGAGATGCTGGTAAAGCACACAATGCACACATCTCTTTATTTTTGTTGGCTTGCTTTGAAGAGAGGCCATGTGTGGTGACAATCCTGTAGCTCTCTGATCTACATTCTACTAAATGGTATAGTTTCATGCAACAATACAGAATCACACAGCCTTATCATTTTCTGGGAAACTAGTGCTGACATATCTTTTTTCTTTTGAACAGTTTGATGCTATTTGTTTTCACTTTGAGCGTATTACAAACAATCACGAGCTCTGTGTCAGCTGAGTAATAGTTACACACAAGGGAAGAATAACTATGTCCTTGTAATTCAATTTGTGGCGCCCATCTTGTCCCTACAGCTTCTTGTTGAGTTTTAATGTTAATGCAAATTATGATTTCTAGTGAAAATACAACAAAGGAAACATTGATTATTACATAAGTAAAATTATATGTTATATAATATCTGGTGTGAAGAAATAAGGAGAAACACAAAAATAAAGAGTTGGGGGAATTCCCAATATAATTTTGGTGGACTGAGTAATCCTAATAGACTTATTCAAAACTTCTCTTCACGGGTTTTTTATGGAATGATGGCAGGAAATGAGATACTGAGAGGAAGCGAAAATAATCTTGTAGAAAGTGATCTCATTATTGAGGGACAGAAGTGATGTCGTCATCAGGAGCCGGAAGTGAAGTCATCAGTACGGAGCCGGGGGTGACGTCTTCGAAAAAAGGAACCGGAAGTGATGTCGTCATGGAGAGCCAGAAGTGGTGCTATTACGTGGGACTGAGGTGAGAATGTTTTATTAATCTTCATTAATCTGATCCAATCCACTATCTCTTGCTCTTTCAAGATCATTTGGACCCTTTGGCTGCCCCCTAAGTGTGTGTGTGTGACACTGCTTAAATTGCTTTGAATTAAAATGTTACTATAGATACTTCTGTGGTGCTCAAAAGACTTCAGACAAGACACCTTCTTTATGTTTGAATTTACATTAAACTCAAGACAGGGCAAGGGCAAGGTGGGGAAACTTGAATTATTGCTAACACCGCAAACTTCAAAAATCGCTATTAAAAACAGAGAAGTCATGTAGCCAGGTTCAATAAAATTAAATGACACTTTCATTCAAATTCCAGCTTTTTTCCAGTTCAGCATGAAAAGTTCTGAAAGACACACATCTGGCAAGACAAGTCAACCTCGTAAGAATAAGCAAAAAGGGCATACCAAAATATGATTATGTGTCTTTTAAAGCTTTTTAATATATTAATGAGAGCCTGCCAGGGTCGTCTTAACATATGGACACAATGAGCACTGGCCCCAGGAGCATAGGGGCCCACAATGTTTCTGATGCCTTTGCATGTTTCTGTTTTGCTTTAAAAACAAGTGCCCCTGTGCACTACTTTGCATTGGGGCCTGTAATGCTGTTAAGATGGCCCTGGGAGATGCTGAAGTTTCTGGCTGTCTGCCTCACTGTTTTCAATCGTATTTTATAGTAAAAGAATTCTAGAATATTTAGCCACACGTAAAGATACTATCTGTGAAGCCACATCAGAAGAATCAGTTGTTTCAGTAAAGGTTGTCATATCAGTAGTGTTTGGCTCTCTGGTCTCTGGTGTGCTAGGTGCTATATGTTGCACATCTCTGCCTCTTAGGGCAATTCTAGCAAGGTACTTGTTCTTTTACATACAAAATTTCTAATAAATAAGTACCTTGAAATGAATGAGAAATGTGTTAATAAAAAGCATCAACAGGGCTCTTGGATGCTGCAATCTATTATGACACCAAAAAGCACAGCACATGAACCAAACCCTGGGTTGGATTCCCATCTATTGTTTGGTATATTAAGCACACAGCCTTATCAGGGTAATTTAGAGCCATCACATAATCTATTATGTATATTGTAAGGATGCAGTAAGAAACCGGAATAATTAGATAAAATGAACACAAAACTAACATGCACATTCCACGCAGCTAAAGATCACATGAGGAACTGAACTTAAGTCAAGGAAGCTGCGACACAGGTAACCACTGCACCGTTATGTCACCCCGAGGTGCTAAGCTACTAATGACTGCAGACTGATTAAGTGTTTGTAAGTAAATACTATGAACCAGAAATTTCAAAGTGAATTTAACATGAATGAGATGCATACCATAGATAAAGTATTATGAAACATCTCATGTGTGGATATGGTCTTAATGTGAAAAATACATGTTATCTTCTTAGTTGCATTACCAAGTAGAATGCTTCCTCATAAATTTTCTATTACACACTTTTATTATTCACTCCTTGATATCATGATTTACTTTACTGTTAATAATACTTTAATTTTCTAATGCATTTAACTTAATGTGTGTATCTTGCTCTATGCCTAGAAATCCTTTTTCCAAACCTTTATGTGTAATTAGTTTATAAATATTCAGCTCGACAGTCCTATTACACTTGCTACAGACATACTCTTGCTCACTGCATTTTATTGTCCCATAGCTTTATCAAATGCAGTTCATTCTCAGCCTACAACAGTTGTTATTCCATTTCTTGTTCTTCACAGAAAAATCGTCAATTTCCATATGTGGTATATATATTG
>JANRMT010062813.1:64884927-64919927 GCA_026402145.1 Polypterus bichir lapradei
TATATATATATATATATATATATATATATTATATATATATATATATATATATATACACACTTTTAAGGGTAGCTGTAACAATACAAGAGTTAATTTAAAACTGGTGATTTTACTGTGTTTCCACATTGGGAGGCAAACTGTCTCTTAAGGCAAAGAACAGAACTTTTGTAGTCCTATTAAAGCCTGCAGTGCATCCCTGTTGGTCCAGAACATTCTCTTTAAAATGTTCAACAACTGCTATGGAGGTGACAGCATTTCCAGTGAGAGACACAGCTTGGCTAAGATAAAAGTAGCCCAGTTTGACAACTTCGGAGATTCTCAAACAAAGATTGTCAAATACCGCAAAAAAATACTACACATGCTTATTTGCAGAAAAAAAAAGATATTAGCAAAAAGTATTTTGTTTCCACTATTCAAAAGCAATTTGATGCCTTTTACCAGCTTTTTACCTATATTTTATTTATATTGTTAGCTTCTGTGGTGTTTTATCATTTTCTTTAGGCTTCCTTTTTGTGTTCACATTGTACTTTTATTTTTTTACAACTCTGTGTAGAAACTCAAACTTTATAACTGATTTACTCATCATATTAGGAACTTAAAAAGCATCCAAATGAAACTGAAAGTTATTCTAATGTATTAGGTAATACTTATAAGACTAGGTTATCAAACTGTATATCCAGGTCATTTATGTGAGCTGACTTACCGGGCTTTGTTTCACAGTCCCATATCAATTACAGGAAAATAAAAATCATGTTTTTCTCCATTACTCTATTTTTCACAGGGAAGGTAGATTACCACTCCTAGCTGGAGTTCTTTATTTCACAAAAGAGAAAAACCATCAGGACTCATGTAGTTTAATTGGAATACACCTTGACTCATTAAAATTACAGAAGCTCCTAAATATCATGCAGTGCATGACACAGCAGTGATATGATCTACTGACTGCTCCTAATAAATCTGACACATTGTCATATCTACTTTTGATATCTGCTCGTACAATGAGTGTGTATTCCTTAAAAAGTACACGATGGCTAATAAATCTGTGACTGTAACCGTGAAGATATTGTTAAAAATAACTTTTAAATAAGTTAAACATTCACTTCAACACTGGATGTTAAAATTATAGATCAGAGTGTACTTCACATTTAATAAGATGCCATAAACTCTTGTTAGTTTGTCAAATTCGCGAGTCACAAAAATTAGAAATATAAAATGCAGAATTAAAAGTATCAGGTAAGATTAAACAACAAAATGTTCCTATAAGATATTCCTTGTTCCAGTTGTACACCAGCAGTGCCATAATTAAAAGAAAAAATCAATGCAAACCATGATTATTTAAATGAGGTTAAATGACATCAAATAGAATAATTAAATGTTCAAACAGTTAATTTAACAGTGCTAGGATCTCTCATAAATAGCTTAACAGAAGAATAACAGGTTGGTAGCACACAGTATAGCATTGCTCTTTCATTGTTACAGTTCCCTGGGTTAAAATCCTAGCCTGCTCATCGTCTAGTAGTAGTTAGAATGTACTCTTAATTCATTAAATGTGCCCGTTTAATAACCAGTTTCTTCTCAGGCTTCCAGTTTTGCACCTGATGCTACCAAAACATGACTCTTAAATGGAAAAAATAGAAAATAAATAGACAAGCTTACTTTATCAAGTCATATTGTTGTTTTCAACAACAGAAGGACTGCTACTAATACTTAATCACTACCATATAAATGGGTTGGTAGGTCCCTACTCAAAATACTAGTAAGTTTAGGAAGTTCATCATCAGTGATTTAATTAAAGATATAAGTACTCAAGAAACTGTCATAGAAATATAAACAATGGTGCTGTAATTTAATTGTTCATAGAATATAGTATGGAATGAAATGTTGTAACTTTATGGACTAAACATTCTACCCCTAATTGTATTAAAAAATATCACTTATTTAAGAAAAAAATAATGGCTCTGGGAAACCACAAGGCTTTGGAATTTTTATTATTATTATTATTTTTATGAAACATTTCTAAAATGGCAGTTTTTTACACAGTTGCAATTAACAGTGCTTTAGCGGTATGCAATTTGTTGAAATAAAAGCTCTTGATATTAATACCTATGAATCATTATGATCGCTCAGTGTACATTTTAGACTTGTCTGTAGGCTCACCATATACCTATATGTTCACTGATATGGGACAGATGAACACTGATAATAGCATTCAATGTAGTAACAACAAAACAATGAGGTGATTTAATTGAGACAATTCATTCTAGCAGGGCACAGTGCACTTAAATTCAAATAGAACATAGAAACAATGAACACTGAATCTAGGATGAAATCATAGCAACATGATTGTAAAAGAGAAAACATAAAGAAGCAATATTCATGAAAAATGAATGAAGTAAATACATAATACAACTTAAACTATATAAAGCTGGTTTAAAATGCCATAAAATCTTGACAACTAATATATGTATAATATACAGGTACTAACCACTAGCTGGGGATGAATATTGTAATTGCCATTAGAAGATGATAACTGGACAGGGTGTTTAATGGATCTTGAGATACTTGTAGTGTAGCTACATGTAAACTATAAGTCTAAGATGAGGTCATTAGTTTCACCAACACAGATTTTATACAGGCAAAATTGTTGGTTTTCCCGAAGTGGAACATTTTCAGTATGGATTCGACAAGGAGAGAGCGCTGGTAATAATGGTTGCAAAAAGACTTACTCCTGGTGGCCAAAAGAGATCAATAGCATGTGAAGAGAGGCAGAACATCTGGCAAGAATGGCAAGAACATCTAAAAAAGTCAACTCAAGAAGCATCTTAGGTTGAGACCAATGAATTTCCTAAAATGATATACAGGTGCCGGTCATAAAATTAGAATATCATGACAAAGTTTATTTATTTCAGTAATTCCATTCAAAAAGTGAAACTTGTATATTAGATTCATTCATTACACACAGACTGATGTATTTTAAATGTTTATTTCTTTTAATTTTGATGATTATAACTGACAACTAATGAAAGTCCCAAATTCAGTATCTCGGAAAATTAGAATATTGTGAAAAGGTTCAATATTGAAGACACCTGGTGCCACACTCTAATCAGCTAATTAACTCAAAACACCTGCAAAAGCCTTTAAATGGTCTCTCAGTCTAGTTCTGTAGGCTACAAAATCATGGGGAAGACTGCTGACTTGACAGTTGTCCAAAAGATGACCATTGACACCTTGCACAAGGAGGGCAAGACACAAAAGGTCATTGCTAAAGAGGCTGACTGTTCACAGAGCTCAGTGTCCAAGCACATTAATAGAGAGGCGAAGGGAAGGACAAGATGTGGTAGAAAAAAGTGTACAAGCAATAGGGATAACCGCACCCTGGAGAGGATTGTGAAACAAAACCCATTCAAAACTGTGGGGGAGATTCACAAAAAGTGGACTGAAGCTGGAATCAGTGCTTCAAGAACCACCACACACAGACGTATGCAAGACATGGGTTTCAGCTGTCGCATTCCTTGTGTCAAGCCACTCTTGAACAAGAGACAGTGTCAGAAGCATCTCGCCTGGGCTAAAGACAAAAAGGACTGGACTGCTGTTGAGTGGTCCAAAGTTATGTTGCATATCCTTTGGAAATCAAGGTCCCAGAGTGTGGAGGAAGAGATTAGAAGCACAGAATCCACGTTGCTTGAGGTCCAGTGTAAAGTTTCCACAGTCAGTGATGGTTTGGGGTGCCATGTCATCTGCTGGTGTTGGTCCATTGTGTTTTCTGAGGTCCAAGGTCAACGCAGCTATCTACCAGGAAGTTTTAGAGCACTTCATGCTTCCTGCTGCTGATGAATTTTATGGAGATGCAGATTTCATTTTCCAACAGGACCTGGCACCTGCACAAAGTGCCAAAGCTACCAGTACCTGGTTTAAGGACCATGGTATCCCTGTTCTTGATTGGCCAGCAAACTCGCCTGACCTTAACCCCATAGAAAATCTATAGGGTATTGTGAAGAGGAAGATGCAATATACCAGACCCAACAATTCAGAAGAGTTGAAGGCCACTATCAGAGCAACATGGGCTCTCATAACACCTGAGCAGTGCCACAGACTGATCGACTCCATGCCACGCCGCATTGCTGCAGTAATCCAGGCCAAAGGAGCCCCAACTAAATATTGAGTGCTGTACATGCTCATACTTTTCATGTTCATACCTTTCAGTTGGCCAACATTTCTAAAAATCCTTTTTTTGCATTGGTCTTAATTGATATTCTAATTTTCCGAGATACTGAATTTGGGACTTTCATTAGTTGTCAGTTATAATCATCAAAATTAAAAGAAATAAACATTTGAAATACATCAGTCTGTTTGTAATGAATGAATCTAATATACAAGTTTCACTTTTTGAATGGAATTACTGAAATAAATGAACTTTGTCATGATATTCTAATTTTATGACCGGCACCTGTATGTATGTGAACAAATCGTAAATTGCCAGGTAAAGCACACTGAGCATCATTGGTTGATAAACATTGGATGGCTTTTAAAATAATGGCGCTCAACTCCAATATTTAGCAACCACCAGATGCCATCACGTCTGTTCAAAGATACGTTGTTACCAGTGATAGGTGTGCTCTGATAGCTGCCAAACAGCCTTGAAACTTGGGATGCATCCCAGGAAAACTGACTAAAGTACGGCTTTCTTAGACAGTTAAAATGTAGTAGTGTTCATCTTTATAAACTGGCAGCTTTGAATTCAGCTTTTTAAAGGCATGTATGTATACAGTGTAAATAAATTGTTAAATAAATCACTAAATATATAACTACAGCACTAAGCTTTGCTGCTGAGAAGTGTGTTTTCCTATAGAAAAGACATGGTTAAGCATGTAGAAACAGACCTTCTGTGCTTAAAAGCCCCACAGACTTTCCGGGCATAAAATATGGTCACCCTCATTTGTGATACTTATCACATCCAAGTAAACTACTGAGATGGTTAACCCTAAAATGTCCTAAGTTGTGTGAATGAAAGGATCTTATGTGAATTGTTTCACCATTAGCAAGTATTGCCTTGGACCATGTTCTGATAAGTGGCAAGGGAGGAATCTGAATTCACGGTATCTCTCACAATGTCTGCCTTTGACTTCTCACCATCACAAACTTTATCTGATTACCAGTAACGGCGCACTGCATTGCACTGACTTGATCATTCCTAGTTTTCATACTCTTTCTCTGTACGTTTAGCATTCATTTGCTCAGAGGTTGATGCACTTGCTACTTCCTGAGCAGCTCTTCTTTACTCCACCTTAACGATCCGTTTCTTCTCTTCTTTCGTCGGCATCTTTTCGCGATAAAAGTAATAGTATGTTATCCTTAATTTTTCACTTAAGCTGGCAGTTAAATCTTCAATCTGTCTCAAGAATGATTTAAGATATGAAGAGGTAGGGGAAGTGATGGTGATGGTGGTAGGGATGAGAATGGCGCCCGTACGCATGCGCCACACCGCCGCCCTGTTGGCTGCTGCCAAGAGTTGATTCAACAATAGAATAAAATAAAAATAAAAAGAGGAATAACTTTGGCGGTCAATCATAGTAGACATCACGTAGTATATGTGTACCAAATTTCAGGTCAATAGGTCAAACGGTTTGCAAGCTACAGGTGATTTAAAATCCTGAACAGACAAATGGACTGCCACAGTAGTGTATTATATAAGAAGATACTTGGCTTAAGAAACCTTGATTGTCATGCATTGACATTAAGTGATTTTCTGCCATAGGTCTCAATGCTCCTTTGTGGCTTGGGTGGACTGGGATCAGGTATGGAGACAGTGTGAACAACAGTGCAATCCAGACCAAACTCTATAAGTCGAGAACAGCACAACACGAGGAGCAACAAGCATAATGATAACTGCAACCTCCTTTGATAGCCAGTGGCCTCTGCTGTTTGACAGTGGCAGTTTTGTGCCCCAATGTCAGCCAACAAATGATTCTACTATTCCATCTTTGTCATATTTACATTTTTTTTACCTTATTTTTATTGTCAATCTAGTCACAAATACTGTGCTTACTGTAGAGTATAACATATTTCAGCACACTTCCTTCTATGTAAGATTAAGTAAACCAGCATGTTAAATGTGAGTCAAAATAGACACCACTCATATTTTAAAGGGTGCAAAACATGCTAACTTGAAGCTTGCTATCAGAAATGATTTATTCAGAAATGATTTATTCATATTTTCTTTACATACTCAAAAAAGCAGGACACTTGCACAGTTATAGGCTAATTAGTTTTCCCTTATTTTATCCTGCCTTTTATTTGTTTTGTTTATTTTCTTGTAAGGCATTTTACAATTTAATCCTTTTGTTTAGGGAATTCAGTGAAAAAAAGAAAACTCAGTTCAAACATACTGTGGCTCACATAGTTTTCCAGTATTCTTGAACTCTACAGATGAATCAAATGATATTCAGAAAAATACTTTGGAACAGTCTATGAAAAATAAGCTGGTGGACTTATAAATGCTTGTTTACCTATTGACACTTCTTTCATGAAATAATAATTTAGCCTCACCACACAATATTGTGTCGAATGATTTGTGAAAGATATATAATTCAAATGGGATTGCAGTTTTCCTAAGCAAGGAATAGGTGAATGCATTACGCTATCTCTAAAGACACAAACAGAACACATGAAGGCACCCCATGGATACAAAAAACAACTTAGGGGAGAATGAGATAAGATAACCTTATACAAAGTGTGAAAAAAACAAAAGAAAAGAGAAATTGGAAAATGCCAAATTAACCACCACTGTGTAATTATAACATAGTAAGTGGAGAAATGAAAAAAAAGAGGGAAGAGTGAAATGAGCAGTTAGTGATGTTCTAGATGACAGGGATGTGCCGAGTTTGTGGTATTATAGTGAATCTTAATGTTGTACTGACAGTATGAGGGGGCAGCAGGTTTAAGAGAAACTGGAATCAGGAGATGTTGCCAAGTCAAAAATGTCAAACTAAGTGTCAGAACCAATAAGACAATAAATCATACCCAGGAAGTGGTGTGGGAAAGTTTGGTAACCAAATATAAACTGCTCAAAAAAATTAAAGGAACACTTTGAAAACACTCAATGGAAAAACCATCAGGACTCTCATTGGAAAAAAAATCATGCTGGATATCTATACTGATATGGACTGGGTAATGTGTTAGGAATGAATGAATGCCACATCGTTGGATGGAAATGAAAATTATCAACCTACAGAGGGCTGAATTCAAAGACACCCCGAAAATCAAAGTGAAAAAATTATGCGGCAGGCAAGTCTATTTTGTCAAAATTTCATTGCAGCAACTCCAAATCGTACTCAGTAGTTTGTATGGCCCCCACATGCTTGTATGCATGTCTGACAACGCCGCGGCATGCTCCTAATGAGACGACGGATGGATTCCTGGGGGATTTCCTCCCAGATCTGGACCAGGGCATCACTGAGCTCCTGGACAGTCTGAGGTTCAATCTGGCAGCGTGGATGGTTTGAAACATAATGTCCCAGAGGTTTTATTGGATTTAGGTCAGGTGAGCGTGGGGGCAAGTCAGTGGTATCAGTTCCTTCATCCTCCAGGAACTGCCTGCATACTCTCGCAACATGAGGCCGGGCATTGTCATGCACCAGTAGGAACCCAGAACCCACTGCACCAGCATAGGGTATGACAATGGGTCCAAGGATTTCATCCTGATACCTAATGGCTGTCAAGGTGCTGTTGTCTAGCGTGTAGAGGTCTGTGTGTCTCTCCAAGGATATGCCTCCCCAGACCATCACTGACCAACCACCAAATCGGTCATGCTGAACGATGTTACAGGCAGCATAACGTTCTCCACGGTTTCTCCAGAAACCTTTCACATCTGTTACATGTGCTCAGGGTGAACCTGCTGTTAAAATGTATAGGGTGCCAGCGGTGGACCTGCCAATTCTGGTATTTTTTGGCAAATGCCAATTGAGCTCCACGGTGCCGGGCAGTGAGCATAGGGCCCACTAGAGGACATCGGGCCCTCAGGCCACCCACATGAAGTCTGTTTCTGATTGTTTGGTCACAGACATTCACAACAGTGGCCTGCTGGAGGTCATGTTGTAGGGCTCTGGCAGTGCTCATCCTGTTCCTCCTTGACCAAAGGAGCAGATACCAGTCCTGCTAAGGACCTTCTATGGCTCTGTCCAGCTGTCCTAGAGTAACTTCCTGTCTCCTGGAATCTCCTCCATGCCATTGAGACTGTGATGAGAGACACAGCACCTGGAGAAGTTGGACTACATGTGCAACCTCTGCAGGGTCCAGGTATCACCTCATGCTACCAGTAGTGACATTGACTGTAGCCAAATGCAAAACTAGTGAAAAAACAATAAAGATGAGGAGGGAAAAATGTCATTGACCTCCACCTGTTAAACTATTTCTGCTTTGGATGTCGTCTCATTGTTGCCCCTCTAGTGCACCCATTGTTAATTTCATTAACACCAAAATAGCTGAAGCTGATTAACAACCCCCCTCTAAAACTTAACTGACCAGATCAATAGCCCACAAGTTTCATTGACTTGATGCTTTACTCTGATTAAAAAGTGTTCCTTTCATTTTTTTTGAGCAATATATATATAAAGAAACATGTAATCAGAGGCAAAATTATAAATCATAGTCAAAAAGCAGGGCAAAATATTCTTAACCAGGAATTCAAAAGAAAAAAGAATCAATGCAAGCTTCAATTCAGACTGAGCTTACCCTTTAAATTAGCTTGTTGATTCCTGTTGAAGTGATGTTACCATCCCAGCACACCAGAGCATAGAAAATCTCATTGGCCGTAACAGAGTTATAGAAGGTGTGAAGGATGTCACGCCCCACATTAAAGGAATGCAGTCTCCTAAGAAATAGCCTCTTCTGCCCTTTCTTATATAGCGCCTCTTTGTTCATAGACCAGTCCAACCTGTCATTAATGTGGACTACAAAGTACTTGTATGAATGGACCACCATAATAATAATAATGACCAGACATAGAGGCTGTTTTGTGAAGCAAAAGTCAATAAGCTGTTCCTTGATTTTGCAGATGTTAATCATGATGTTGATCATGACCAAGGTACAGTGTATAGAAAGAAGTATATATTCTGCAGAAATAAAACATGTATGTATTTCAAATAAAACTGCGAGGAAAACATACGAACTCCACATATACAGCAACTAACTGAGGGATTTAAACCCAAATGCTATATTCCTTAATCAGCACTATTCACCACATCACCATACCATCCCCATGTAAATATATTGTCTATAAAGCCAAACTCACAGAAGCCTTTAACTAGAGCTAGCCTGCAAGAATATTACAGTTGCTGATGCACATCTCAAAGCATTAGTATTCTGACATCTAAATTCATAATAAATGACAAAACCGGTGTTTCTGCAAACCTTTGTCTGTCTCTGAGTGTGCTTCTCTTATAATATATTTTGATTTGATGCTTCTAATAGAGGAATACAGACAACACAAATCATTTATGCTACATTATTAGACAATAGAGTTCGCACTATGCACACAAATCATTGACCACAGACTCCAAATCGAAGCCAGTCAGAGATGTTACTGATAGCATCACTGACAGCTGTGCTATAATTTAGAAAAAGCAGAATTCAACATATTCTTTCTCAGCTGGAGGTGCTGGTCTCGTCATTCTCTCTCAGGATACTGTATTATTCTTCACAGGATCGTACAAAATCTAAAGTAAGCTATGTTGTCAGCATGTGCATTGACATAAGTGTGAACGTCTCAATCACATGACATCTGATTGACCACATCTTGCATCTGATTCGAACAGGACTGATGTGATTAGAGACTGAACATACAGAAGTACAACATTGACAACTAGCTAGAAATTATAATGTAATGTTTATATAAGTTATTAGAAAGAGAAATAAGCCACATCTAAAATACAAGATTTTTTAAGAATAAATTATGATCTGAAATTATATGTGATTCTCCTGGGAAAATATGGGATATTTGATCTCCCTAAATATGTGTCTTTCTATCGTGTTTTACTACAGAAGCAGCATTATCCTCAAATAAATAAAGATTTCTTGCTGTCTTGCAAGAAAGACCCAAATGGTGTACATTATTAGTATTTAACATTATTAGTAAGTTTATATTGTGAATTAATAGTAAGTTAATATCACTAATGTTAATCACAAGTAGTGATAAGCAAAACCTATGGAGTCTGCTTTGCTGTGAGTTTGGCGTAATTGCAGAAATGTTCAGGAACTTGAATACATTGAAGTCAAAGGGGAAAGAGGAACTGAACTAGTTTTGAGTGGATTATAATAGTGCAGTCGTGTTTTAACTGTCCCTGAGGGCTCGGGAACTATCTGCCAAGTCTGATGAACCAACTAATGTGCCCAAAACTGGTATCTGTGCTGTGCTAAACACCACGCCACCACACATCAAACAACAAAAGACGCAGAGGGAATGATAGATGCAAACAAATTACAAGAAATGTCCACAGACTAGCAATAAATAAAAATATACATCATTGTGCTCACAGAGTTCTGGTTCATTACATTATTTGAAGTCACGGGTCCATGTAGCTGGGAAGTCTTTTTTGTTTCTGATCTTTCTGTGCAGATACTTCACACTTTTTTCTTTCATCAAGAATTGGAAATGCCTTGTAAATAGTAATAAGTCATTATTATTTCACAGGGTCTCATGTGTTTTCTGACTTGGGAAGGAGATGCATCCTTTAAGGCTTGTGTTGACTCGTTACTGTACCGCATGGCTAATTTTGTATGTCAGCTGTGATGAGTTAGTGAGCTCACAGAAATCAGTGTTACATATTCTGTGGCAATACTCATAGTATTTGTATTATGGTCATTTTAACAAAAGGTGCTATATGGGCACCTGACCTGACACAGAGAGACACGGGAGGCACACTGATAAAACAAATAAATGTTTTATTTCTTTTGCTTCGTCTGTGGGCAACGCCTTCCCTGTTCCCACAGGCACAACACAATCCCTCAAACACAGCACAAAAACACAATTCTTTTTCCTTCTTTGTCTCCTCCACTCCTCTCTGGCAAGCTCTGTCTCCCTCCTTCCGACTCAGGCTCCTGGAGTGGTGGCTGCTGGCTCTCTTTATAGTCCACCCTGAAGTGCTCCAGGTGTTTGATGACGGATTTTCGGCTGCACTTCTGGGTGTGGTGGAAGAACTGCCCACACGAGCTCAGGAAGCCATGCAGCTCCCCCTGGCGGTGGCCACGGAGCCCAACAGGGATGAGCTCCGGTGTAACACAATTGTGGCCCTGATGCAACCCAGGGGGGCTGCCACCAAGTGTTCCAGGGGATGTAATGTGCATCCCATGGCTGCTCCCCTGGATCCAGTGTCAAAGGGGCGTCCCAGCCCCCGGGCATGGGTCCCGGCCATACGCCACATCAGCTTATGTACTCCTCAAATGAAAGTACTGCAAGATGTTTTTTTAAATGCATAAGGGGAGGAGTCCTGCTTGAGTACATTGAAGCAGATCAGGCAGCAAGACAAAATGTGAGGTGAAATACACTTACAGTGACAGCTGCAAAGCATCATGGGGTGCTGGGAAAAATATTCATCTAAGCTGTCTGCACAGAGAATTTCCAGAAAAAAAATATTTTTTGAATAGGATCACTGTCAAACACAGCATATTCATCATTTAAAACACTTTGATGAGTTTCACAGATCAACACTAATCATGGGTAACACTTACGTAGTAGAATTTCCTTCAATTTTTATGACTGTTTGGGTAAGGTGCTCTCGAGACATAGGGAGAGGAGCAAAGGGCAGGTGAAAGATGGAATTTAAACCACTGAAAGGCACAACTTACATTTCACAGTCAAATCAAAGACATGACTGTGGCACTTCATCACATGTAACTCTTTCTAGCTACGCCACAGAATCATATCCATAGGTTACCTGCAGGGCCAACAAGCAGGTTCATACACCTTAACAGCAGAACCTGTGGTTTCTGGGATGTACACATGTTGTACCACTATTTTTTCAGTGGCAAAGCTTTAATAAATATCCTTTACTTCAAAGTGTTGTTTTGATGATGATGAAGATAGTATATGTTGTTAGATGATGAAGATAGTACATGTATAATAAAATGGTGTCTGTTTAAATTTGTATTGTATATATTTCGTGTATTTAAAACTGATGATAATCAGCCCAACAGCAACAAAAAATACAGCGATTTTATATTTCCATAACTGCATCCTAATAATGCCCAATATATTGCCAATAATAAAAATATTGGCTTTATATGAATCATAGCAGGAAAATATGGCCTCAGGAAGAAAGCTTGAAAATGCATGAGGAAAGGGCAGACTTACACTTAAAGGACCAGGTATTGAACCCAGACATTATGGTGCAAGCAATACTCCATGACACAGTAAACGCTATTTTGATTTAAGCTCTTTGACTGGTAATGAAGCAACCAGGGAAAGGCAACTCCTAACCTAACATGAAATGACATTACTATCATTAAGCGACAAAATTTTAAACAAAGCAGCACATCAGAGTTTATATGGAAAACATGACTTTTGCGAAAATGTTCCAGTAATCTGTTTTTCACCAGCAGTTGTACCTATGGCTTCAGATGAGAGCTCAAGTTATTGGTGCATTTCCAATATACTGAGCTGAAGTTCTTGCAGTAGCTCTTCTTAACTGTCAGGGCCACAGATGTAACTTCTGGGCTAATTGCATCATTCCCAAAGGGTGCATTTGATTGTCTTTCTTTTAAAGTGATCACTGGCTTGGCAAAAGCCAGACTAAGATAAGTTAAAGGTTAAACACAAAGAAACCAAAGCACTCCCTATGATGTAAAGTGTGTGATGTGAATAGGAACCCAGTTAGGATCATCCAAAATGAGCGTGTTCAGAAAAATACAGCCAATACCCTATTCCCCAGTCAACTCCCCTCCTAGTGACCTGTCCTCCTGATTCACTCATAAGAAATCTAGCATGCTTGAAAAGTAAAGAGGGTGTAAAGTTTGGGGTAAAGCTGGAAAAAAAATGAAAAAGCTTTGAAGTGTCTTCATGAGAGAGTGAGGGACTGAAGAGAGATTCAACACAAAATTAAAATGAGACAATTCTAGGGAACAGGAACAACTGGCAAGTATGATTCATTCAAAAAAGGAAAAAGAAGCTTTCAGTGTTTATTTTTTTTTATTTGCTGTTAACATGGATTTAGAGACAGAGGATATACTAAATTTCAACAGATTTCTTTTAATACTCACTTGTGTAGTTGGTGAATCATCTGAAGTTTGTTATAGTAGTTATTACCTGATTTCTGATCTTCCTTTTTCCATTACAGATTGAGCGATCCAGAACTTATCATGGCAGCACTGGTGACAAGACAAGGATTAGTTCTTTGAATATGGGAAAAAAACTGAAACAGGAAAAACGTCAAATCCCACATGGATGATGACAGTTCTCAGAGTAGAACCCGGGTCCATGAAGGTATGTGACACAATGGTGTAAACAGTATAGCAAATGTGAAATGAGACCATCAGTGTCTGGGATCCTGAAATGGTATTCAGCTGCAGCTAAAACGCTGGTATCAAGAATATATGGCTGAACATTTCTGACTATCTTAAGAATAATGTCCATCGTGTTCTATTACTGTATCACTGCATTGCAAGGAATTTCACATATTGTGCTGTTCACTGTAAATGCTGCATACTTCTTTCCTTCCTTCCTTAAATGCAGTTCTAACTTTAGACAGTTTCTTTTGTGGTGTTTGTTTGCCTCTATAATTTTTATGCTTTTTTTTTTTTTAACCTCTTGGTGTTTCTGTTGTCACACAAGAATAAAAGCAGTCCTGCCAATTTGAACATCATAATAAGCAGAGCTTACTTCACTCGGAATCAGATTGTACAAAATGATTTCTAAATTTAACCCATGGCTGAAAATTATTACTAATTAAAATAGAAAGATATCTGCCTCTGCTAAATTATCCTCATAAAGGAATAACAAAATGGATTCCTGCCTTTCACCCAGTGCTATCTAGAATGGCTCCAATTCTTTATAAATGGATTAAGTAAATTAAAAAATGGATGGATGGATGGATGGATGGCACTAAACGTACTCTCTTCCAGGGAGTCGTTTTTCATTTTATCTGGTACATAGAAGAGCAAGGATGAATTGTCTTTGCTTTTGACATTTTAATTCTTTAATTAAAACTCATATTTGAATGAAAAAAAAAATTTGCTGCCATAGGTATTGATATTAAACACAGCAATAGCATCCCATCCAGGAAACGCTCCATGTGTTCAATTCTGTTCTTACAGACTCTCTTGTAGAGCTGCGACAAAGATAAACAAGTTATGAAAACGGATGGATTGATTGATATACTGACATTACAGAAAATGTATTTTTGAAATACCGCCAGGTTCAGTATTGTGTGCCAGGACTACAGAATGGCAAGAAATTCTGTCAAAATAAACAAACCGAGTTAAAAATAAAATGAACACCTACCACTAGAATATTGTTGACAATTCTGCCAATTGTAAAGCTGTGCTTTCATTTCCACTTTTCAGCCTTTCTGCCATTATTTTACTATAAACCGAATAGTAACAGATTATTAAACATATCTTTAACAGAAAAATGGAAAGAAAACTTTGTTTGCCATTTCAAATAATAAGTTCCACCTTTCAGAGCCATTACAAGGAAGAAATGTAATATGACTACTGAGAAAAATAAAAGCATTGCGCACACACATTTTAAAAATACATTAGCTATGTTTTTGTACTATTATTTTTAATACTAATTTTAATAATAAACTATGTATATTGTTTTAAAACACAGTGCCAAGGTATGTGAATTATAAACAACTTTAGTATTTTTTCTAGGGTATTATTTTGTGTACTTTAAGAAAGTGTGAATTGAATTATTTCATCAATGGAACTGCATGCTGATGACAGACAGACAGACAGACAGACAGACAGATAGATAGATAGATAGATAGATAGATAGATAGATAGATAGATAGATAGATAGATAGATAGATAGTACTTTTGCTTTCATTTGCAAAAATAAATGGATAAACAAATAAATAAATGTGCGCACAGGAAAATGGCAACATTGTGAAATGTCACAACAGGTTTATTTAAAACTGCACAACAATATGTGTCATTTGATTCACAAACAACTTCCACGGTTCTTCACATTTTTGGATCTTTATTGTTTTTTTACCTTTGAAGTATGTCTGGCTTTTTTTACACTCCTTCCCCATTCATTGTAACGCAGGACAATGCAGTCTCCACAGAAAGGAAATATGTAATAAAATTATTGCCAGGATTTCCTATCTGTGATTTTTTTTTCCCATTCTTGTCCTGATGGAGTCAGAAACAGAACAGGCAATTAGCCCTATTAATTTGATGTTTTTACATTCTTGGGTTTTACTTAAATCTAGGCTGTTATTTTACAGTTCTCCAGCTTACTTTTTTCACCTTTTTATTTTTATGTTTTTATGATGGCGTATGTAAATCAATTAGGAAGGCTGCAGAGATATATATTTTTAAAATACCCCAATGACTTTCTACTTCAGTGGTTTAGATTTCAAATAGGCAAATTACAGGACTGACTTACTGCTTTTCCTGGCTTTACATCTATGCGCATTTTGTCCAGTGCAGAAAATGAAAAGTCCACCTGCGCTATTAAAACAGATTTCACACAAAGTGAGCAGTTCATATTTTTTACGGGCTAAGCTGTCACCTATTGTTCTCAGGTCAACAGCACTAAATGTCTATATACAGTACTTTGAACATGGCAAGTTCTCTGCCAGAATCAACATGAAGTATTAGATTGGTTTAGGCGACATCAGCAAACGCTACAAATTAATAACTTCTGTGCCCCCCTTAAATCCACATGTTGTGAATGTAGCCTTTGTTGAACTTGTAAGTCATAAACCTTTGCTTAGTGGTTCCATTATTCTTTTCTTATTTTGAGATTTGTTATTAGAATGTTTTTGGCAGGATGGAAATTTTTTAAGAGTTTTTATTTCCATGCACCTTGTTATTATCCAGGTATATTTTACACATTTCCCAAAGCACAAAACAGTCCCCTCACCCCAAATGCATATGTTTTCTACCTGTTACTCTGGTTTTCCTGCCTCTGCTAAGGTTAATTAGAGATTCTCAATTGTGCCAATGTTACTGTACAGCTGGTTTATGTGTTGTTCCCCATTTTGCTAGGATAGGTTTTGATCCCCAATGACTCTGAAATTGATTAAGCAAGTTTGAGATTTCATGGGTGACAAAAGTGATAAATCCACCTTAATTAAAGGATGAGTGTCTATGAGTCTGAGTACCTGTGTGTCTGTCTGGTTGCTATATTTCTGTCATTCTAACAGATGGTGGATCACAAAAATTTGTAATAATAAAATGCATTGTATCTGTCATTTCAACAGATGGCGCATCACAAATATTTTTTGATAACTATATTAATCCTCGAAGGGAATTTGTCTTTCACCTGACCTCTTGAGATCAGAGTGCAGGGTCTGCCATTGTACAGGACCCCTGGAGCAATTTTCAGATTAAGGGTCTTGCTCAAGGGCCCAACGGAGTAGTATCTCTTTTGGTAGTAATAAAATTTGAACCAGCAACCTTCCAGATAGCAGCACAAATCCTTAGCCTCAGAGCCATCACACAGCCTTTCTAGTTATTTAATGCATTGTATTTATCAGTCCAACTAATGGTGCATCACAAACATTAACACTTGTTTTATGAATCCAATGCTAAATGGCATATGACAGAGACATAAGCATTGCGTTTGTCATTCTAACAGATGGCGCATCACAAATGTTTGTATCAATAAAATTTATTGCATTTGTTAAGTTTGATTTGATTGCATGGATTTATTGTGTTATTTGCTTTTAATTCAAATCAATTTATAAAAAAAGTATTGCATTTTTCATTCCAATGGATGGTGCATCACAAACGTCTGTAGTAATGCATTTTATTACTGTAAATGTTTGTAATGTGTCATCTGCAGGAATGACAAATACAACATATTTTATTATTACATGCATCACAATATACATTCCAATAGATGCTGCAATACAAACATTAACGCTGAGGTCTACATTAAGTACTAAGATTTCTACCCATCACAGTTAGCTCTATATGAAGACATCACACATTAAGCTCTGAAAGGTCCACAATAAAAAATAAGAAACATGTCTTAAAATAGTAGAAAGGTATACGGCCTTTGAACATACTTTCTGCAGGATATTGCTACCTAGTGCACAAAAGATATGGGCTCATTTCTTACTGGCTGTAATTATTGCAGTGCTGGGTCTATGATAAAGCCGTGATGGACAGAGGAATCATAATCAACGTGAAGAGAAGTTGAAACCTCATACACCCAGTCGACTGGAGGCACTGTGTTTCAATTCTTTTCAAACAACGGGTGTGGACTACAAGGGATGTTCCAAAAATGAACCTAAATGGATAGCTGAAGTTACCATGGGAACATCGGAGTATAGAAATGACACCTTGAACAATGAGCTCTAGACAAACATGGTGGGATGAGGGTGGGGTTATCTGGTCTTAATACTGACATCATCTAGCACAAATCTGTGTTATCGCCTTGTGATAGCTGACCCACGCACTTTGGTTGTGTTAAAAATGTCTTTTGATCCATTGAAATTCTTGAGGACCTCTTTGGGCACCTTCTCATTGACATGAGGGCTGAATGTAAATGGAAGGCCTGCTCTTGACTTTTTGCATTGGTAAGTAATTAATTTTACTCTAGCATAAATGACTTTTTTATTCCTTCAAAATTACCTTCTGTCTCCTCCAAGAGACATCAACAGGCTTTTCTTGTAGCCCCCTAAAAGCCCTGCTGGCTAAAATGAGACCAGGTTCCCTTCAAGTTTTTTGATGGTCAGATAATCATTTAAACCTTGCCTGGTGCATCTTAAGCAAACTGTAACGAGTTTATGAGATCGTAAAGCCAGGGGTTCAATTCCTTCTGCACATGAGGTAATTCTTATTTTACAGTCTCCTTTTTTTATTGTGTGCATATATTTCTCAAAACAGTGTGGCTATAAAATCTTTTTTAAAGTATGAACTAGTTCTGATTCAAAAAGCGGTTCATAGAAAAAAATGAAGCATTTAACAAGAGCAAAAAAAAAAAAAAGGCAGCATTATGTCCGTACATTGTGCCAAACAGGTTTAATGCAGTAATTTCAGGCAACCCAAATCATGTTGTTATAATTCATACTAGTGCAGCAGAAATTATTACTAAGCCATGCTCATCCAGTTCAATGATCTACAATAAACTTAAAATTCATGCCTTTTAAATACTAAACCATGAACAACTTTTCTGTTCATTTATGCCTACTCATAGAAAACATACTACAATCTCAAGTTGTAGGAATTCTTGAAATTCCCAGAATAAATACATTTTCCATTTGAGTAAAGATTTTCCTTATAGAAACCCTAAAATTGAATTGCCAGCCAATGCAGAAAACCTTAAAAGCAACTACTTCAGCAAAGTATTCTATTGTTTAAGCTACTGGTGAAACTGCTCTAACTTCTTTTTATTACATCATCACATTTATTGGCTACTGCTTTTTGCTTATTTTTCTCTATGTCCTATGGTAGCATCTAGTATCACTAGCACTGTTGTCACAAATGTACTTGTGAAACTTGAGTGGATAGCAAATATTGGCATCACTAGTTCCAGACTCAGCATCGACTTAGACATTGTCAAATGTATGACTATAGCATAAACCTCACAGAGGCTAATATAAAAGTGATACAGGAGAAGCAATTCAACATTATATTTCATGGTATCAATTTCAACCAGAAACATCCAAATCAGTCCACAACATGGTTGCCTTGTATCCCTCTTCTTCAGGACACCATCTTTTTTTAAGACTGGCTCCCCCAGAATGTAGTCAGTCTACAAACAGACTTGGTGAGGACGTTTCTTTCTGACGTGATCACCCTTTGTTTCCCCTTCCTCTTGTCTTATAGCAATCAATGAGGTCACCACCCTGGTATCACTACTCTTTTTAACAACGTTTGTCTGGTTTCTTGTCAAAATAATGCAACAAAATTATGGACACTATTCATTATTTGTTGTTGTTGTTGTTAGGTGCCGTCAAGTTGGTTTCCGACTCATAACGACCCTGTGTACAACAGAGCGAGCCATCCTCTCCATTTCTTCCACGTTTGAACCCATTGTTCCAGCCACTGTGTCAATCAGTCTTGTGCAGAGCCTTGTTCTCTTCTGTTTTCCTTCTATTTTACCAAACAGGATGTAATTTTTCCAGAGATTGCTCCCTCCTGGCAATGTGTCCATTATTAGAAGGTATAAAACCTTTGGTTATATTAAAAAACTAGTCGTCCCCAGTGGCTTTGTCCACGTAGAAGTGAAACAGGACAGCGAGGAGGGCCCTGCCGGGCTCCCTACTCCTGACGTCACACTTCACCCTCCCCTCAGCCCGCAGCTTCTGTCTCGGATTAGTGCGAATATATCTCTCCTGCAAGAAAACTAAGATTCTTAGCATGACTGGAATGTTCAAGTGAATTATAGAAAAAAACTTAAATCCATTAAGTAGTTCTCTCATTCACTAGCTAAGTGGAGGTAAGGAACGCCCTGAGGCTGGCGCGTGAATGAGGAGAACCCCTCGGCCTGCTTTGTGTCTCTTGGATTTGCACAAATAAATTGCCACCTATAAGTGAACTATGATACATAGCATAATGAGAGAAGTTGCAAAATCAACCAAAATATTCAACCAAACAATCTAAATCTGTTAAGTAGTTCGATCGTGAAAAGCGGACAGACATACAGACAGACAGACATTGGATTTCATATATATAGAAATGTCCTGTGTATTTATTGTTTGTTGTTTTGGTGTCTCATCGTCTTAAATCTGCAAATATCAATGTTGAATTAAATGCGATGCTGCATATAAATTAATATTGACCTTGACCTGATCCTAAACCTGATTGATCCTTGACCTGATCCTAAACCTTGATTCACACCATCTCTAGAAACGCTCAACACCCAGCTAACCTTTTAACTTCAGGGTTTACATTCCATATCAGTGCTGTAAGGTGCTTGAGCTTTTCCAAGCAGCTGTAGCAGGAACGAGAACAAGACATAGTATCCGTACCATTATATAACCACACTTTTTCATACTGGGCCAATTTAGGGTCTCCAATTAGCCTAACACTAATTTCTTTGGGATTCTATTAGAAAATTTCTGAGTATCTGGAGAAACACGTAGACAGGAGAACATTAAAACTCCAGGAGTAAGGAATTGGGTTAACAAATGCACAAATGGGCATTATTTTTGATGTGTTTCTTTAGGCATCCACATTTATAGACCTGCAGTGCAATTTTAAGCTGCAAAGTGGGTGACATCAATCGCAGCAAGAATATGCTGTTGGCATTAAACAGACTTTTAACAGTATGTGCATGGGAGAGCATGCCTGCAAATAGACGCTGCATGTAATCTGTGTATCCCTGTGCGTGGCAAAGGAGTTATGCTTAAATATACTGCCTAATGAAGCATGTAAGGTCCTGAGACACCAGCTGACAGTTCAGTTCCACTTTTGATCAAACCGTCTTCTAATTGTATGCATTTATCTCTGTTAGCCTGCAGCACTAGTGAACAAAATCACAATATGATTTCCACTTCCACACTTTAATCTGTGTATCTCTGCATTCATTCAGTTTTTAGAGTTAGTTGATGTAACCACAGTCAGCTCAGATGCTCAGTCACTTCCAGTATCTTGTTATATTATTATGTGATTAAAAAATCAACTGCAATAAAAACCAACAACCAGACTACTCAATAAACATTGAGGCTAAGGAACACTGACAGCAGTAATCATGTTGTAAAGAATGGATTTTGAATAGTTTATCCGGTGTTGTATTATAAAAATTATAACTTTTCAATAACTTTGTCTAACTCTAAAAATTAATAATTTATTAATGTTTCTATTATTTTATTGTGATTTGTCAACTTTATACCATAACAGGTGATTGTGCCCTCTGGCCCACAAGCTAGGATTCATATAAAGGAAATCGGGCTTTATTTTTTGTTTTTTTAAAACAAACAAGTGAGGAAACAGCTAAGTAAACTGTATATGCCACCCCCCCTTTAAATTTTGGCCAAAAATCTGGCCCTTTCTCACCTCTCACCTCACTCTTTTTCTTATGACCCTTCCTCCTTCTCTTCCCCCATAGAGGCTTTTTTCCTCCCAAATGCACTTCTTCAATCACCAACTCCCTAAACATAACCCTATTGGGCAGGAGGACCTCCTACTAGTCCTCGCTATTCATGGCCTTGAATAAGCAAACTCACCACAACCTTCTCAGTTTATGGTTGTGTGCTGTCACCTGTTGGCCGGGATGTCTGAAGGCATCATGATAGTTTTCACATGGCATCACTATCTTTCTTGACACACACTCTCAAAAATACAGGTGCCAAAGTATTTCTTCTGACGAGTGTCATAAGGGAATCATTTCTGGTTCCCAAAAGACCCATCCAAATGAAGGTCACAGAAATAATTTTTATTTATTTAGATCTGTAATAGGCACCTTACAGTAAATAATCATGAATAGATGGTAACAGATTTTTGAAATACTAGTAGGTTGTGATACTGGCTGCATATGTACAGTAAATCAGGTTAAGTCCAGGTTTTCTTAATCTGTTTGTTTTCTGTTAGGTAGCCTATCATACATAAAGATTATGAAGTTTTTCTACATATTAGTTTTTCAAAGCACAAAGAACCAACTTCATATGCAAAGAACCCTTCCTGGAATTAAATGGTTTTTGTAAACCAGTTGCTCTATGGGGAACCACACAACTCAGTAAAGAACAATATAGTGTCATTAAGGAACCATTATTTCTATGAGTGCAGGGTCAGATATTACTGGCAACTGCAGAGTAACCAATCCCCTAATGCCATGAGAAACAATACAGTTTTGCAACTTCATCACATGGCACTGTGCTCCATTGATATAAGAGGTACAGTAGGTATCCTACCAGTCAGTGTCAGAGAAATCTTCTAGAATACACATTCAACACTCATCGCTGCAGTAAGGCACACTGTTGTGTCACTGTTGCCCATCTATGTGTCTGCTGAAAAGTTATCAATATAAAAAAAGCACACATTTTGTTCTGCTGATTTGGACTTCTCAGCCACAAGAAGCAAACAACAGTTTTTTTTTTTTTGTTTTTTTTTCTTCAGTTGCTCAACGAAGACTGTGATCATCTGCCCACTTCTCTGGCAAAAACAGATGTAATTTGAACACTTAACAATGCTTTCGAAAGACAAGTGTGAGCAGACGGCCCCCGACGGCTGCATCCCCAAAGGATTTTAAAACATTATGTAAAAGTGTAGTTTGAACAAGAAATTATATTTATTTCCTAACTTATCTTTAAGTAACAAAATAGCTGTTGTTTCATCTGGGATCAAAGGCTACACCTAAAATTCCAAGGGTGGCAGTAATACTGCCTCCTAAAAAAACTACAATCCTAGCGATGAGTCTGCTAAACTTTTAATGTCAGCAAAATTTAAAGTCATGGCATCAAGTGCTGTTACCCTCTAATGAGCTTCAATGAATTAAATCAGATTTGGTTAATGCAGATTTGTTTAATAAAGTAAAACGTATGTCAGTGATATTTAATTCAGCTCATCACTGCTTGAATACAAAAAAATGGCTACTGTAGCCAAATCATTAGTCTGGCACACCAAAAGCCAATACATGGTATTCTGAATATAAATATGTAATGAACACATCACCCCTCAAGTGGCTTGACAATGCTGACTTACTTTCTGCTGTCACATTATATTCAAAATGTTCACTGACATAAAAAGCTGTAAATTTCAACCATGTCTAGTTATCTATCATTGTTGCATGCCTTATATTAACCAGCCAGAAAACTAAGACATCCTTCTTCTGATTGTTTCATTGACTCATTTTTGCAGCACTCCATGAATGTTCATTTCATTTGCGTCTCCTGCTCTCTATAACTTTCTCCTTAGGTCTGTTTGTGAAGCACCATCCGTTAATGTGTTCAAAACACTTTCAAATGTCCCTCTTCTCTCGAGCATTACCTGCAACTGACTTGAATCTAATGTAGCTCTACTTATCCTAATTTTACAGCACTATGCTCTCAAACTTTTCCCCAAGTACCCCATGTACCATGTACACCTCAGGGTTCACTTCAGAACATGTTCTTCTCAGAACGTTTCAGCAAAATGGTTTGAATGCCCTATTGGGTATATTTGGATTCTGAGTGGCAAAGATCAGAAGAGGTCTATCTTTAAGGGCAAAACAAAAGGAATGCCATGAATGTAAGCAAGGATACAAAAGCAGAAATAATTAAGGACAAAGCAAAAGTCAGTGTAATAACAACAAAAAGGTTAAAACTATAATCCGTATTGTAAATTATTTGTTTTTTTTTTTATTTTTGTTTTCTTGAACGCCAGATTCCTGTGAGGATTTTCTGCGTAGAGTTCAGACACTGTTTAATGACATTGACCGTATTATCATCACATTGACCAGACATGGAAAACAGCAATACCCATACAAGTAAATACACATAATCATAGTGACTATGAAAAACAAAATGATGACAAAAGTATGTCATCAGAATAAGGATAAAATATGATCACATTTTAGTAAAAAAAATGAGCAAAAATCATTAATGCATGCCACACAATAAATGGACAAAAATGATTAATGCCTTCCTTACACTTCTTTTTAAAGCACATTTTGATAGAGGACTTGCAGCAGTGCGTCAATGAATATTTAACACATCTTCGACTGAATGTGTGCTTTTAATGATTTTCTTAAGATGACTAAATGAATTGGACACTCATTGAACTCATATATAAATAAATCCTTAAAATATAAGAAAATATTACTGTTAAGAATGCTATATGAAATATACATACATGATAAAGGACTTATTGCTTATATTGTATTTCAAGTGTTCTAGGATAAATATGGGGGTTCTGCTTTCCATATATAATTATTTGTAGAAAATTTGAAAGAAAAAGGCCTTACGGTTTAATATGTTTAAGAATACATTTTTAGTGAATATAAAATTTATAAATATATCTAGGTGAGGATGGCTATCATCATGTCCCGGCATCTCCATGCTCTTGAGACTGTGTTGAGAGGTACAGCAAACTTTCTTGCGACGACATATATGGATGTGCCATTCTGGAGGAGCTGGACTACCTGTGCAACCTGAATCGGCTGAAGGTACAGCCTCATGCTAAAAGTAATGACAAGGACAGTAGCAAAATGCAAAACTAGAGAAGAATCAGTCAAGAAAGATAAGGAAAGAGCGGCTGTCTGTGGCCACCACCTACAAAACCATTTCCTTTTTTGGGGTTGTCTTGCTGTTGCCTCTCCAGTGCACTTGTTGTCACTGTCATTTGCACCAACAACAACAACAACAACAACATTTATTTATATAGCACATTTTCATACAAACAGTAGCTCAAAGTGCTTTACATAATAAAGAATAGAAAAATAAAAGACACAATAAGAAAAAAAAATAAATCAACATTAATTAACATCGAATAAGAGTAAGGTCCAATGGCCAGGGGGGACAGAAAAAACAAAAAAAAAACTCCAGACGGCTGGAGAAAAAAATAAAATCTGTAGGGATTCCAGACCATGAGACCGCCCAGTCCCCTCTGGGCATTCTACCTAACATAAATGAAACAGTCCTCTTTGGATTTAGGGTTTGTCACGGAAGGGCTTGATGATGATGGTCACGTAGAATTCTGCCTTTTAATCCATCCATCATTGTTGGAGCATCATGAAGCTTTGAGTAGGTGGAGGTGGCGCAGGCCACCACCACAAAGAAACCAGAAAAAGAAACAGAAGAGAGAGTAGGGGTCAGTACGGATTTTAGAGCCACCCTGAATAGTTATTATGAGGAAATTGAACATATAGAGTATCAGGATTAAGTTAAATTAAGTTAAATTGAAGTTATAGAAAGGCCATGTTAAAGTAATGTGTTTTTAGCAGTGTTTTAAAGTGCTCTACTGTATTAGCCTGACGAATTCCTATTGGCAGGCTATTCCAGATTTTAGGTGCATAGCAGCAGAAGGCCGCCTCACCACTTCTTTTAAGTTTTGTTCTTGGAATTCTAAGCAGACACTCATTTGAGGATCTGAGGTTACGATTTGGAATATAAGGTGTCAGACATTCCGATATATAAGATGGGGCGAGATTATTTAAGGCTTTATAAACCATAAGCAGAATTTTAAAGTCAATCCTGAATGACACAGGTAACCAGTGTAGTGACATCAGAACTGGAGAAATGTGTTCGGATTTTCTTTTCCTAGTTAGGATTCTAGCAGCTGCATTCTGCACTAGTTGCAAACGATTTAAGTCTTTCTTGGGTAGTCCTGAGAGGAGTGCATTACAGTAATCTAGTTGACTGAAAACAAACGCGTGAACTAATTTCTCAGCATCTTTCAGTGATATAAGAGGTCTAACTTTACTTATGTTTCTTAAGTGAAAAAATGCTGTCCTAGTGATTTGATTAATATGCAATTTAAAATTCAGATTACAGTCAACAATTATCCCTAAGCTTTTTACCTCCGTCTTGACTTTTAATCCTAATGTATCCAGTTTATTTCTAATAGCCTCATTATATCCATTATTGCCAATCACTAAGATTTCAGTTTTCTCTTTATTTAACTTGAGAAAGTTACTATTCATCCATTCTGAGATACAAGTCAGACATTTTGTTAGTGAATCAATAGAATCGGGGTCATCAGGTGCTACTGATAAATACAGCTGTGTGTCATCAGCATAGCTGTGGTAGCTCACGTTGTGCCCTGAGATAATCTGACCTAACGGAAGCATGTAGATTGAGAATAACAGTGGACCCAGGATAGAGCCTTGTGGAACACCATATTGGATATCATGTGTCTTTGAGTTGTAATTACCACAACTAACAAAAAATGTTCTCCCTGTCAGGTAGGATTCAAACCAATTTAAGACACTGCCAGAGAGGCCCACCCATTGACTAAGGCGATTTCTAAGAATATTATGATCAATAGTGTCAAATGCGGCACTCAGATCTAAGAGGATGAGAACAGATATATGGCCTCTGTCTGCGTTCACTCGCAAATCATTTACTACTTTAATGAGTGCAGTTTCTGTGCTGTGATTTGTTCTAAAACCCGACTGAAATTTATCAAGAATAGCATGTTTATTTAGATGGTCATTTAACTGCATAAGGACTGCTTTCTCCAGAACTTTGCTTAAGAAAGGCAGGTTAGAGATGGATCTAAAATTTTCAAGAGCCGAGGGGTCAAGATTATGTTTCTTAAGAAGGGGTTTAACTACAGCAGGTGAAGTTGATTCACAATCACTTGTGCTTCCTATCTGGGCCGACTAATATCCCTGAAGCTTAATTGACTTGGTGCTAGACTGTGATGATTAAGTGCTCCATTAATTTTTTTAAACAGTATATATATATAATAGTGAGTGTATTATACACTACACCTAAAATTCTGGACATATTCCTAATTGTGTAAAAAAACAGTTTTGGTTTCATGCAGAGTATCAAATTTTGTTGAGAATTGTGTGTACATGGTGCAGCAATAAATATCTACATGCACAGATATGGACAGAGTAGCCTTGCTAATTTCATGAGCATCAAAAATGGTCCACCAGTGGCATAACACCAGAGCATGGTTAGGAACTCTAACTGCACCAAATCAACAAGGGTAAATATTTCACGCCTGTATTGCTCAATTAACACATTTCTGCTGGGTTCATATGTAATCACACAGCAGCATTAAGAAGAACAGCTCCACTTTGTGGATGACACAGTCATCTTAAACGGTGCCTCTGATTTAAGGCAGTATTCTTTGGACAGACATCATCTTCTCTTCACGTGTATCTTTGCCTGCTTTGATTGATTTGACTGATTAACACTCCAGATTAGCTGGTAATAATGTGGACAATTGAAGTACAGACTTGCATAATGCAAAGAGCCAATTATTTAATTGTGCTAAACAAGACATAATTATCCTATATAAATTAAAAATAATTATATATAAATGGTAAGAGCAGATGCAATCTCGAATTGTCATGCTTTAGTTCATGTCTCACTCACCCTTGGCTGGACTCAGTCATGGCATTGTGACACGAGTTCAGCATCTGAAAGTATAAATAGCAGAGGCTGCAAACTTCACAGCTAATGTGCCGTTCAAGTCTTCATTATCCAGTGACTTTTTCTGTACTGTGATGAGCAACATGTGAAGTTTGTGGACAGAACATCAGATGAAACTCAAATGAAAGAATTCTTTGTTAAAATTGGCTAGTTTTGGTTAGTCTTTAATTTTATGAACAAGTCTGCATACTGCTTTAGATAAGAAGAGTTATGGGAAGCAGTTGATAATTAATAAACAATCCGAACATAAGGTTAACAAAGTAGCCAGCATTGCAATGGTTTTGGGAAACTCATCCTTATTTAGTAATGTGAAAATGTTAACAAAGTCAAAATTGACTGAATCATCCACACCCACTTTGGCTCCAAATAACAATTACCAATGCTCGGCAATCCATTTAAAGTTTTTATGGAGCATACAATAAAAATCCCGATGATCCTGCTCACCAATCATCCTCAGATTAAAGTGCATCTCACTTCAAAGTCTCCAGCCACAACAAGTAAGATTTCTGACTTGTAAAGATGAGAAAAATTACTTTATTTATTTATTTTAATTGTATTAATTTACTGGTGCATTCGACAGGTTAAAAATTGCATTCTGGTTGTGATAAATATTAATTCAGTGTAATGATTAAATGATACCCGATTATTTTTTATGATGCCAGACTGGTTGGCAATGGGATGATAAGTGGACAAAGGGTACTAACAGGTGAAGAACCTTGGGAGCGAAAGGGGTGGTGCAGAAACAAACACTCTGAGTGCCTTACCTGATGGTGTTTAAAGATTTTATTTTACATTCTCCCATGATGCCCTTTTGCTCTCATTGGATATACTACTTTGAGTAGTTTTGTATGGCAGTTGCTATGCCATGTTGGGGTCACCAGATGTGGTCATGTCAGGGGTCAGACACCATAAAGGTCTATCAATGTGGTTATTTCTATGTCTGAGCCTGTGGATTTCTCTAAAAAAGTAAATACATTTTATTCATTTGTTTTCTGACTTTTTCGACTTCAAGTTTCGTATGCTGTGTATTTTTGATCTTCAGAATTTGACTCCCATTTATCTTCCAATCATTTCATTGCCTGGTGGCACTACATTAAGGACACCAGATATAACATGAGACAATAAAGAACAGACAAGAAGCCATTTGGGTTTGCCAAATCTAGCCGATGACAACAAGAGTTGTGCACCTCTTTTGCTTTTTGGCAAGCTCTAGGGTGTAATTACTCCAGGGTTACTCTTACCTGTCAGCTTTTGTCAGAAGTCATTGAGCATGGAGTTGAAAGATGAGTATGAAAAAAAAAACCTCAACAGGAAGGAGAATAGTGAAGCTACTGTTTTGAAGAGAAGAAGACAGGTGCTTCAGGGAATAGGGAGCGTGGGATTTTGCTTTAGTGCTCTATTTTCAGGTTGGAAGGTCTGTAAGCCACTGTACTCCCAAAGATCTGTTATAGACTGGTTTCAAGGGGCAGCAGGGCTAGTTTTGTGTTTCTGTTAAATTGATATTTTAGATCCTTATGTTGACCCCTGTATCTTTTATAATAATTTGAGAAACACAGTGGTGCTCATTGCGAACAAATAGCCAGAATGTGCATATTACACTGTTTATTACATTTTTTTTATTTGTTAATAGATTCATTCTTGATGATGTTGCGAATTGTTAATAATAATAATCACAATTTTCTAATGATTCTGTGTTAACAGTGCTGTCCTTGTAAGGTACTAGAGTATATACTGCAAAATAAGGATTATTTATCTATTAGAATTTCTCATATAAGAGAAATATATAGAGAGTCTCATATAAGATTCATTTTTACATTTTTTAAATAGCCAAAAAAAAAAATTAAAGCATAAATATTGTGTAGCTAAATTTTAGAAACAAACAAAAAAAATAGCTCACAAAACAATTCTTCTTTAAAATGCATGATGTACATCAGGACCCAAGAGAGAAACAGAATGTCAGAAACAAATTTAAAAAGAAAATAAGTCAAGGTAAAGGGAAATAGGAGAAACATAAGCCATATAATCTTATTCCAAGACATCAGCTTAAGAAGCTAAAGGCATAGTGATAGTCCATGCGGCTAGTCCCTGCAGAGAAGAAGAGAGGAAAACCTCATTAGCTTCCGCAATAAAAACATGTATCTTAAAATTAGTATTTGTGCCCTTCTTTTTTAATGACTTCTTGTTACTTTTGCACAGCCTGACCTCCAAAATTTTGTAAATGGCTCACCCAGAGCTAAGTCTTCTCTGAAACATTGTATTCCCCTTCCATTCTGCATTGCAGATGTTCCACCTTTCTGCCAAGTAATTGGATGCAATTTTTCCTGTTTCAGAGGTCCCATGGCGTCTCTAAGCTCCATTCCATAGCTTTATCACAATGCATTTGAGTGTGTGTGTGTGTGTGTGTGTGTGTGTGTGCGTGAGTGTGCATGTACTTGTTAACCTTATGTCGAGGAAAATATGAAATACTTACAATCTGAGGGACAATGATATCATCTAAATATTCATTATAAAAAGGAAAAATGGGGCATGTATAGTTTATAGTAATGCAATTAAAGAATTTGATTCTTATTCTAAAATATTATTATTATACGGAAGATACATTTCTACAGAGATTTAAATTAATGTCTAAAAAATATTTTTTATTTCATTATAAAGTAGGAATTAAAGTAATGTTACTTCCAAATGTATTTATTTTAATTTGTTGTGGATTTTAAATCAGAAGATTTTTTTTGGATTCAATGCACTTTTTTGCAAAGGTATTAGTTAAACCCATGTACAGACAGCAGAATAATTCAATGATAAAATAAACATACATTTCTCACAGATACTTGCAATAATATGTGATTAGACTCATCATAACAAGCAATGAGTATAGCTGGTAAGATAAAAACAAACAGCAATAGCCTGAAATAATGACAATAACTGCATAGGTAAAAATAACAACAGAAGTGCAGTATTCTTTCCTTGACCAGCTCTCCTGCTCTGGATGACTAACCATATACCAGGATGAAAATCAGAATACAAAAGTAAATAAACTTTTTGTTTTGCCAAGGTTGTTAGGCTATGGCTGCTGCTTTAGCGAAGTGGTAATAAGTTAGAAGCCAGAAACAGCGATTACCCAAAGTGGCGTAGGTAAGGGCTTTGCCAAGTTTAAATAGCTGGACACTAATTGATTTGCAGTATTGTGGGTTGTCCTTCTTCTTGAATTTCTCTAAGGACCCATTAATTTACCATTATTTTCCTATAATTGCCATTTTTAAATCTCAAAATGTGAAGAAACATTACATTCAAAATTACCAATTAAAAATATACAAATTTTGTCAGGCATTCAAATAATTCTGATGCAAGATGAAATTAACAAAATAATACTGTAGGTGGCCATCAAGTGTTTCTTACAGGATAACACTTTAGTGGGACATGGAAAAAGCAAATAAACCAACTTTCTTTAGTAAAAATCAAATCTAAGAGACTACAGAAGCTATATGAGAAGCTTATTAAAATACCCCTGGACATTTTATTGGTGGTTCAAATAACCCAAGAAATGTCTGACAGATGACATCTCTCAGAAACAGAGGAACAGTTAAAGACAATATACTGAAGACTGTTAGAGTTAAGAAGAGGATCATGGGGACAAACTCATTCAACATAATTGGCCAATATAAGATGATTGGTGAAATGCATTAACCAGAGGAACTGTTATCTTTGTTAGATCAGAAATAAATAGAGAGGCTAGTGTGTTACCTCAACACTTTGGCAACCTTTAAATGCTTATGTGACAATGACTAAAGCTCACTTTTGATGCAAACCACAGATAATAAAGGAGACACGTTTAATATCCTAGGGTTTAATTGGTATAATGAGAACCACATTTCAAAATTACCCAGGGCAGAAGATGTGACCCAATGTAGTGCAGATACTATTTTGGAAAAACTATCACTTCTTCTAGAATTATTCATTGTGGTGCGGTTATTACAGGCTACTGACCAACTCTTGTTAGCTGTGCTCATTGCTGGCAGCAGCCAAATTGACTTAACGTAAATTAATTTTCCTGTGCTTGTGTTCACTTCCATGCACTCAATGTATAGTGTATTTTCTTATACAGAGCTATCCCAACACGATTACATTCACAATACAACATGTAACATGAATAATGGACACCAAGCAGTAGTAAGCTAGCACATAGAAGGTACAGAATGTAGTTGTGATGAGCGAACTCCACAATGTATGCTTTGATTAGAGTTCGGAGAAATCACAGAAGAGTTCATGAATATCGCCAAACTCGTCGCAATGCATTGAAGTCAATGGGGTTGGACTAACTGAACTAGATTTGACTGAATTATAATGGTGCAATCATCTTTAAAGTCTTTCTGAGTCTGCCAACTATACTGGACTGATTATTGTGGTCAAAAAGGTGACCTGAGCTGTGCAGCAGCAGTGCCAAACACTGCACTACCATGCATCTGTGACGTCAAAGAAGAAAAATATAGTCAGAGACGCGCAACCGTATATTTCATCAAAACAAAACGGAAAAGCCCAAATCATAGTTCACAGTCAGAAAAAATATGTAGGTCATTTTATGTTGATTTATGTGAGAAACTATTTGTTTGTGTGCAGCAGATCGCCACTCTTCACCCCCACCTCCCCACACTGCCGCTGCCTTGGTAGAGCACAGGGCAATGCACGCAGCAACAGACGTTTTATGTTGATTTATGTGAGAACCTACTGCTTTGTGTGGTTTTCAGAAAACTGTTTTTGGAAAAATGTTCAGTCCTGGGAGTAAAGGAAAAAAAAAGTCATCCCTAAAAGAGGTAAAGGCAGAAAATTCAATGTGCCTAGTCATGATTGAAGCTGCTGGATCGTTCTGTTTTTTGAAGTTGCTCTGAAGGCTCTCCAAACTGTCTGTGTTAATGCTTTGCACTTTTTCTTCTATCAAAAAGAGTAAAACATTAAAATTAGTAATAAATGTTCCGTTATCTCCTGTGTTTAGGTGAGGAGGGGCGTCAGGCTATTTCAAGGTTTGTTTTCATTCTCATCGTAGCTAATTAAGCTTGCATAGGGCAAAAACCTCCTTCTCTTATATTGATGTGGAACTCGAAGATTGACCTGCACATTTGGTGACAAACAGAGATAACTTGTTATTTATGCTGTATATGTTTCATCAAAATAAAATTTGAGAACCTGTGTTATTTACTTATCTTTTATGCTCCTTAAAATGAGTTCACATACTATACACAGTATTAATGTGCCTTTATGGCTTTACATTTTACAGCATTTGTTTTTATGGAAAATGTAAAAAAAACTGGTATGAATACTGATGCTATAGTAATTTAGCAACTGCCTTAGCACCTTTAATTTCCATGTTATCTGCTTGTTCTGTTAATATCTGCATGAATTTTCTCTTTAAACCCCAAGTTTCTCCCATAATTCAAATCTGTAGTGTGACAGCCTGTAGACTAGCGATACTGTGAACGCGATTGTGTGTTCTACATACTACCAACCACTGTGTGACTGTGTTTCCATGAGATCAAAGAAGAAAGAACATAGTGAGAGATGTGCAAGCTTCGTAACCAGTTTGTAATGTAAATCACAAACTGATCAGCATTATATACTGTGGGAGTGGTCCCATCCAATGTTGGCTGTTACAGCTCTGTGGGATGTCGTGTTGGTCTAGCAAAGCATTATGGGTTGCTGAAAAAAAAAGTTCTCTTAAACTGGCTGAATAATCAGTAAAGAATTCAACAAACAAGGGTGAACACAAATGCAGTAAATTTGCTCCAAATACTGCTTTGGTGAAATTCACTGATCAACACTAGTATTTAGTATCTGATACAAAGGTACTGGATAAACTGACCAGGTAAAGCTGTCAGTAGTGGAGCAGATGTTTAGTCTTTCTTATTTCTGCCTCACATTGTAACAACTGAGTTGAAATACTGAGTTGAAATAGAACCCTCAAGAGATCACAAGTGATGTATGTATTATCTCAGTGGTGAGTAACATCAGTCCTGGTCCTTTACCTTCAAGGCTTGTTAATGTTATAACTCGGAAATGTCAGATCATTGTGATATCGTAGATTTTTTACTTTCTAAGAGGTTACAAGCATGCGCTGATAGTTGCGTTACCGCACCAACCACATGCCAAACCACCTCGATTAGGACCCGAATGCAGCAGGTGACACCTCAACACCACACTGGAACAGTGTGAGATTTTTTTTACGGTGGCTGGAGTGCCAATCCTCACCACCAACCCCCCAAGTTTTCCCTGAAAGGTGGAAGACCTGCTTGCAGGGCTGGTTGCAGATTAACGTCATAACCAAGATGAAGCAATTACAGGTTAAGGGCCTTGCTCAAGGGCCCAACAGAGTAGAGTCGTTTCTGGAGTTTACAGAAGTCAAACTGGCAACCTTCCAATCCCTAGCCGCCCATTTTCTAAGGATATCATCCAACTGATTTAATGTCTAAAATGGGGGAGTAATTCTCAGTCTTTCCATTTTTTCTTTTCAGTTTCTTTCAAATTATTTTATTGGACCAAATAGAAGGCAATGAATACACACAGGTGTGAACGGAAACAAGTGAGCTGGAGAACTGCTGGTTCCTTTGTCATTTGCGTCTTATCCTACATATAAACGTCTACATGTGGAAGTGTGTGTGTCTGTCTGTCCAGCCTGGAAGTGAGAGATGGAGTCGGGATAAGGGCTCCACCCCCAAGGAACATAGAAACTCGCTTAGCCACTAATGCACAAGCGAGGCGAGCAGGTCAGCAAAACGAAACCTCCTAGGAGAGAGACGCCCAGAGTAGTTTCTTTCAATTGCCTGACATCTCTAGATTTCTATTTCTTTTCTGATGATTTCAATAGTTTCTAGGACACCGGGCTTTTTACAGCACGGGCTTACATAGCTATTTGTTAATAAGGAGCCATTAAAAACAGTGAATGCAGCTATTTAAGACAAAAACAAACAATTAAGGGTTCAAAATCTTAAGATGCGAGACAACTAAAGCGAAGCAAAAAAAAAAAATGACATTGGAAATGGTAATATCCAGATAAAACTTATGTGAATACAGGGAAATCCTGACAAGGCCTGGACCGTGTTTACTGGAGGTGTCAAGCCATAGCCCTAATCATTGCACTATACTGCATCCTTTTTTTTTTTGCAATATTAGAGACATAATGTTATCATTAGGAACTTCAGAGCATTTCTTTTTTCAAGGCAAACAAGTTTATACTATATGCAATTAACATTAGATATAGCTTATTCTTGCATTAACTTAAACATAAAATATATTTTTATTCAATAAATAATCACCAGAATATGCTCCCATGCCCTTGCAGAATAAGCCATTCATGGGTCAGTTATACTCCTGGGAAATCTCTTGAGACAAATTGAGGTGGAGTGAAAGTGAACCCCAGACTGAACCTTCCTCCCAAGATAAGCAGTCTCTCCCGTTATGCACCTTAGAAACCCGTAGGGCTGTGTTTCCTTCTCAGAGGAGCAATAGCCCACCAAATGCGACCAATTACATTAAGTAGAGCAAAATGAAGAATGAAATGAAAATTAGGCATGTCCGCAGTCCCTCAAAAACTGAGGAACATGCTTGCAGCCAGAGACACAGATCGACACTTCTTGCAGCTTTCTCTTTTGCCCTCGTACTTATCGTTGTTAAACATTCCTAGAAAAGAAAGAAAATGTATTAAAAAGAAAAGTTTGAGAGGGTACCCTGCAATAGCTTGTCTTTCCATTTCATTCCATCGCAACCACATCTCCCTCACTTTCCCGTTATCTAGCCATCCTTTTAATAACCTCTCCA
>JANRMT010062813.1:64922427-64954341 GCA_026402145.1 Polypterus bichir lapradei
ATCATTACATTTTTGTATTGGTCCTATAACTGCCTTTAATTTTTATTTAATTTATATTCATTTTTGAAATGCAGTGCTGCAATAGTTTGTGCACAATTATGTGTAGCACACGAGGGTGTTGTGACATGGCAGCACAGTAAGTTAGATTCCCTTAGATCTTAACATAATATTATCATAAAAGCTTTAATTCAATTTAGTGATGTGAGGAATTGGAGCCTAACTCTGTAGAATTTCCTCTAAGGCAGAAGCCAGCGCTGGATGGGATGCCAATCCATTACAGGGCACAGTCACACAGGACAAATTCAGAATTGTGAATTAACTTAACATGCATGCCGCTCACGTGTGGCAGGGAGCCGGCAAGCACGATAAAGGGAGAACATGCTAAATCCACACACTTTTCATTTGACTAGGGTAACATTAAATCAGGAAAATATTTTTTTTTTCGCAACTCCAGAGTCCTGGGTTCAAATCCCAGCTAGGGGGTTTGTACATTCTTTCTTAGTCTATGTAGGTTTTAACTCCTGTCTGTCTGCTTTTTTTTTTTTTTTTTTTTTTTATAGTTGCGTACATGTGTGGTGGTCTGTATAAGCGATTCTGGGTGGGGAAGTGATGGTGCTTTGTGATGGACTGGCACTCCATCCACATTTGATTAAGGCCTTACGTCCAGGATTGTTTGGTGTGACCCTGAACTGAATTAAGCATGGTGAATAATGAATATTTTATAAAGTCGTTCCTTGAAGCACATGTTTTGCACTTTGGCAGCTTAAATTACACCAATTATTTTTAAAATGGCTGTGCAAATTGAGATGATATGAATAAGTAATGTAATAAAAAAAGTGAAAATGTGTACACATCTATCACCTGACACTGAAATGCATGTCATTTACAGTGAAGAGACTCGACAAAAAAAGACACTACTAAAATATACAAATATATTCAGTAGATTTCCACGTCACTCAAACAGCTTGTCCTCAATGCCCCCATCATATTATAGTAACAAACATTAAAATCTGCACTTGTAGGGTGTGTATGTTCCTATTAATCCTAAAATTTGAATCCAATTTGGCATGCTTATAGGAAAGAAGTTCTGTTGTGACAAATATTTACACTTCTTGATGTATCTGTTAAAACTGGCAGAGTGAAGGACTAGATGGAAGTATGGGTTTCACACAGACTGTAAATGTGTTTATACTAATTATCAGTTTTATCTTTAATATCTGTTTGTGTCTGGTGCCAGCGTTGATCATTCTCTTAATTGATGCTCTTCTGAATACACTGAAGCTCGTTTTTATTTTTTATTTTTATTTTTTTTTTACTTTTGTATTTACACTCTAATTTTTTTCAAGCTTTTTCTTGGAAAGAAGGAAAGAAAGTTAGTTGTACATACAGCCAGTGTATTTTCCACTATCAAAATGTCAATTGTATTTATTGCGTTTTTTAACAGTGTGTGCTTCAATCACCCTTTCACTTCCTGACTTATCAATTTATGTATATTTATTCCTTCTCCTTAAATCAATAATTAATAAGACGAAATATTTCTCCAGACTCTATAGATAGATTTGACGAGGATAGCAGCAGCAGTAATAATGATGATAATAAAGAAGGCCGATGCGAAGTACGGCGGCTGCGAGCGCAGAGCAGAGCCACAGCTCCTCCCTGTGGTATTCCGACTCGACTGCTTTGGTGTCACACACGCACACGCTCTCGCGCAGGCAGGCAGGCAGGCACACAGACGGCTCATTCCTCCGTGTTGCCCTGAGCGTTCTTCCTCCTCGGATTTAAACTTTTGCTCCTTTTTGCCAATTTGCACATTTTACTTAAACATGTAAACGGCCACGGCCCCTCGATCGCGTCTGACTGGCAGTGCTTGCTGCTCTCTGGTTAATACGCAAAGTCTATTATAGTTTCATCTGCAATTTTATCCTGGCGCATTTTTATTGTAGAGCGCCTTTTTATTCTGGCGGACTCTTTAGTTCGCTGCAGCTTAGATCGCAGAGCGGCAAGGAGACCAAGAAAAGAGAAACCTGATGCGTGTGTGAAAAGGCCAACAAAGAGATCCCTTTTGTTTAAAACCAAGCCGCTTAAAAGCCCTGCGCTGCCATTTCAGCCCGGTTGATTCATAACTTTTTTTTTTTAATCTAAACTGCCTGCTTTCATAGTTCGTATGGGTAATCATTCATTTAAATTTCTTAACAGAAACACCTTTTCATGTTGATGGAGGTGCTAAATATTTAGGTGTGTGTTTACCAAAATTAATACGAACTTGAAAAGGAAAATGGATGGATGGACGAAAAGAAAAAAGTAAACTTATAAACACAATGTCGATCGTTACGCTCCTAATAAGCCATCTCCGCTCCATCCGCTCTTCTCTTTTTGGTCCCATTCAATGTCACGGGAGGCCTTCAGCTGTCCCGGCAGATCGGGTGCAAGGCGGATATCAAAACTAGACGGACCCGCTGTTATTTGTATAATTCAATAAAAGAATAAAATAAATAAATAAAACACTATGGTTTACATCCTAATGTTAATGAGGAGTATTCAGGATGTCTCCCGTCGTGGAAGAAGCGGACGTGGGTGCGGATGTTGGTGGAAAGGCACCAAGAAAGAGGAAATTCACATTATTGCTTTAAATTTGGTTAAAGTTAAAAGTTGTTCTGTGTGTTTCATTCCTTGCAAACCGCTGGTGTACAAATTTGACTCGAACTATTATGTGTTACAGTGTGTGAAACTGTTAAAAGATGTATTAAACAAATCATTACAAGATGTGCCCAAATAAAAAGATCCTGGGGTCAGAAATCAGCTCAAAAAGCAGCTTTTGACAGCGTAGAAAGCAGTTTCCAGTGTATTTACAATTATTCCAAACAAACTATTTTATTATTAAACCCCTCTAAATTCTTGAACTAGTTTTCACTTTTTTTATCCACTCTGAACTTCTTAAGACTCCTGCCGTATTCTCCTCTACATGCTATGTGCTCTGCTAAGTACTGTACATTTAAAAATGGGCACTTTCAGATTGTAGATTGGTTATTTAGTTGTAAAGATTAAGGATCAAACTGTCATTTATTAGTTGTGCCCATATATGTTTGTGTGGCATAATGGTTACAGCTCCAGTGACCTGCGTGCAAATCTGGTATCGATCACAGTGCCGTGTTTTCAGTTTTGAATCCCAAACACAAGCATAGGAGCTTAAATGGAAATTCTAAATGTGACAATAAACCTGAAGTTAAATGGGCTCACTGGGGACATGAGCATACCCTGCAATGAACTGGCACACTATCTTGGGTTATAGTTCCTGCGCACTTCCAGAAACTACACGTCCTAGAACTGGATTAAGCAGGTTTGGTCATGGGGACATGAAATCTCACAGTGATGGAATATTCATGTGTTAGAGTGAACACTAAACTGAGGGACATTCCAAGGCTTAGTACCTAAACAGCCGGCTTTAGCTCACTACAGTGTCAATAGTAATAATGTAGTTTTCCAAGTGTAAGCAATTGCAATCAAAATGGTTTTCAATGCAAAACAGAAAAAAGTAAATATTATTCCCACGTTGAAAAAAGAAAAAAAAGGTTAGAGATACAACGTTTAGACTGTTTAGAAATATTTTTTTCTGCTTTACAGTAACAAAAGGTCTGTTATATACTAAATGCTGTTTTGTGGGTACATCATGCACTGCAAAATATTTAAAATTTTGAAATACATTTTTACCATAACATCGGGAAGATTAAAATACCACTATCAGAAGCCCAGAAATCTGTTAAATTTTAATTAGCAGGCAGTTTTTCATATATTTGGCACAGTAACAGAAGGTTATAGCTGCTAACTTACAGGTTCAGGGACATGGGGTCAATTTTAGTTGTGGGCGTTAACTGTGTGCTGTTTTAATGTTCTACCTGTGTACTTGTGGGTTTTCTCGATTCACATGATTATTTATGTGGTGGAGATGTCTATGATAAATAACAAGGGTAAAGTGAAGAATGGAGACTTGCATCAGCTTTTTCAGCAATAGACTGGTGTCCCATCCAAGGTTCACTTGCACCCAGTGCTGAATTCTCTCCTTAATAAAGCAGCTTAGAAAACCAATAAAGGGGCTTATTCAGAAGGAAGAGTAACACCTCACTTCCATTGTCTGTAAAAGATCTTATATCATATAATTCTCAAACCAACATAATCTATTTCTGGATCAATCCTGCCTCTCCTGGTAGCACTGAGCACACTGGTAAAGGTACTAGTCCATCACAGGACCCCCCACCAACAAACACACTCACACGGTAACACTCTTGACAATCGCACAAGGTTCACTTGGAATCATCAAGCAACCTAACACACGTTAACTTTGAGAAATAAAATAACAAGCATATTAGTCTTACTAATTCTGCTTGCACAAAAACAAATGCTAGGATTTGCATTTTGGATAAATCATGCTGGAGTTTGGCTGTATCCTTTTAGTGAACCTAATCACAATTACACTGACGAGAATGAGCCGTGCATTGGTAAAACAAAGAAACTAAGCAAAACATGGCAACATATCAGTTCTCCTGTAAATATAATTTAGCTCCTCTGAATGAAACATTAACTCTTTTTTGAAGTTTCCATCTCCTTGCTATTGGTGTTGTGTTCAGCTGTATCCTCTCTTTGCCACTGCTGCAGTTTGTTATAGTTTTGATCATTTTTAAAGATAAAATTCAGTGAAGTGAAACACCAATACATTTATGTAAAACCCAGATTTGGTAGAAACTGAGTATAAAAGCCAGTCCAAAGTGACATGCTGGGCCTTTCCTTCTTTGTTCATTCATTACTTAACACAACTCATATTCTGCTCTATGACTGCCTCTTTATTACAAAGCTGGTCCTTCAGTGATGAAGTAAGGAAACAAAAGTCGAGCTTACAGGTTTTGCGAGTCGTCTGTTTGTCCTTCTGTCTCATCATACATTATTTAAACATCCGCCTGCATGTTCTTATATATTACTATCATAGGTGAATGATTTTTTTTTCTTATCTTAAAATGATATTTACTGCAGTTCAACAGAAACAAAATAATCAGAGATGACTGTATTCCCAAAGATTTTGACTTACTACTGCCCTCTCTTGCCATTATTTGAACCTGTAACTATTTTACAGCAACAACAGTACAGCTTCTGAAATCTTTTTCTTATTCTACCCTTTACTTCTTTAATGGGTGACTGGATAAATTCAGTAGTGGGTACTTGTGACACTGGCACAGTGGATTTGTCTATGATGCTTTCCAGCTATGAGGTTTAAAATCCCTTACCATATGTTTCCTCACCGGAAAAGCTCATCTTGTGAAATTACAGGAACCAAAGCTTAAAAACACAATTATGTAGTATGATATAAAATATTAAGCAGGTATTATCTATCTATCTATCTATCTATCTATCTATCTATCTATCTATCTATCTATCTATCTATCTATCTATCTTTTAAGTGGTAGTATGCAGTGCAACAATACTGTATAACATATTTAACAAATTTCAATTGCTTACTGTTTTCCAGAATTGCAATTACATTTATTTTACAATGTTATTTTTTTATTCCACTGTTTTACACATTTTTTCATTGTTTATAAATGCCAGACTAATGTTCAGTGTGAACTACTAATTGTTAAACTCTCTGAAGATTTTTCAAATTAATTTTTCATTATTGATTTATTGTTAGAGTTGAACAAAAGCCAAAGAAGACTGCCTTAACTTTCAATGCAGTACGCCTGAAAATGTATTAGAGTATAAATCATGTGGCAGTTGAGTGCTTTTATTCAAGTAACCTGAAGTGGTTTCAGTGCCTGCATCCAGCCAAACATCTTCAGTTCATGCTAATGCTAAACGATTGCAGATTTTCTAAATGCTTAAATTATGAAATTCTAAGAAAGAATGGAAAAGAGAATTTAAACAGAGTAGAAGGTTACATATGTAAACAGACATAATACAATTTTGGAATATTGTGAATATAACAAGCTGCTTCACAAACATGATGATGTGAGGATAATTTGCTTCCATAAATTAAGAGTATACATTTACATTCAGCTTTCCATCTTGTTTTTCTTTCTCTTTATACTGTAGGTCAACATAATGATGTTTGATTAATATCCCACAGATTTAAGGATTTGCTGCGTGTGTGTGTGTTTAGTCTTTTGCAGTCCTCCTCTTATTGCATTTGATTAGACTTGACGCAGCTTTTTTTTTTGTTCTTACATGCAGTAAACACTGATGTTGCTTCATTTTCATACGATTCTAACTACAACTGAATATTCCCATTTTTCCAGATTAAATCAGTGTTTACATGTCATCTGTTAAGAACCGTGAGAATCTCATCCACAGTTTTGTTCTTTAATGTGCTGTCACATCTGCCACAATAAGTACATAATGCAGTATTGTGTCCCTGTAGTTAACAGACACGTACTGTAAGCAGTAATTTTGCATATGTGACCAAACATACAAAGTACATGATATAATTAGAGAGATTTCTTACATGTATGCATTACCTGTCTAAGTTAAATAAAGGATACTATGATGCAAGGCTTATTTACCTTTATGCTATTTTTGATCTGTTAGTTGTTGGTGTATTGTCATTGAGCACATTTGTGTACCCACACATACTGTATACGAGAGTGTGTGATTTTTTTATACAATAAAAATGTAAAGTACAAGTTAGGAAAATCTGCTAAATTGATGCTATAGTTAATTTTTTACTTTTTTGTTATAGTATTTATTTGTGATGGACTTTTGTCATATCCAGGGTTGCTTCCTGCCTTGCTCCCAGCACTGCACTGATAAGCTATAGCCCCTGTGACCCTAAATTGGATTAAGCAGATTTAAGAACATTATGTATTTTTATATAATTTGTACAACAGATAATGTTCAGTGTATTACAGGTAGAATCTCTTGCTTAATGAATAATTTTATAAATACATTTATTTCACTTGAAGCTAGTATAGAGCCATACACTATTTGGGCAGCATCAGATTCTGGTTATTAACCTGTCACTGAGTACATTCGCGCACACACTTATATCTACATAACTTATATCTACATAATCCACAATGATCTGCACATTTTTAGACAGACATGGGGAAAGCATGAAGATTCTGCTGAGACAGTGACTGTGCTATGATGTGAACCCTGTGACTGTCAAATGGTCAACATTACCTGCATCACGATAATTCCCGATATAAAATAGCTCAGTTAAATAATGACCAATAAGCTTTAAATATAATCTTCAAAGACATTAAGTAAAAAAGTTATAAAATTCTAAGAACTGCAAAAAATGCTTAGAACCATTGCTTTGCCACTTCAGGAAAATCGCATGGCATAAAGTCCAGTCACTGCCTGTGTGGCCTTTTCCCAAATGCTCTCCGGTTTTCATTCCACATCCCAAAGCTGTGCAGAACTGGTTCAGTGTTTTAGTGTGTGCTCTGTCATGGAATACTGGAATATGGAATACTGACCAGTCCAGTCCAGGGCTGATTCCAGCTGATGCTCCAGTACCCTGTGACCTTGAAGTGGACTTTGTCTTCAGAAAATGGATATTTGGAAACGGACATTATAGTATATACCCCCTTTTTGCTAATTAAAATACACATTTCAAGAAAGTAAAATTGATCAGTTAAATAATATTAATTTTGTGGCTCCAGAATACAATCACATTAACATTAAAGAAAGTATAGTTTATACTAGCATCAGACAAAAAATCCCATTCTTTTTTTTTTTTTATTTCTATATATTACTTAGATGTATTCTGTACACTTTCTGATGAATAGTTTTTCATTTCGAACTGTGCATAAAAATATATATATGTTTTGTTTCTCACCGTATTTTAAGGTATTACCATAACAGAATAAAATGAAAAATAATGCAAACTAGAATTAAATCATAACGTATATCTTTGCTAACTGAATACATTGCATTGCAGTTTTTGTGTCACATTTTTGGCAGAGAATAGCAGCAGCCTCATTTATACATATAACCTGATTATTCATACAACTGGATAAATGAAATCAAAAAAACAATGCTTATGTTAAAAAATTACCTAAATAAAAATTATAGGATTGCAGCCCCCATTTATATAATTTAATAAAAAAAAATTAGACAGGATTATACATTGATTTGGCACCTTTATTCTTTTACAGTACAACCGATTATTTTAGAAATAATATTTAAACTGAGGGAGACCTATAAGGATCTGAATGTATTCATTTCTATGCAGTAACATCTTTCAAGTGAGGATTTTTCCTTTGCCACAATTGGTGTAGTTTGGTTAGAAGCTTCCCCTAAGCAACGTGAACTTGGCCTTTCTGTATTTCTTACACTAATACCTTTCCTACCACTGAGAATCAGGGTACTTGAAAAACAGCCTAGGGCCATACAGCTGATTATTTCCCCAAATTTGCATCTTTTACATGTAGTAATAGGGATTGCATTCATAAATGCTCCTAGGCCCTTGGCAGAAATTACAGAGTCATCTTTAACTCCCTCCTTCCACCTTCTGCCTCCCCAGATCTTCTCTTGGGAGCCACTTCCTATCCCACCTACCCTGCTAACCTTGTGCATGGCCCTCTGACAGCTGTGCGGTACTCCTAGCATCTGGTCGGGCCTGCAGAAGAGGGTAAAATAAGCACCTTGGCCAAATGATGCTGTCCCCACTAGGGACCGTTTGTATAAAGGCTGCTGTTTCCATTCCACAGGTAGACAATTAATGGTAAAGGTAACAACTGCCACCATAAAATCTGTCCTTGCTACTGAGCTTGTACTTGGCAGGTTTGGATGTTTATGACTTTATATGTCTGCATTAGTATCTGCAGGTTTCTAACTTTGCACTGATTTTAATATAAACAATGGTATCCGCAAATACAGAGACCAGTGTTGCAAAGATTGCAAAATCTGTTTATCTTACAAAATCTGCTTTTTTTCCTTGCTTTACACTACACTGCTGATTATATTTGTGTAGGATCTATTGGCAAAAAATCCTGTGTACTGGCAAGATTAGAGCATATATACACTGTAACTGCTATACAGGATTTGTGATTTAGCCAGGCTGACAAAAATAGAAGTCAGACTTTTTTTTTTTTAATCAGTATTTGCTTCCCAAAAGCAGCTCACATGAAAATAAGTGCAATGCCTGGAATACAGCTATTATTAGATAAATATAATTATATATTTTATCATTACTATAAATGTATTATTGTATTACATTTATGGAATTTTCAAACCTGGCAAATTACACTGTTAGCAGCTCCAAGTGATTTTAAAGCACTGTGTGCTATAGAAATGTACATGATGTTTTAATCTAAATCTTAAAAATATCAATGCAATATTGAATAGAGCAGTAGTCAACTTATTTAACAATGAATATGTTTAATTTGATATATTGTATAAGTTCGTAAATGACAAGGTTGAAATCAGTATCAGTGAAAAGAAGAAAACAACAATTGTTTTTAAATAACAATTGCCTAAAATTATAGGAGGACTCCCATCAGCTGTACTGTGTAAAATACATTTTTTATTATTGTATGGTTTGATGATATATATGGCAACTGAATTAGTATATAATTGAAAAAAATACATATAAACAATAGCTGCAGATGTAATTTGTCACTATAATCATAGATACCCTATTGGTTCTATATTAGTTTTAATATGTTATTTTGTCAATTAATAAGTGAGAGTGGCTGGCTATTAAAACAATGATTTTTTTTTTCTTCATTTTTTTCCAGCTAAATTTTCTATTATAGTATATGGTGTTAATCGTAGGTGAATTTCATCTAGCTCTTCAGAAATCTCCAGGCCTAAGTTCTTTGAGGATTGCTAATATACTTGTCTTCCGGGAAATTTCTTTTTTAGAATATTTTCTCAAGAAGGTAGATAGAACTACAGAATGTTGACTTCATAACTGTTTTTTTGTGAATGTTTACTAACAAGATGGATGGTTTATGAACAACTATTCTTCATACTTTTATCTACATTCAGATATAAACCCTTTGAGACATACATTTTTGGTATTTTAAAACTGTGAAAAGTGACATCATTTTCATTTCGAGTAATTAAAGAGCTTTAATAGCTTCATAAAAACATTATATGGTATGGTATCGAAACATCTGCAAGATATTATTAGTGAGAAGTGCACATTAAGCATGTGAAACTTATATTTTTGCATTTTGTAATGAGTGGGAAAATAGCAGAGAAAGTGGGGTTAATATCACACAGTCTTTGTGTTCTGCTTTTATTTCACTTTCACATGCCATCAAAATTATTTGCCCCGTTCCAGATTTCCCCTATTATTGTGACTTTGAGTGTTTTCAGGGCTTCAGCTAAAATGTAATATTAGATTAAGGGCACCTGAGTGAACAAATAAAACATTTTATTTATGCAACTTAATTGAATGAACAAAGTAATCAAGCAAAAATTGGAACCATGTGAAAAAGTTATTGCCCCCGTACCCTTAATAACAGGTTGCATCAGCTTTAGTTAGAGTGACTGCAACCAATTCAGCATCAGTCTATCACATCAGCATAGATCAAATTTAGTTCAGTCTTTGTTGCTGAATTCACAAACACTGATAAGGTCTCAAGGACTTCCTTTCTGATGTGGACTTGCGTTTGAGTTATGGATTATTGTCTTTCCATATGAGCCAAATATACTTAAACATTCTTAAGGATTTTATGATACAGAGCAATCTTCATGACTGCATCACTTATGGCAAGGCATCCAGGTATTGAGATAGCAAAGCATCCCTACACCATCACAGCACCACCACCACTACCTTGTTTGGCAGTTAATATACTGTTTTTATGGTAGAATGTTCTGTGCTTTACACCTGACAAAATGAGACCCGGGTTGCGCAAAATATTCCATGTCTGTTCTTCCATCCATTGAACACTCTCCCGAAAGGCTTAGGCATCATCTATATGCTTTTTGGCTAAGGGAAGGCAATTCATTTACTTTTTAGTTATCAACAGTTTCCATCTTGCTGGTTTCCAATGAAGTTCAATTTTGTCTTTCTGTTTGTGGAGTCACAACCATTTCTGAGGCAAAAGGGAGCCTGCTGTTCTTTGAATTCTCTTTTATAGGATTCATCATAACTTCCATGATTATTACTTAATGCTGCATCCTTGAAGTAATTGTTGAAGGGTGGACACCTCTGGAATGATTCACTACTTTTCCCATTGTTTTGTATAATTATAGCTCTCACTGTGATTTGGTCATATAAATTGCTAAATAGTCTTTTTCCAGACTGATATTGTAGACATCAAAAAGTTTATTTCTGTTCTTGTCAGAAATTTAGTTTGGTTGTTTAATTGTTGTGTCGGCAATTAGAACTTGACAATAGGGGTCAAAATAGGCGAGGGTTATACTGAGCACGGCTGGCCATAGTCAGTGTTCAGTTTTCTTTAAGGACTGGATTAAATAGGGTCTGGTTATTTTTCACACACTGCAAGTTATTGTTGAATAATCATGTTTATTTTTTATTTTTTGCTCAACCGGGTGCCCTTTACCTAGTACTAGATTTGATTTGAAGTCCTTAAAACATTGAGTGTCATACATTTGCAGTAGCAGAAGAAATCAGGACTGGGACACACAGTTTCCTGTGACACTGTATCTGCTCCTTATATGTTCTTTCTGTGAGTTTCCATTTTCCTCATGCATTTAGTCATTTCTGCATTTTCAAAAATTGTTCTAATGTGATTAAGTTTTCATTTGTACCTTGGGACGAACTGGAGTTTAATTGCATGGCTTGCTTTCCTTCTTTGCTCCCACTGCTTTAGGTGTAGGCTTCTGAAAGTGATTAACATAATATTATGTTATTTTGTCACATGTAAATATTTCACATATTTTTTTTCAAATATTTAAAGAAACTTTTATTTAACTTGCATGTCTTTTCTGCATTGCAAAAATCATCATTTTAAGGTTAGTCATATTTAAGACAAGCTGGACCAGTGATGGATGGGTGAACTCTTTTCCTGCCATGGACTGGTGCTGTTATCTGCTTCAGTAACCTAAGACATTTCTGCTAAGGCTCACAGGATAAGTTGGTAGACGAATGTTTTTTCCTTGGTGACTAAGGTCAGGTTTCCTAATTTACTCCTTCCAATCCCTTTATACATTTTTTTAAAAGACATTGCATGACACACTGTTCACAGCATAAAGCAGGAAGAAAATATATTAACGAAAAAAGTGGCAGAAGGCACCCTTTTACTTCTGTGCTAGAAACAATAACCCTGTAACTACAATTTCTTCAAATACTGATTTTTATTATTTTAACAGTTTTTACTTTAAGCTGCATATACATTTCACTGTATTCATTTGAAATTAACAGCATGAAAACCTTATTCTTACATGGGGATTTAGCAAGTGATATGCATTTCATTTTTGACATAAAACCATGTCTATTTAAAAGAACTAATTTATAGATTTGCTTGCAACAAAGTCAATATTTAAATATACATTTTCCATGTACTGTATATATTTAATGCAGCATTTATTCTGCCAGTTCCTTGACAGTTATTAGTGACATCTATTTTTTTCTGAATCATCTCTGAGCGATTATTAAAGGCCCATTCTTTACATACAAAGGCAAACTTCGGAAATATGAAATTTGTAATGTATCAGCTGTTAGTTTTATCTATTTATATTAAAATAAATTAGAAGTATAATTTTTCACTTATAGAGAATGCACAAGCAAGCAAGTTATATGCTGAATTTTCTAAACGAGTAGGACACACAGAAGATTCCTTACAATCAGTATGTTTAACAGCTATAACATCCCAGCAGGAGAAAAAAAGGCACATGCTAGTCTGGGATCATCTCATTGACCATTTTGACCTGTGAAAGCCTATTAATCAAAATTGTGTGTGTTCCTGCAAATAAATTTTTAAAACATCATGGTGTTATAAATCACTCAGTGCCCATTACTGTGTTTAATAGAAAGTATTGTAGCACAGGCAGGGTGTGAGGTTAGCTGTCAGCGACATCTTTGCAGGCTGGGATGGGCAGGATCCTTGAATGGTAACGGACTATTAGGCAAAGAAGGGGAGCACATCCTTTGACAAGCCTCAATAGATAGAAAAAGGGTGGACAGTTTCACAGAAATTGAGGGAATGGGATCTCCACACAGCTCTTAGTGTTTGCTTTGGTCTCAGTGACGCTGAAGAGTTTGTGGCAGTGGGTAGCAAAAAGTGATTGCTGAGACCAGGATATGTCAGTGATTACATTACAGGGAAACCATTGGAGGATGGTGACGTCTTGTTACAAATTCATGCTACTGTACCAATGGTAAGGGTAAAGCATTCAGTTTAATTAGGCTTTTAGAGTACAGTGTTGCTGTTTGTTATTGTTTAATAAAAAGGTCTGCTATTGGGATCAACTGTTATTCAGTGTATACTTAGGCTCTGTCTGTGCTTGCTTTAATACCTGCTATAATTTGCACACCTATGAATTCATCCATCCATCCATTCTGCTATATCCTAACTAAAGAGTCACAGGGGGTCTGCTGGAGCCATTCCCAGCCAACACAGGGCGTAAGGTAGAAAACAAACCCCGGGCAGGGCGCCAGACCACCGCAGGGCAAACACACACTAGGGACAATTTAGGATCGCCAATGACTGTGGGAGGAAACCGGAGCACCCGGAGGAATCCCACACAGACACGGGGAGAACATGCAAACTCCACGCAGGGAGGACCTGGGAAGCAAACCCGGGTCGCCTAGCTGCGAGGCAGCAGTGCTACCACTGCGACACCATGCCGTCCCTTATGAATTCAGAAAAGTAATAATTGTTGGGGGCGTTTCCTTTTATTTTAGTAGTCTTTATTGGTGAAATGATCTAGAACTGCAGCACTGGTCTATTACAGGGTGGCAGTGCGGCAAATTTGTGAACGGCACACAAGACCTTGACCAGCATAAAGACATAACTATTTTAGCATTTCACCCAAAGTATGTAAGTGTGCATGTGTCATAAAATATCTTCCTCTTCTGCATGATAATGGTCAGAAGGACACGATACATAAACCTTTATTTCGCAGATTGATCCATTTATGATGAACATTTTTCTTAGTGCTCCCCATACCTAATTTGTTATATTTACCTTAATTTGTTGGATTTTTTGCATATTCTGCTGCAGCACTTGATCAAAACAGGGTGTTTGGTACACTGGTCTTGACAATAACATGCTGGTGTTTACAATACCTATCATTTTTTTTTATTTCTATGCTTCATGCTTTATATAGCTGTTTAAGTCAATTTTCTGAAAAATTAGATTATTGTTACTTTATGACATGCTAGCTATGTTACCTGTCAAAGTTGAAATCTGAGTAATCAATGTAGACCTCAGTGCATTCAGCATTCATGTAATATATTGGAATGTATTTTGTAATGCATGCAGTAATAAAATGCGCTGCATTTTTCATTCCAATAGATAGGGGATCATAAATATTAGCACTGCTTTTGCGAATCCCATAACAAACTTCATATAGCAGAGACATATCCCTGGATGGACACTTGTCCCTTTATTAAGATGGATTAAGGTATGCTCCTCCAACATTTTTGCTTTGTATTAAATTATACCTTTGCTACATTTACTTCTTTTGTATATCAAACTATTTTGAAACATTAGTATATGATAATTATGGCTGATCTGTAAAATTCATCAAAGCATTCTTCGCAGTAGTTAAACTGTGTGTGCTGGCAACTTTGTGGGCCACATATTTTCCTGGAAATTCACCATATATTCAGTTTGGGGAGTGGGGAGTGGGTTGGGAGCGTGTGCTCAGCTTAGACAAACTTTTTTTTTTCCCAGCAACCCATGATGCTTTGCAAGGCTCACCTGACATCAGCAGCAAATGCTGGATGGAATAGATCCCCCCTCCTACTAGTGGTCTAAAAGTTTTTGAATAATAATATAATAAAAATGAAACTTGTGAGTACATTTAAACACAAAACACGTGTTTGTGTGTCTCAAAGGTAAATGTCTTTTATTGTATGGGCTTGTATGTGACCTGTGTTTAATATGTGTGCCTACCCCTTTAATAATATTACCCAGAGTGCTGTGCAGTTGATGCAAACAGGAAGGAATAAAGAATCCACATGCTTTAGTGTTGTGCATTTGGTTGCATTGGCAGTGAACAAGTACAAGGATCACTGAAAAAATACAACAAAATGTACTGCTTTGTATATAAGATGTAAGTACCTGCAATTGAATATATGGGCAAGCAAGCCAAAGTCAATTCATGCTTCCTGTCTACCACTGTCTGTAAGAAATGTTACTGTTGTGTTATTTAATTTTATTAACTTTTTCTCACAGTGGTGCAGTGGTTAGCACTGCTACCTCACAGCTCAGACCACATTTTCAGCCAAAATAATTGGTTTGGCATAGGTGGATTCCCAAGCTGTCAGAAACACTTAAAAGGCCATTGCGCTGTTATAATCCACTTAAAACTAGTTCAACTCATCCTTCTCCATTGACGTAAGTGCACTTTGCTGAGCTATATGAAGTTCCTGAACATTTCCATGATTTCTCCAAATTCTGGACAAAGCAGATTCAACTGGGTTCACTCGTCACTAGTGACACTACTGTTCCGACTACAACTACTACTCTTAGTAATACTAATACTACTATTTGACAGGATTAGGATTTTGAACTTTAGAATATTTTTAGTAGGTATACCTGGCCCTTCCCAAAAATGAACTATGAAGCCATTTAACAGCATCATGTGTGTAGACACTGTAATTTAAACCAGGTAGGTAAGTATTTTTAATTATGAGTTTATAGACAAAATTAAAACTTTTTCTGGCTTTAGTTACAACAAGTTGATGAGCACCAGAAGTGCATCTAAATAGAGAACAGCAACCTTGCTGTGTTTTTTTTTAAAAAAAGACAATGCCTTGGATGTATTGAGAACAGGCCAGTAATGGAAAAAAATCCAGCCATTCCCGTAGTCAAAACAGACTTTTGATAACAAAGACTGGCTGAGTATGACATGACTTGTGCAGAGTAGAAGAAGAGCTACAGTCATTTAACTAACAGCTTAATCCAACACTGTTCCTAGAAGAGGCATGTCAAAATGCACAACTTATCATACTGTGCCAAAGGCCCAGCTGAGTTCTATTCCTGTCAGCAATAAAGAGAAAGTGTAAGTTACATTAGGCTGCAGAATACAAACCCTAAATACTGAAGTGCTTAAAAAATATCACCTGCTGACACATGATGATGCGATGGCCAGGAATTGATGAAAACAAAAATATTCATCCTGCCAAATGTCAGAAATGCAGTCTGGGTATGAATGTGTAATGCTATGAGATTTGTTTTTACCATATTGGTCCTTTGGTACAAGCAGAGCCACATTTGGATACTTTAGGACAACTTTGTTGCTGATAAGTTACATACCTTTAAGCAAAAGTGTATCCATTTACAAATGATCTCTTCTGTGGAATAATACTCCAGGTCATGCCCACTTGTATCTCCTCAAAGGCAGAAATGCAGCAAGGGAAAAGTTAGTGTCAGAGATCTTTTAAGGGTGAATGGTAGAAACAAATTCAGACAAGTACAGTACATAGTTTGTTACAATGGAGAAACAAACCGGCGTTGTAACAGAAAGGGCAAAATGAAATTCAAAAGTCACTAGACTGGTAAAGTCAACAATCTAATCTATTCCTTATATTAAATTGCTTAAGAAGCTAGTTTTCTTTCACGAATGAGTCTTATTGTTGATTACAAAGACAAACAGAACAGACGCAAACCCCTGAAATCCCCGTGGGAAAACCTATGCAGGTTACTGTCCTGTCCAGGCATGACATGTTGGCTTCCACACTTTTCACCCTCTCAACCCTTTAAAAAATAATTCCTTGTAACATTATGTTTCTTTTATTCTTTCTCTCTCTTTTATCAAACCTTTAGACTCCCAGCTCATCATTGAAGTGTTGAGGGACAGTTGTTAAACCCCACACTAGGATCATTTCCAGGCCCTGTCCCTGAATTACTTTTGTGGCCAGGGCATGTCTATTAAATATCTAGGTCACAACGCCAGAGAACTCTTGGTAGCACCTGAGATTACTACATTTCTGACATATAGTCTGCCTTAAAAGGGCCAAAACTATAAAACAGCTCCCACATCTTCTGTTCTATTAAAAGCAGAAAATAGTCTTCATTCAAAGACAGTGTGCTGCTTGGGAGAATTGTATAGGCCTACTGCACTGTCCTCCACTGGCACTCCTGAAAGTATTATTTCTGAAGCACTAAGAGTATCTATACTGTAGGTTAATCAAATGATTGAAGTTATTATTTCTCTACATTAAAATGTTGTCTGACAGCTAGAGTTGGTCTTTCTATGCCTGTATATTCTCTGACAGATACTTCCCATTTCTTCTTTCTTCTCTTGTCAGCCAGGTGATGTTTCACAAATGAAAGTGTTAGAATAGTTTTAGACACATGACAAAGATTTCAGAATAATGCACTGGTCTTCCTAATCCCCAGACTTCAGTGTAGCAATACAATTGGGAATAGAGGTCCACCACCAATTCACCTGTAAAATCTACATGACCTACTGAAGTCACCAAAAGACAGTATCCCTACACCATAATCTTAATGCCTTATTCATTTCATGCTTTAATGAATTCAGGCTGAGGGGTGGACCATCCTCCTAAAGTGGTCTCCTTGTGCATTGTTTCACAAGTTTATTCCAAGGGTCCCACTATGACTGCAGCCTTTCATCCCAGTAGAGTTCTGCTTTAAACTGGATTCCAGCCTTGATAATGCAAGCTTTTATTTCCCAGTTTGTATGTCTTGATGTTAATCCAGATATAATAGTGGGTTTCCTAAATATATTTTGGAATGAAGTGAGCTCTTATGTATTTGGAATGACCTGGGGGAGGACATGCAGGACACGGAAGAATGGAATTAGCTTTTTTATGCTGATTGCAGGTGAGTTACCCTAAAAGGACCGTTGATGCTGTCAGATGTTTTCCTCCCTTTCTCCACTCACACACACCACCCAGCTCCTTCTTACTCTATTTACCTGGTGTCTGAGGCAACAGTATGTCACACTATCTCTCAGCTCCATGAGCTGACTAAAGTTCTGGGTCTACATCTGGGCCAATGGGCTTTAGCAGCCAGGACGTGTGACTGAAGTGCTCTCTAAGTGCTACGCCTGCATCCCTTTCCAATGACTCTGCTCAAGAAGTTGCTTTTTATAGGCCTTCTCTAAGTATTCCTGTCTTTTTGGACTGGTCTCAGCCACCTGATGAGGTTGCTACACTGCCCCTTTCTTTTAAGTCTTTGTTCCTGAGGGTAGCACAAACTCCATCCTCAGGGAGATTTGAGAGGTGTGATGCAATCTGATCTGTCCTGCCTGAAGCAAGCTGTTGTGAGCGTGATTGAGGAGTCCACCAGCATTAGTGGTAAAACTAATCCTCTGTCTCGGGGTTGTTAGTATATTCTTCTCTCAAACGTTACCACCAGTGTAATGACCTGGGGAGGGCAGGAGATGGTGGAATGAAATTAGCCTCTTTATGCCAAACGGTGGTGAGTGGCCCTTAAATAGAACTGTAGGCTTCTTCAGCACCTGCTCATGTCTTCAGGGCCAACACACGCACACAGCTGCTTTCTCTCTTTGTCCACTCATACATGCCTCCCAGCTTCTCCTCACTCCACTCATCTGCCGTTCCAAGACCAGGATAAACATTCAAGGATTTCTGGGGGCCATGTATTCAAGTCAATAGGGTTTAGCAATCAAGATGCTCTGTAAGTGCTATAGTGATGCCATCTTGATGCTGTTTATGGGGCTTCTTTTATTACTGGAGGTACTCCCTCCTCTCAGATAGGTCTCACTTACCTGAGAAGCATGTCCGTATCAGGTCAAGACCATGGGGTTGCATCTGTATGTTACATAGGGATATTTTAGGTTTTTTTTTATCTAGTTCTTAGGACTTTAATAAACCTCATTGTTTTCATTATGCCTTTCCAGATGTTCTGGTTATTGAATCAATTATTTAATATTGAGCACAGTAGTGGGAACAAATGTGAAATAGTTACAACCTTTCATGGATTCTGTTATTATGATGTTATGCTTTGACCTCTATGACCCACAACTTTAAGGGGTCAATAGGTGAGTCGTTAACAGTTGTCTCAATGGCCATTTTGGATTGAGTTTTTAGATAACAAACCTATCTTCTTTTGTGACTTTCAGGACCTTTATTGACCTTGATTTCCTAGATTTTGAATCTTTTTGTCTTGTCTTTGACCTTTTGATTTTTTGCTCTTGTTTTAGGTATCTGGTGACTCCACTAATTTTTTGACTTTGAGTATCTCATCCTTTTCAAAAAAAAAAAAACGCTTCTCTTCAAGTTAGTAAATGTCTCTACTCTGCTCAACATAATTTCTCATTATTAAATTACTAATAGCAGACTCCACAAAAAACGTGAATGAAGAGAAAAATGGCCAAACAGAGTAAGGCATTTAAGGCTATAGGAAAAATACAGATATTTCTAATCTATACAATATATAGTTAATGGTACCTTGCTTCAAGGTAAAGCTGTCTTTGTGGATATTCAAGAAGGATTTCAAATTAGCACTTTGACCGAATTGTTGAATTTATTTAACCAATCAATTATGTCAAATATGAATGAAGATATGAATCCCCACAGAGAGGGTGCAAGTGTATGAAGCTCAACAACATGAATCATCTAAAAGGCAAATTGTAAGATTAACAAGAGATGCTGCAGCAAAGTGTACAAGGAGAACAAATATAATGGATGTAGAACATACAGCAGATGTGGTTGAGATACAGTAGCGGGTAAATTACATGTAAATAAATCTGAAGAAGTGATAATTTGTAGTTGTGAGGCAGATGCTGCAATCTGCCAGCAAAACATCAAATTAGGATTCAAAATGATTACAATGGGATGCCAGTTACTGTCACATTCGTTCAAGAAAGATCAGAGACCCTGAAAAATCTAGCAAAATGTGCATTATCAAATGAAGAAATTATTTCAGGGCATTACTGTGGTTCTATGGATCTCTGTTGTGAATACTGCAATTCAATAAACTTCACAGATGAGAGCCTGCTGATGCACCTGCACTTAGAATTAATCACTAAACCAATAGTGCATGATTTATTGTGGACTGGTCCAGCTACTTTGATTATAAATGTAAACATGCACGCATATATTACTGTGCTTTTTTGAAGCACAATGTAGAAAGAAATAAAGATCAGATAATTAAACAAAGTGATCAATCAGATATAAAAGAACTCACCAATTATGAAACTGATTAGAATTAAAACCTATACACAATTTGGAGCCCTAGGATTGAACTTGATAATAAGGGACACTCCTGTCTCCTCTTCTGTTTAATCTATACACCTCAGACCATGTCACTTTAAAAAATTCACAGACAATTCTTTACTTAAGAGAAGTATTGATAAAAGGGACGAGACAGAGTATAGGTGTCAGGTGATGAAGTTTGTTTCTTGGTGCAAGAGAATTGTCTGCATCTTAACATTAGCAAAACCAAGGATATGGTTATTGACTTTCACTGCACCTCTATGCCTCTTTGTATGGTCATTATTCAGGGAGTGGATTTGGAGGTGGTCAACTCCTACAAGTACTTGGGGCTCCACATTAATGACAGGAGCACAGAGGAACTATATAAGAAGGGGCAGAGCAGGCTCTTTTTCCTTAAGACCGTGCATTCCATTAATGTAGGATGTGACATCCTTCTCTTCTTCTATAACTCTCTGATGGCTTTTGTGATTTTCTGTGCTGTGGTATGCTGGGCTGGAAACATCATTTCAAGAGAGGCCTGCCTAATCAACAAGCTAATTAAAAGGGTAAGCTCAGTTATAGGGTACAGTCTTAAACCCCTGGAGGTAGTAGTAAAGGAGAAAATTAAAACAAAACTGAGTGCCATTATGAACAATACTGCATATCCTCTCTCTGACACACTGAAACTGAGGACTTTCAGACAACAAACTACTCAGCAGAGGTGTGTCAAGAAATGCTACTGGGGCTCTGTCATACCAACAGCAATATCCCTCCATAATGCCTCACTATGACTGTGACAGCCAAGTCGGAACTTTACTTTTTTTTAATTTTCTTGCTTTATAGACATTCCAGTCTATCTATCTATCTATCTATCTATCTATCTATCTATCTATCTATCTATCTATCTATCTATCTATTGTGGAATTAGCCTGGACGCAGACAGACACAGGACACAATGAAGTCTCAAAACCACACAGGATTTATTTCTTTTTCAGCACACATCACGCAAATCAGCCACAATAAAGCTCAATCCTTTCTTTATTCTTCTCTCTTTTTCTTTCTCTTCTCTGCCGCCTCCACTCTCACACACACTCTGTCCTCTGCCTCCCGACTCTGGCTGTCCGAATGGAGTGAGGCGGCCCCTTTTATATTGCACCCAGATGTGCGCCAGGTGTTTCCAGATGCTCTTCCTGCAGCACTTCCTGGTGTGGCGGAAGTGCAGCAGTCCAGGGCTCCGGGATTGTCCAGGTGCCCCCTGGCGGTGACCATGGGCCCCAACAGGGTTGAGCTTCCAAGCCTGTGGTCCCAACGTGCTCCAGGGGGGTCGCCCTCTTGTGTTCCGGGTGAGGTATTGTCTCCAATATGTGGCCTTCCCCAGTCCTTCCATCACAGGAGCGTCCTGGTGTGTCACGCTCCCCAGTCGTCTATCTATCTATCTATCTATCTATCTATCTATCTATATTAAACATACTGGAGGATAGGTGATTAAGATATATTTATAAAGCATTTTTTTTAATAAATCAACGAGTACAGTCTTGGCTAAAACCCCATGTCAAAAAAATGATGCATGGTGCAATTCTTATTCAACATTGCTCAATGCAGATCAGACACACAATTTAGTCATACAGCACTACAGAGACATGTAACTCATATTGATCCTAATTTTCACCATTACTAAATTGCCTTTTAATTTTTGGCTTTCTTACTTGAAAACTTTGCCAAAATGTACATTCTTGACATATCATATTTTTGTTAAAAAAAGTAACAATAATACCCTTTACACAAGACTTGGAATGACCTGGAATAGACAAAGCAATGAAAAGAAAAATACATACAAGACATTTACTATTGAATCTATGCTTAGATGGCTGTAAAGTGTAGTGCTTCTGGATTTTTCATTGGCAGTTTGTGAAACTGTACCAGTGAATTGATCTGCTTCTTGTGGAAGTGCCTAGCGTATACTCAAATACAAGGCATACTTTCCACATGATAATGTTCACACTAGCTTTTAATCTCTAATTGGATGTCCCCTCTGCAATGCTGATATCACAAGAAGCGCCATTAAGCTATTAATAAGCACCACTGTATGCCAGAGCAATGAAGGCAGAGGAGAGTCTTCAATTGAAAAGCTCTATGCTGTTTAAACTCATTTCTCTCACTTGTAAAAAAGTGATTTATTTTAGTAATATTTCAGCCAAATACATGTGTTTGGGATGTCATAAGCATACAACTGAATACCTGATATTTTGCTTATGTGACATTAATTTCACTTTTCCTTTATTAATGTTTTGATATTGTTTGCTGTTTTTCAAGATGGGTCACCAGTGAAGCCCATTATATCAAAGTTTGTGATCTACTTTGTTCATGAAAGTATGACATTTAAAGCTTCTCATGGCCATCTCTACAAACAATGAGGGGTATGTAACAGGTACAAAAGTTATAATTTTTGGATGGAGTATTCCTTTTATATGTGGTATGGCTTGTTGTATAGAACAAATGAAACTGTCCAGAAATGTATTACTGTTTTGCACTGGACATAACATCATAATTTTCAGGAGCACCAAAAAACTCCATATGCTGGCTGGATTTTAGCAATGTCATTTAATTCATGTAATTTATGTTGTTCTTATAGTGTTTTTTGTTTAGGGTTTTGATTCAAATCCATGTTCTAAAAACATCACTGTTTTGTTAATGCTTTGCTTAAGGATAAAAAGAAGAGATGCTGCTCATAAACATAAAAAGATTTTCACTTTGTTTGGAACAAATCAAGACCTTCATTTCTATTTGTTCCTAGTGTTAGAGATCTACACAGCTGAGTAGCCCAACCTATACAGGAAAATCTTAGGACACCGCAGTTTAATATACTTAGCCTCCAAGAAGACCAGTCATTTTCAGCAAAACCCAAAATAAAAGCCTAATATCCTCTATTGCTGTCTGTCAGGAATGCGTTTTTTAATCATTTTTGATGTCTATTTTGGTTTTCATCACGCTGTAATTTTTATTCTACGTTTTTGTTGTTACTTCTGAGACTTTATTATTGGCACAGTCATTCTGGATGCATGTTGTCCTGTCATCATTGCTTTGTCATAAAACATGGTCGTAGGCAGTAAGGAGCACCCAAACTTAAAAGAAAAATTAAGAGATTACTGCACATAGCAAATGTTGGTTACTCTATCAAAATAAATAAATGATCACAACTTCTATTATAGTTTAACCTCACCTATGATTTGGCCTTTGCATTTTGTAAAAGACCTGAGATATAAAATATATATCTTAATTAATCTTTTCAGAGTCCTTTAGGATGCCCATCCAATGTGAACTCAGTACTGTCTCTGTGCCCCTCTGCACTGCAGTCTTCAAAATCTACCCAATGAGTCAGCCAAGCAGCTTGCTGGCAGCTCTTTTCTTTTTTGCCTGTCTTTCTCTCCATTTTGACTATGATACTAATGAACAGTAGCAACCACCATAGGTTCTGTTTCTTTTTTGTCCAATCAGTCAACAGATGCAGTAGCTGCCATGTCTTGGGTTATTTGTTCAACCTGCCACTCTCCATGCTACGTGAGGACAGCCTTTATTCTTGTTTGCTCTGTGCAGAGATGGCTTATCCCAGTAACCATTTCTGCTGTTGCCAACCAACTTACTTCAGTTATGTAGCAGGACAATTTGTTCTTATTCTGGTTTAGTTTTAGAATGTTTTATTCTGACCGAAATAAGTCTCTTTTTGTGATTTTTTGTTTCCTCTTATCTGAATTGTAAACCCTCGTGCCAATCTAATTTTCTATTTCGGATTTTGCCTTATCTGACACAGCATTCTTGTTCTACGTTTTTTACAGTACAAGAGATTGGTGCATAGTTTTCATGGTAATATTTATTGAGTTGCTTCTTTAATACACTTGTGTTTAGTATTTAGACACATTTCAAATAAAATAACACATTCCAATATAAAGAATATTGGGGGGAAATTCTATGTAATTTGACAGCCTGTCTGGATTGTTATGTACAACTTGTTGGAATGCCATAAATGGTAATGACATAAAGGGTTATGGAAATATGTGGTCAATTTATGCAGTGTCTTTTAGGTGGAGTTGCATTATTTTATGGGTGGAGAAATTGTTATAAACAGCATATCAAAATTGTTTTTACATGTTGTTGCATGTCACAGTAAAAAAGAGGGTTAGAAGCAATTTCTCATTTGCTTTCACCTGTTGAAAACAGTATTTACTAATTATATACTGTAAGCCTTGATTTGATTTTCATTCAGTCATTTCTGCAATCTGTGGCTGTATGTGGGTGAGTGTTTGTGTTGTTCCTTTCTTCTCAGATGAATTACATTGAGAGGTGTTATAGTGGAATTAAAGCGTAATTTTCTGTGTTGCTTTTGTTGTGTGACACATTATGATTTTAAGTCTAATGTTGAAAAGAGATGTAAAATATACATGTGTTGATAGCCTGCTATTTAATAGACATGTATTTTCTTCAGTATGTGCAGCAATAAAAATGATTTCCATTGCTTCCCCAATCTTTTTCCCATTGGGTGGTGTGAACGAGTGAAGTCCCAAGTCAGGGAATGCTGGGGCGCTAAATTGGCTGTCTCTGTTTACTTCTTCAGATGATAACAAAAATACAGGCACTCCCAGGCACAAAGGCAACAAAATAGCAAAAAAGTATCCGCAAAAGGAGTTCCGTCATGTTCAAGTTCGGGTCACTGAAACATTGCTGTGCTTTGCTTGCAGCAAGCCATTTCTTTCTGCAGGCTATCAAGGAAAAACCAAATTGGGTGCAGTCAGACTCCCTCTGGGGGTGTCTTCTAGCTTTTGCTGTAGGAAAAGGATAGGACATGGTTAACAACTACCTTCTCACCTAGAGATGGTAATGCATACCTTAGAGGGGCCCTGAGGATGATTCACAGATGAATATGTGTGACAGTGGGAAGGTGTATTTGATGCCAGCTGCACTGGGCATAATGCAGGAAACAGCCACAAATGGGGTCTACACACACACACACACATACACACACTTATAACAAGGGCAGTTTAGAGTCACCAATAAATGTATGTGTATGTGTGAAGAAAATCAGAGCATCCAAAGGAAATCCCAGACAGACTCAGGGAGAATTTGCAAATTCACATGGACAATGACCAGCTGGGATTTAAACCGAGAACACTGGGTTTGTTAGGTTACACCAGTACTCAGTGCACTGCTATGCTTCATGCAGCATACTATACAAAAATATTTGTATATTATTTTCTATTATAATATACATTGCGATCTCACAAAGTGGGGCTATTACTGTGTCACAATAATAGTCAAAAGACTTCGAAAAAAGTTTGGGGCAGCCACCTGTACTGTATATTGTGCCGTGGCTGTAAATGGGTACTTTGTTAGTTGTTCACAAGTCTGAGTCCAAAACAGAACTGATTTTAAGGTTGTAAAGATAGCAGCTTTAAAAGCCTAGACGGGAAGTGACATCATTGGGACAGGAAACAGAAGTGAGGATATTTGGGCCGGAAGTGACGTCATCCATGGCCCTGAAACCGGAAGTGCCATCACCGATAGCACCGGACCTTGAAGTGATGTCATTGAGATCAGAAATAACACCATCATGGTGGGGAATGGAAATGACATCATCAATGGTGCCAGAACAGGAAGTGACATTATTAATGGTGCCTGAAGGATGCAGGATTTCCTGTGGATGATCTGCAGAGGATTGAGAGAGAAAGTCAGTGTACATCGCCACACCCTGGTCTACTATTATTCAGGCCCTTTAGCTGCCTCCTAATAGCACGTGTGTGATAACTGTTAATAAGTTACTTACACTTCTGTAAATATAATACGATGTCTAATATTTTAAAATCTGCTTATGCCATCTTTGGAATTAATTTTTAGCTTTTCTTATCCCTATAATTGAATATGTCTTTGAGCTGTTCCTGGGTGAGAAAATTATATTCTTTATCCCTGGCAAGTTTATTGAATGTATTATAAAGGAGACTTTGTGTATACTGAACTATATAGCAATGCATAGTGTATTTTAGGTAAATGTGTATATTTCATTAAATATAGATATAATGTTCATCAGATTTATTTGATTGTTCGTGAATAGAGAAATATTAATCCATGAAAGCCTCAGCTGATTTAAAAGTCCAGTTTGCTCCTCCTTTAGTTTTAATGACTTATGTCTATGATGGATCTTCTGTTCTTAATGCTAGATTATTAAATTATTCAGATTTTCCAGGGTGTGCTGTCACCCATATTTCAAGAAAAAACAAGCTCGTTCACAATAATAATTTTTTTCTTTTAACATGACCAATAAAATCAAGCAAAGAATAAACTGACATAATGGTATTTTTCTATATATTATGGAATAACGAAAACACAGTTGCTGCTTTTGCTGTGCTGCCTTGATCACACTTTACTTTTTTAATTTTGTACTGTATAATACCTTTATGTGACTAGTGGAATTTTGGTCTTTATTTTGCAAAGTCACCAGTGACCGAAGTCTTGCATAAATGATAATGTGATTAAAATGTGAAATATAATATGGCCGTTGCATTCAGGGTCACTCACTATCCAATTAGACTAAATGATCCACCCATCTACATCAAAGAAGTATTCTAATAGGAACATTAAACAGAAGTGTCACACCTTAGCTAATACTATTTGTCAAATAAATATGGATAACATCCCTGAAATGTGTGAGGTTGTGTCATTCTGAATATAACTGCTTCTGACATATTTAACATAGGGCTAAAAGCAATGGAACACAAGGTCACTTGCCGCCCAGTAGTGAGCCATGCGTGACCCATTTATGAGCTGAGATTCGCTGTCTGAGAAACCTGCCTGCAGATAGTTTAATACAGAAAACTTTCTAGTTTTGTAATAAAACATAAAATAGGCAAGACCCTGTAGTTAAAATACAAACTTAAAACTTTGGATTCCAATCAGAAGATTCCCACTGGAATAAAAAAAAAACAACAATTACATCTTACCAAATTTCTTATACTTTCACCCCATTCAGGCACCTTTGTGTTCATTCAGACCCTTGCCCCAGTCTTTGTGCATTTCACACATTCCATGTCTCCTGTAGGTGTTTTCCTCCCACATCACCAAGATGTGCATGGTTGTTTTTTTCTAGTGATTTTAAATAAGCTCAAAGTGAGTGGGTCTTGCGATACTGATGCCTTGTTTAGAGTTGGTCAGATTTTTGTGCCTGATGCTGCCAGAATAGATTCTGGTTACTACAACCCTGAATTTGATTAATCCTTGCAGAATATTAATCTTGGGGTCCTGGGTTCAAATCCTCACTATCTACTGTATAAGAATTTGCACATTCTGCTTTGATCTGTGTGCGTGTCTGATGCTGCCAAGGGGCTTTAAGAGGCTCCGGCTCCCAGAGGCCTTGAACTAGATTAAATAAGTTCAGTGAGGGATGGATGGCTTCTTATAATATAGTAACTTGACAAGTCTTTACTAATGAATAAGTGGATGGAATCCTTTTCACATTTTCTTTGGCTATCCTGTGTGAAATTAAAACCAAACAGACAACGGAAGAGGGGATAGGGTGAATATATTTATTTCTGGCTGGCAACAGGTGTTAAGACTGAAGTATACGGTGGGCAGCACCTGTGTGCCTTCTTCAGTGGTCTGTCAAACACTAGCACAAAGTCGTAGCCATTCCTAGCCCTAAAGAGTAATAACCAGATCGGGCTGGAATCGGCTCACTGTTCTTCATCTGGGTCCTGGGCTTCCTGGCTACGTTTAGTGGTGGTGCCACTATTCATCCTTTAAGACTTTTGTTATATATTTGACAGATGGTTTTGCTCATTTTTCCTCCTGATCTTACTGTTTTCTGCATACTCTGTGAATTTTTTTTACACATCAGTATTTTTGTTTGTATTGCTGTTTTTTCCTTAAATTAATGTGAAAGAGAGCAATTTATCCTTGTTTTCATTCCATTCAATACATGAATTTAACAGGCAGTTCTAAGTTTATGTTGAACTCCCATAAACAGACTTTAAATAATTTTTGTTAATTTAAAATTAATTAAAAAATTAAAAGCTCAGTGCATCTTTTGCTCTCTACATTATTATTTTAGCAATTTAATGGGTAGATTTGGCATGTTTCAAGACAAAGGTATTTTTTTCAAAATTATGATATATATTAGTTTGCAACATGAAATTGCATTCTAAAGTGAAGCATATTTTTATACAAAAAACAAAAATAAAAATAACTGGCCCATTCTTGTGTTTTAAAATGGAGCTAAAGCAGGGGTCTCCAACCTTTTTTCCCCTGAGAGATACTTTTACAAAATGAAAATGGCAGAGAGTTACTCATGTTTTCTAATGTTTATTCTCATAGCTTATATCAACCCAAACAAAGTGAATAAGCTTGTTTTGCCTGAACATTTAAAAACTGTTGGTGTCTGCAACTCACATTTTACATTAAAACATCACAAAAAAATATTTACTTTACCTGCAAGTGCTGATATTCTCTTAAGTGTATGCCATATTGAAAACATAGATTGCAGTTCAAATTGTGGATCGTGATATGATTTTTTGGAAAGATCACCCACCCCTAATTTGACTAATAAATATCAAATTTCAAATTTATGTACGATTCATTAACCCTTTGGCAAGCTACTTGGAAAGGGGTTACGAGCTACCAGTAGCTCGCGAGCGACGTATTGGAGACTCCTGAGCTAAAGAGTACTGGAGTCCCAATGTGATGAAGATTCGTAAAAATTAACAAATATGTTTGTTTTTCAGGCCAGAAATGTTATATTGATCAACACCTTGAGATTACACGGACATTGCAAAACAACATATTCATGTCATTTTAAGAAGGAAAAAAGAAGAAAAAAATCGGGAGTGTTCTCCCCTAGACTCTTTTGTATACTCAGATATGGGGATGGATATTTGAGGAGTAAACCACAAGACAATGATTGTATTTTTATATTATGTACATGAAAAATCCATCAACATCAAATCAAATTAATAATATATTGAACAATTATTATACAAGTAAAGTTAAATTAATCAGACTCTGCAGCTGCATGAATGAAAAAGTACTGGCAGAAATAGCTCAAAAGTTGATAAAAATATAAATTTTGTATCTAATATTTGTATGCAAAATTTGGTTGACTGAAAGTGTACTGAAGTTATCATATTTACATACACTCACACACACAGAAACAGACACGCAGACATAATTCAGAAAAGTGTATTTTTGGACTCAGTGAGGTCTAAAACATCGAGATTCATCAAAATGTCGAGGTTGAATTTTTGGACGATTACAATACTTTCCCTATACTTCATATATGAGAAAGTAAAAAGCAAACTTCTGCAAAATTTAACAATTTTCAAAGGAGACTGGCTCTGTGAGCGGTACGGAGGAGCAGTGGGTAGCACTGCTGCCTTGCAGTTAGGAGACCCAGGTTCGCTTCCCGGGTCCTCCCTGCGTGGAGTTTACATGTTCTCCCCGTGTCTGTGTGGGTTTCTTCTGGGTGTTCCGGTTTCCTCTCATAGTCCAAAGACATGCAGGTTAGGTGGATTGGTGATTCTAAATTGTCCCTAGTGTGTGTGTGTGTGTGCGCGCCCTGTGGTGGGCTGGCACCCTGCCCGAGGTTTGTTTCCTGCCTTGCACCCTGTGTTGGCTGGGATTGGCTACATCAGACCGCCGTAACCCTGTAGTTAGGATATAGCGGTTTGGATAATGGATGGATGGATGGACTGGCTCTGTGCCTCATTTTGCTAAATTTTTCTTCCTGCTCAGCTGTGTGGCACCCTTCAGGATGAGGAGACATGAATTCTCCTCGAAACTCATCCTCAAGTGTCATTATTGACATTGAATGTTGATGCCCAGGTGTGAATTGCAGTGTCAGTTCTGTAGACAACTAGATAATGGTAGTCACATGATTGCTTATATTCTTTCACTATACGGAAGCTGTGTTCTTTACTTTGCAAAGATACTACATGCTTCTGCTGGATTGCTAGAGCACATGTGTGATTCACTGAGAGTATATTGAGCAGGCACAAGCCAGGGCATCAAGTGGGGCATTTTTCTTTTCAAATAGTGAAGTACCTATTATAAATTGTGGTGGCATTTTGTGCTCCAACAGCAAACAAACATCCCACCCCACCACTTGCTTGCTCACTATTTGATAGAACATACTTCTAGCAGCACGCTGAAAACTCTGAGGGGGACCCCCAGATGGACCCAAATAAGAAATTGCATACAATTTGAAAAGTATCATGAGGAGGACCAAGCAGCTGTCATTCCTGCCTCACTAGGCTCTACATGAACTCTGCACATTCTCCCCATGACTGGTATCGGTGAATTGACCTTGTGCTCCATTCTTTTATTACTATATTGTCTGCAAGAGCAACTCCTCATACATTAAAAAAAGAAAACAAAAACTGATACTTGGTTTGTGGTGCTTCCACTTGCCCTGTTGCACACTCTGCGTACCTTATTTTCTAAGTTTTATTAAGTTTTTTTTTGTTTGCTTAATTGTGTGTGTGTGTGGAAAACACATCACTGAAAAGGTGGCTTGGCTCTTTCAAAAATCTAATGCTGTAATTCAAACTACAATTTAGTGTAATCAGTTCACTTCAGATGTATTTTTATGTGTTCAAAGTTCATGGAACTCCTACTGTTTGTGCTCTCTTCACTATGCTCCCATTTGACCTGCATCTCGCTATATAGGCTATGTATAATAACACCACAGAATGGGCTGGTGTGGGGGTTAATGCTGGGTTATCATAACTCCCCCCATGACAGCCACTACAAGCAGACAAACGAGCAAGAAACATATCCTTACCTTGAAAAAAACAGGACCAAGAATCTGTGATAAAATAATTAATTTCTAGTTTCCTTCCATTATCACAAAGGTGCCTTATAAATGTGGAAGATATGTTTTCTTAAATCTAAGCCTTTGCCGCTTCAAAGTGGACATATCTGGGAAGCTTTAAGGCTTTTAAGTCTTTCACCTTTGGACCCGGGTACCCTTCAGCCCCATTGTAAACTCCTAGAACAGATGAGGTATTTTAAAAATCTGTACAAAAGTGCTTCAGTTTAGAACACAACTTCAACTGGCAAATTAATGTATACCATGATTGTGAAGAAATAAGTTCAACTTGAAAAATACCAAACTTATCTTTTGAGCAGAAAGAGAACTTACAGTGGACCCATACAGAAAACCAAATACGCATCCATTCATTTTCTGACCAACATATTCCAATAAATTATGCCAGACTATTACAACAGCTTTGGATACAATATGTAGGAACCAACCCTTAATGGTAATAGCGAGGAGTACTGTACTACTATCCTATCCCCTAAATCACATGTACTGCATACTGTATATTCATCCATTTGATGAACCCAGCTAATCCACTTTTAAGGATGCAGAAGACCTATACTAACAGCATTATTGGCAAGGCAGAAACAAGCCTTGAATAGTATGCTATTCTAGTCTATTGTAGGGCACATATACACATGTTATTCCCAGTTAAACCACCAACTTCCCTAACAGACACACTTCCGGGATTTAGAAAGAAAATCAGAGCACTTTGAGAAAAGCAGCCTAATGTGAAAATGCAAACTTGTCAAGGCTTAAAAGAACATATCTCTCTCTCTCTCTCTCTCTCTCTCTC
>JANRMT010062813.1:64954441-64999481 GCA_026402145.1 Polypterus bichir lapradei
TGTCTGCTCTCTCTCTCTCTCTCTCTCTCTCTCTCTCTCTCTCTCTCTCTCTCTCTCTCTCTCTATATATATATATATATATATATATATATATATATATATATATATATATATAAAATCCATCATATGTCTGTCTATCCGCTTTTCATGAGAGAACTACTTAATGGATTTAGATCGGGTTTTTTTCTATAATTACTTGGAACATTCCGGTTGATTTTGTGACTTCTCTCATCACTCTAAGTATCATAGTTCACTTGCAGGAGCAATCTATTTGTGCTAATCCAAGACAGAGACTGCGGTCCGAGGGAGGGGGAAGCGTGACGTCAGGAGTAGGGAGCCAGACAGGGCCCTCCTCACTGTCCTGTGATTTATATTTAATGCATATCTCACACAAGCAAAACAAACACTGGACAATTTAAGAGCAGAAGTTGGTAGAAGTAGAAGTAAGTAGATGATTACTTACGCTAATCAAGAGTCTAGATTGTCCTCTGGTTTATACAAGTAAAATTCGGGCTATCCATTCAATACACAATTTGCTCCACAGCACATCGATGCAACAGGATTCCTGTACTTTGCTGCAGTCAAGCTGGCAAGAGACGTAATCACAATTGAAATTTTCTGTTTATTTACTATCTGTTTAGTTTACTTTGAGTGACAACAAGACTGATCCCACACACTTTTTAATAAAACTTGCATTTGTCTCACACATGAAAGAGTTCATCTCTTATTAATTCCTAACTCATATTGGAGTAGCTCTTTGGCTCATCATCTAGCTATTACCTGTACAGAGCCTCTATATTTTTCTGTTCATGATGTTTTTTTCTCAGCAGTCATCATTTTCTAAGACATTCCAAAGTTTTGTGTTTTAGCACAATTAACGTCTCTAATTTGGCCCATTAAGACCTAATGTACTTTTTAAAGGACTAGAATCCTATCCTGGGTCTGTCCAGCCCAGATGGCCTATGCTACCTGTATAGACTCAGGGTTACTTACAATTCTTTAATGAAATAAATATGCTCAAAAAGTGGATGGGTGGTTTTAGGACATCATGTGTCAACTAGAATAAACTTACAAAGTTAATAAGGCACTCGACTAGAAGAGTAATTTCATCATCTCTGGGTCTGAGCACAATTACAGCTGAAAAGCTAGCTGATCAGAATTGGAAATCAGTTAAACCCAAGCATATTAGGATGCTTCTTGATATTGTTTTATAAAGATGTAACTGACGAAGATCTGATTCAGTCACTTAAATTGTGAGTTCTGGTAATCAAAAATGACACACAAGATGGCATATAGGACATAAGTAGCATCTATACATATTGACCCTTATGTCATGTATATATAATAAATATATACGCATTTCTATGTATTGCCTATCAATATTCAAGTAGCAGCAGCAGCAGCAGTAATAGCAGTACTAGTTTTATAGACTTGTTTAAAGTACAATGAAATTATTACTTGCACACCTAATCAACGTGCAACACATCTTCACTGTCTGTCTTCATGATAAGCGATATATTAAAACACTTAATTTCTTTGTATTTAATAGAAAACACAAATCAGCTTACCTGTTGTGCCCCTTACCCCTGTTCAGTCATAATGGAACGATTTATTAAGGATAAGATTGAGCAACACCTGGCAAGGACAGGAGTTATTCTGAACAGTCAGCATGGGCTCAGAAGAGGGAGGTTGTGTTTTACTAACATGCTGCGGTTCTATGAGGAGGTAACAAAAAGTTATGATCAAAGTAGAGCATATGATATTATTTATCTTGACTTTCAGAAAGCATTTGATAAGGTGCCACATGAGAGGATGGGCATCAAATTAAAAGAAGTGGGAGTTCAGGGTGATGTTTTTAGATGGGTGCAGAATTGGCTCAGACACAGGAAGCAGAGGGTTATGGTGCGAGGAACCTCATCAGAATTGGCCAATGTTAAGAGTGGTGTTCCACAGGGGTCAGTGCTAGGGCCGCTGCTATTTTTAATATAAATAAATGAGATAGGAATAAAAGTAACAAGCTGGTTAAGTTTGCAGATGATACCAAGATAGGTGGATTAGCAGATAATTTGGAATCCAGTATATCATTACAGTAGGACATGGATAGCATACAGGATTGGGCAGATTTGTAGCAGATTAAATTTAATGTCAGTAAATGTAAAGTATTACACATAGGAAGTAAAAATGTTAGGTTTGAATACACAATGGGCGGTCGGAAAATCGAGAGTATACCTTATGAGAAAGATTTAGGAGTCATAGTGAACTCTAAGCTATCGACTTCCCGACAGTGTTCAGAAGCCATTAAGAAGGCTAACAGAATGTTAGGTTATATAGCACGATGTGTGGAGTACAAGTCACAGGAGGTTATGCTCAACCTTTATAATGCACTGGTGAGGCCTCATCTTGAGTACTGTGTGCAGTTTTGGTCTCCAGGCTACAAAAAGAACATAGCAGTGCTAGAAAAGGTCCAGAGAAGAGCGACTAGGCTGATTGCAGGTCTACAGGGGTTGAATTATGAGGAAAGCTTAAAAGAGCTGAGCCTTTACAGTTTAAGCAAAAGAAGATTAAGAGGTGACATGATTGAAGAGTTTAAAATTATGAAGGTAATTAGTACAGTGGATCGAGACTGTAATTTTAAAATGAGTTCATCAAGAACACGGGGACACAGTTGGAAACTTGTTAAGGGTAAATTTTGCACAAACATTAGGAAGTTTTTCTTTACACAAAGATTGATAGACACTTGGAATAAGCTACCAAGTAGTGTGGTAGACAGTAAGACGTTAGGGACTTTCAAAACTCAACTTGATGTTTTTTTGGAAACAATAAGTGGATAGGACTTGCGAGCTTTGTTGGGCTGAATGACCTGTTCTCGTCTAGAGTGTTCTAATGCTCCCAGTTCATGAAGAAAAGGCTTCATATAGTGTAGTACACTGTAGTATTTTATAACTATAGTAAAATAAAGTAACTTGATGGGTTTAGATCATGGAGAACTGTTAGCTATTGTAAAAACAACTGACTTGTGAGAATGGGTGGTCTACATTTTTCACCACCTACAGATATGTGTCACCATCCATGGTTTGTTAGGTCGTGCACTGAAACCCAAGATGATATCACAAAGAAATGTGAAATGATAATGTATATTCGTTCCAAAAACTCCACCAGAAAAATGAGTGTAACTTGAGCAGTACCAGGATTTGAGCATCATGGATTTCCTTTTGGAGGCTGACCACCATATTTACACATAAAATTACACATTAGCCAAACAGTTAAGTTATAGCTGTTCATCACATATCATAGCTGCTTGCCACTCTTGCTTTTCAGAAGTAAGCTGATCACTTAGCAATATGTCAAAGAGATTCTTGTCACCTATCATTCAGCATCTTCAGTCTTTTTTTTTTTGTGTTTCTCAACAAGACAATATCTGGTTAGAAGGTGCATCCATCTCACAACAATGCACAAACAGCATCAATAACTGTCCTTATCTGTCTGTGTCTCAGGACTAGTTTCCAAAAGAATTTTTGTAGAATTAAAATAGATATTATTGCAAATAGTTAACAGGTAAATTAATACATGTTACAAAGATATAGGGTGAAACACGGAAGGTTTAATTTCCTGTTGAAGCTGCACTGCCTATCACAGTGGTGTATAATATAAGGTCATGAGGAGTTATGGCTGCTAATTTTTGGACCCCTTTATATAATTCTGTCATCAGATTAGACAACACAGACTTTATTGCAGAATGCCCAGTAATGGATGGGTAGCCAGTTGCCTGAGGTCTCCAGCACAGTGACTATATCTGACTTTGTCTGTAATAACTGGCCGTGGACTCTCCTGAGGTTTATATTCTCCAGGGATCCTCCTGACTGGAGATTTGTTTTATTCTCTTCTATTGTCAACTGGCCATAGTTCAACAATTAATTGATGGACAGAGAGGGCTGGGCTCCATTTACGTCAAATAGTTTCAGATGGTTTTCTTTTCCAGTTTTTTTGCAAATATCTGTGTCTTTAGGTGTACTTTTTATGTAATTAGTAATTTGTAGAATTTGTATTTGCATTTACATTTTTACTTGTTACAGCACTCTTTACATCCACTCAATGAGAAGCACTGCACAAAACTAAATAGAACTGAAAAAAATGGATTTAGGGCCAACCCTGGATAGAGTCACATCAACTACACAATGATATTTACCATCATGAATACTGGCCAAGCTAGCTTTGGTAATTACCCCAACATCTGTGCCAGAAAACTGGAGCAGCTGGAAAAAAACAATGTATACTCCGAGAGAATGTGATAACTCCACACTGACAATACCAAGGCCAGAATAAGAAACTGGACTTCTGGAGCTGTGAGGAAATTGTGCTAGCTACTGTGCTACAGAGCCACCCATGAGGAATTCTAATACAGTATGGAGACCTTTATATAGTGCTTCTCTCCATCATTTAACAAGAAGATAATGATTTCTACTCAAATTTGCAAAGTGAATTGGAATTTACAGACAGTGTGACCTTTGAACTAGTTCTTAATCCTTGTGGATTAGAAGAAACCTAGCTGCAGCAAAATTATACAAAGAGAACTAATTTAAAGTGTTTTTAAATTATGTCTGCTATGTGAAAATAGGTGCATTCTTTGTAAGAATTCTCAATTCCTAACTTTTAACAACAGTGGAATTCCAATTTCATTTCTAATTAATTGGATTAATTTTCCAATTAAGGATTAGTGTATGCATTATTAAATCATTTAAAGTCCTTTAGCAACTTTAAAGAAAATGCCATTTCAATATTAGGCCAAACTGAATGAGTTTTTACCAAAGGACAAAATGTGTTTTTGCCTGTCATGTTTCTTAAGTTCTGTCACCAAAACGTATCTCATACTATTTTTCCACTTCTTTCATTTGAATTAGAGTTATACCTTAGTATTTAGAATTGAATATTTCACCAGTAATGTAAAAGTTGTACACTTCTAATGCTATATTAATACATGGCTATAGTGTTTTAAGTATATTTATTTAAACTTTGTTCAGGAGAGTTAACAGAAAATGGATATGAGACTTTTTTAGTAATTATCATCCATCCATCCATTATCCAACCTGCTATATCCTAACTACAGGGTCATGGGGATCTGCTGGAGCCATTCCCAGCCAGCACAGGGTGCAAGGCAGGAAACAAACCCCGGGTAGGGCGCCAGCCCACCGCAGTAGTAATTATCATGTGAATAAAAATTAGAAAACAAAAAGCCTGAATCTGCACAAGTTGCCATAATTCAGAGAGTTTACAAGAAATGGAGGAAGAAGAATTACGTAATAAACAAGAATAGTTGCATCAGTTATTTGAAATATTAAAAAATGTGCTTCAATTTAAATGTTTAAAGTTGAAATATCCATGAATGTTATACAAATGTGTAATTTTTCCCCCACTAATAGAGTTCCATAGTGGGTAAGATTCCTAATAAAGGATCAAAAATAACATCATACAGTATTTGTAATCAGTAACCTTGAAATAGTCTAAACCAATATCCCACATGTTTATGTTTGAAATTTATCATTTTTAACTTTCTAGCAGTGTCTCTTAGAAGGCTAGGACCGCCAGTAAAGGCTCAAATCTCAAACATATTATTGTATTCGTGAACAGCAACTTTTCAATAGCATAAAACAACACTCCATATGCCTATATTACTGATTCCCATTTTTGTTTTAATTTTGTGAAAAGGAGTAACCTTTACCCTTCATATCCCATTAAGGGGTGAACCCCTGGGGTCAGTTGATGTGGCATACACAGTTTCAGGTTCTTCTGATCATTTGTGCAAAACATACTTATTGGTTTATCCTTTATCATAAGGGAGTAATTTCTTGCACATAATCAAAAAATACCCAAATTAATGGGGGGTTTTCAGGTATAGATGTCCAAAAATAGGAGGGAACCCCAAAAAAGTCAGACATCAAGATAAGTCGAACGGTATATTATAGCTTACTCAAACTGGTGAGTCAGAGGCACCAGGTAAAATGAGCTCAAGTGATTTCAAAGTGTTCATAAGTAATTCTTATCAGAGCAACATGCAGTAAATGTTTTGGAGCAATATAATACATATATATATATATACAGTATATAGAGTATATATATATATATATATATATATACTGTGACAGATAGGGGGCGCTGTCGTCCCCTTGAATCCTCAGACTAGACTCCAGACACCAGATAATGGATTTATTATAATAATAATGTGCACAAAGCACATTCCACTCCACTATACTCATATAATAATCAATAACCCAATATACAAACAATCTTCCACTCTCCCAGACGCGTTGTCCCCTGCCACCTGACTCAGCTCGTCTGTGTGGGATTTCCCATAGTCCTTTATAGTCCATGACCCCGAAGTGCTTCTGAACCCTCAGTCCATGTGACTTCCTAGCACTTCCGGGTCAGATCAAAACTCCTCTTTTTCATCCCAGAAGTACGTCATTTCCTCTGTCCCTGTGACCAGGATGTACTTCCAGGTTATAGGGCAAATAAAAGTCTCTGAGCCTCCCTGCAGCGTCCCCTTGCGGCCCCCATGGTATCCAGCAGGGCTGTGAAGGAAAACTCCAACGTCCATGATGCCCTGCTGGAATTCGAGGCACCTCCATGCCTCCTGGAAGGGCTCCATCTAGCGGCGTGGGGGTATTGGCCAGGATGAATGGCCAGCCATATCTCACAATACATTCTCAATCTGTGTTATCCAGTCACATTAGCAGGGGACAGAAGCTTCTTGCATCTTCAGTGAATGCAAGACAGGATAAAACCCTGGACAGTGCAGCAGTCCATCCAAGAGTCCACTCAAGCATTCCTACATGGGCCCAATTTGGTATCATCAGTTAATCTAATACAAGTGTCTTTGAGAATGTGGGAAGAAAAGTAGAATATTTAGAGGAAAACCCTCACAGACAAGTAGAGAATGATCAAGCTCCATATAGACAACAACCAGGTCTGAAATTTGAACCCAGGATCCAGGGTAGGTGTGAGGTAGCAGAAGGGTTTTTTTTAATTCAAGTAATGTTTGTAGCTTTAAACAGCAACACTGAAGTCCATTTGAATCAGAATGTGAATGTAATTTAGAGAAACATCATAACATAGTAACAGAATGGAACTTTTAAGCAACAGTAAGCTTCTAATAGACCAGAAGCAAAACATTATGACAAAAAGACCGCAACTTCAAAACAAAAATACTATCAACTTAATGAGTCTCTCTTAATTAACTCAGGTACAAAAGGGATTTTATTTTTCATTTAATGGCTTATGAAAAATGCACCAAGAGGCCACATTATAAGGCACACCTGTATTCACATGTTATAGACTGCACAATGAATGACAGCCTCACAAGACAGAGTTCTACAGAGCTGGTAGGCAGGTAGCAACAGACCATGCGTATGTCTGTAATTCAAGTACAGACTGAGCAAGACCTTAGACTCTATTGGCTTTGAAAATGCCATGGCAGCGGGTGCTGGCATTAGTACAGGATATCAGGAACACTGGTGTATTCATAGATGATGTTGTCACTAATATATATAGTGTAGGCCACTGCACTTAAAACATATAGGCAAAATATCAAACTGTGGATGGAAACACACCATTAATAAAAAAGAATTTACCGAGGCTCGTACAGATTGTGCATTGTAACAGTTGGCATACTGTCAGTCAACTAAGAGCTTAGTGGTGCACTCCTACTACCCTGTCACTAAAGTGGTATGGCTGCCAATAACAGGGCAGTTCCACTCGGTTAAAAACAACAAGATTTAGGTGCTGTGAGTTAAGGAGCACTAAACATCCATCCATCCATCCATTATCCAACCTGCTATATCCTAACTACAGGGTCACGGGGGCGTGCCGGAGCCAGTCCCAGCCAACACAGGGTGCAAGGCAGGAAACAAACCCTGGGCAGGGCGCCAGCCCACCACAGGCACTAAACATTATATGATTAAATGTACATCATTTCCTCTAATTAATTCTGATTAAAAGGGCAGGCTACAGTTAATGGGATGCACTCTGGACCCCCTGTAGTAGTGAAGGAGAGCATTGAAACAAAACTGAGTGTCATTATGAACAATGCTGCACATCATCTCTCTGACAAACTAACACTGAGGACTTTCAGCCAATGAATTATTCAACAGAAATGTGTCAAGAATCGCTACTGGAGTTCCTTTAAATAAACAGCAATACGCCTGTGTAATGCCTCACTGGGACTGCCAAGTCAGAAGTTTTCTTTTCGTTCTTTTTAAAAATCTTTTCCTTTTTTAGTCATTCTGGTGTGTGTTCAGACCATAGTTTGTGTGCATATATATTTATTTATCTATCTATTTGTGCATTTATTTATTGAAAGAGCTTCTGTAAAAAGCCAAATTTCCCCTCTGTGGACAAATGAAGTTATATCTGTCTATCTTACTCCTGCTAATGGCATCAGAACACCTTCAACAACGGGTTAGTGGTGGCAGGCCCCCACGATCATGTTGGAGTGCAACGTTTTAGTAATACTTAAGTGTTACTACTGCAAAAGTGTATCTATTACTTATATACTGTTATAACAAAAGACCTTGACAAAGGCTTACTTTTATCTTGGTAACACTTCAAAAACTTTGATAAAATGGTTACTTATCTCTGCAATAAGGTCAACTAAAATAACCTCACTTTGGAATTGTCAGAGTTGACTTAATTGAGACACATTTCTCTTGATATTGCATACTTTAGTGTAAGATCTGTGAATCCTTAATATTCAAGAGTAATTTTATCCACCAAATCATCCATTATCCAACCTGCTATATCCTAGCTACAGGGTGATGGGAGTCTGCTGGAGCCAATCCCAGCAAACACAGGGCGCAAGGCAGGAAACAAACCCTGGGCAGGGCGTCAGCCCACCGCAGGTCACACACACCAAGTACACACTCTAGGGACAATTTAGGATTGCCAATGCACCTAACCTGCATGCCTTTGGACTGTGGGAGGAAACCAGAGTACCCGGAGGAAACCCAAGCAGACACGGGGAGAACATGCAAACTCCATGCAGGGAGGACCCGGGAAGCAAACCCAGGTTTCCTTACTGCGAGGCAAGAGTAATTTTACCAGTGTATCAAAGGCTCTTTATATGCAACACTGCACATACTGTAACTGAAAAACGACTTTACTGATGCTCTCTGTAAGTGTTACCAAGACCAAAAGAAGCCTTTTTTAAAAGGTCTTGTTACATAACAGTATATAAATAATACTGTAGATAAAGTGCCTAACCTAAAGTGCAACCATTTTTTTTCTTCTTTGCCTGCGTGACACACCTCTGATATAAGCAGAGTGGTGTTTGTGTGCCATGAGATATCTGAGTGAGTTGACCACTTTTGATAGCAGTGGACCCATCTTTTTGAATGAACAATTTCAGAAAGTAATGATGCATGCCACCAGGCTAGAAAACTTCTTAATGGTTTCAGAAGCATGACAGTCTGTTACGTTTAATGCAGGTTTGTCCCACGTCACCAGACTTCCATCTAAATCAGCACTTGTGTAATAAGATTAAACTAGCTGTTTTCCTAGTTTGGGAGCGTGTGGTACTGGGTATATGTACTGAATATCAGATAACATGGTAATTAGCTAACAAATTACAATTAAATTCTGCAAATGATATTTATAACTGTATTCGTCTCAACCTGTACAATTCTTCTTTTAGATTATGGTGAGTCATAGCTACTACAGGCAGCACTTGGTTGCAGGAACAGGACATTAGCCCCCACACACATGTAAACACCCACTGATCCAGTTTAGGGTTGTAAACTAACTTAACACATACTATTTTAGGTACATAGAAGAAAATCAGAATATACAGAGAAGTACCAACGCAGATTCAGAGAGAATGTGAAACCTTGATACTAAGTTGTGTGAGCGTGGTCTTGTGGAGTTCTTTATCAGCAGTACCAACCACCATCCTAGCAATTAGAAACTGATCAATCTTAAATTATTGAACACTGTTAGAAGTTGCCAAATATCACCTAGAAATTGGCACTGTAAAGCAAATTCTTTTTTTAATATATTGTCACCAGATAGCCAGATAGCACAATGACTTTGGAAATAGTTGCAATGAAAAGTGACAACCATACCTAAACTGGTTGTCTTAGGAAAACAATTTCTTCCCTGCTTATTCAACAAAGGTCTTAATGAAAATTAACTCTTAAAAGTTATCCTTGTTGTTCTGTATTTCTACATTCCATAAACAAATGCAAAGACGGGATATTGAACAAAAAAGAAGCTGTAGCCTGCAGTTAAGAAATCCTGGTTAGAATGAGTGCCAGTTGCTAAAACAATGTGTGATCCTCAGGGCAAGGACTGGAAAAGCCAATTAAGATCTAATAAATAAAAATTAATCCTCATGTTTCAATATGACATTCCAATTCATAACAAGAAATATTAATTTCCACGCAGTTTCAAGAGGCGCGTCTCTTTTCTGTGTGAACTCACTGTGGAGCAAATGTCACTTTTAAATTCCGATATGAGGTCCTCCATTCAGCTAAGGTTACATACATTTCTGTAGTATTCATTCGAAATATGTTCATTGGTTTCCTGGACATGCTTATCAAATTCTATCTCAACAACATGAGGCACAGTTCAGCATCCAACCTTGGACAAGCTGCCAGTCCACCATAGGGCAAACTTACCCATAACAATCCAGTTTAGGGGCACCAGTTCACTGAATCTCAAAAAATTCATAAGGTCTAAAATTAAACCAGAGCACAACATGCATATCCAAAGACAGTCTAAAATAAGTTAATTGTTAAGAAACCAAAAACAAAAAACAAGAAACTTAAATTTTAGAATGTATTTACTTTATTTAGTTGTGGGTATGAGGTCTGTGCCAGCTCTAATTAAAGCCTAAACTGCTTGAGAAAACAAAACAGAAACAGAAAAAATTCAAGGCTGCCAAAAAAGCTACACAAACAATAAAAAAAGTAACATAGCATTGTTGAAACCATTCTTACTTATTTCTGTTTATGGGAATATTTCTATTCTGAAGCCACACTTACTTTGCTGTTGATGTCTTTTTAAATCTGTTCTCACATTAATAAAAATGTCCCGGTTTTAGCCACCAGGGCACAATAATTTTAATGTCTTGCTTATGGCTGGACAACAACAGTATAAAAAAAAAAACACTTAAAACTAAATCTGATCTAACCTCTGTACCAAAAAAGCAACAATGTCAGACTTTATTGATGAATGCTCACCGTCAACTAACATACTTTACTTCATAATTTCCTCAGAAAACACTATGCTGTAATAAAAATGACACTGACTGTTTTGCCTCCATTTCCTTGACATCTGTGTAAGACATTCATTCATTTTCTAAGCTCTGTTATTCTAGTAAAGCATGGCAGATGGTCAAAGACTATCCCAATAGTGTTCCAAAAGGTAAGTTTGATTGGCTATTCTAAACTGGCCTGTCTTGATTGAGGGAGTGAGTGTGGATATGAGTTTGAGTATGTTCTGCTATGGACTAGAGCCCTGTTAAATGGATGGCTCCCTCTTTTGGGCCTGGTCTGCCTGCTACTACCAATCAGATAAGGCAAGTTAGAAGATGGATGAATGGATTTCTTCTTTTTAAGTACATGTCTATACATAAATGCAACAAATATACAGTACATCACTTTTTATAATTCCATTTAGGTGATTTCTTTCAGAAAACATTTGATAAGCTGCCACATGAGAGGCTAGGTATCAAACTGACAGAAGTGGGAGTTCAGGGTGTAGTGTATTGATGGATTAAAAATTTGGCTGACATTAAGGGTGGTGTTCTACAGGGGTTAGTGCTAGGGCTGCTGCTATTTTTAATATTTATAAATGATTTGGATAGGAATCTTAGTAGCAAGCTGGTTAAGTTTGCAGATGATGCCAAAATAGATGGATTGGAATTCTTTGAATCATTAGAGAGGGACTTGGACACCATACAGACCTGGGCAGATTTCTGACAGATAAAATTTAATGTCAGTAAATGTAAAGTATTACACATAGAAAGTAAAAATATTAGGTGTGAGTATACAATGGGAGGTCTGAAAATTGAAAATACATGTTATTAGAAGGATTTACGAGTTGCTGTTGACTCTACGCTATCAACTTCCAGACAGTGTTTAGAAGCCATTAAGAAAGCTAACAGAATGTTAGGATAAATAGCACGATGTGTTGAGTACAAGTCCCAGGAGGTTATGCTCAAGTTTTATAACACACTGGTCAGGCCTCATCTGGAGTACTGTGTACAGTTTTGGTCTCCAGACTACAAAAAGGACATAGTAGCACTAGAAAAAGTCCAGAGAAGAAAGACTAGGCTGATTGCAGGGCTACAGGGGATCGATTAATTATAAGGAAAGATTAAATAAACTGAGCCTCTACAGTTTAAGAAAAGAAAATTAAGAGGAGAAATAAAACATTTAAAATTACGAAGGGATTTAGTACAGTGGATCGAGACTGTTATTTTAAAATGAGTTCATCAAAAGCACGGGGATACAGTTGGAAACTTATTAAGCGTAAATTTCTCACAAACATTAGGAAATTTTCCTTTACAGAGAGAACCTTTGAGACTTGGAATAAGCTACCAAGTAGTGTGGTAGACAGTAGGACTTTAGGGACTTTCAAAACTAGACTTGATATTAATTTGGAAGAATTAACTGAATATGACCGATGTGGGATGAATGACTAATCCTTGTCTATATTGTTCTAGCATTCTAATTCAGTTAGGTCACTTTCTTCATTCTTTTGAGCTTTCTCTTATAGCGCAAGGATCCTCAGACTGAAAAACAATACATTTGAAAGCATTCTGATTATCATTTCTTTTGAAGGTTTTGTTAGCTTGTATTTAGTTGATTTCATAGTCAGGCTCAGAAATTTGGAATTACATTTGTGTAGGACATTAAAGATAACTGAAAAAGGTAAAACTAAAATAAATAATTTATTCTTTAACCCAATTAAATGCAGTTCCCAGTAACCGGAAACTCTGATGCCAAAGCAGGAGCCAACTCGGGAATGGGGACCAGTCCATCACGGGGAAAATATAGACTCTCCAGTTAACCTAACACAGATCTTCTTTAGACTATTGAAAAAGACAAACATGCAGGCACAGAAAAAACTAAATTTAATCTAAACCAAAAAAACAACGTCAGACTCAATTGATGAATGCTCACCTTCAACTAATATACTCTACTTTATAGTACTTCATAGTACTTAACAGTACCGATTTTTTTACAAACACCACACATTAGCATTAGCAGTAGTACTGTGACATGAACAGAGTACAGTGAAATTTGTATTGTGAGATGGGATCTTCTTCTTTCGGCTGCTCCCGTTAAGGGTTGCCACAGAGATTCATCTTTTTCCATATCTTCCTGCCCTCTGCATCTTGCTCTGTTACACCCATCAGCTGCATGTCCTCTCTCACAACATCCATAAACCTTCTCTTAGGCCTCTTAGGTGTTGTGAGATGGGATACAAATCCTAAAAAAATCTTAAATACACTTCCAGAGCTGGAATTTTAATTCAGGACTACTTTGAGACTGTCATGTTACATATTGTGCCCATGTACCACCGACACACTTAAATTAATTATTGATATATTAAACTATGAGGAGTACTCAGTACTGTCAGGGTGGAACAAAGGGCAGATGCTGACACTAAAAAAAGAAAACTCCAGAGGGAAAACTTTTGGCCCTAAAACAAAATTTCACTGATTGAACCCACCATGGGGAGCAACTTTGCATACCTGTGCCAAGTCCCAGAAATGCCTCTTTAAGACACATCCCTAATGAATAATAATAATAGGTGCAGGCATGGAATGCTTCAGAATGAAGCAGTCTTTGGTCTTCTCCTATACAAATGGGGAATCTGCTCAAAATTTGGTGGAAATGGGTTATTCAACGAACGGTAAGCCATCACTGGCATTCTACAAAATCTAGAGTACATTTTACTAGGTAACAATTATGAAAATAATGTAACATAACACACTGTCTGTTTTAATTAAACAGTTTAATATAAGATCTCTGCCAACCTGCACACCTTACTTCTGGCAAATGGTACAGGACTATTGGCACTTGCACTGGTACATTCAGGGACAGTTTATACCCACAAGCTGCAAAGCTGCTGTACAGTCAATCATAAGAATTAATATTGTAACATAACAATGGAAATATAAATTAAAAAAAGAACCAATGGGCCCCCATTTAATGCTGATTGATCACAAAAATGATAAAATAGTACATGAAGGTGCTCAAATCAATGAAAACAGAAAGAAACACTCAGTTGTAGTGAATCTGTATATTGCCAAATCTCCATCTGCTGCTTAGTGGAATTAATGGGTTATTCCCTGGAAGGAGAGGGTCTTGGCCGTGCAGTCAGAAATGCCTTCACTTGTCTTCTGACTGGTGTCCCTCTGAACTGTAGAAAAAATTGCTGCATTAGCCAGAATGTCCACTCTCATACCAGGATGTTATTGCTTATCTGTCCAGAGCCCTGAAGAAGTCTCCTACTTGCATGTTTGTAAGTGAAGAACTGTTGTGACTTTGTAATCTTTGGGGCACCAACCCAGCCAACTACCCTTTAAATAAAATGTAATTTCTTTTAATAAAAGCAAATAAACAATGACCCTGTGACTGTACAAGTGAAAACAAATAGTGCTTCTTGCACGTCATTTAATCTGCAAAATAGCTGTTAGCCAAGGTTTAGAAAACACTGTCTTGAGAGACTCAAACTGGTCGAAAGAGGACCTTTATTCTTTCACTCCTCGTTTTTATTAGCCAATTCCCAGATGGGGTGGTAATTCAGACATTAGCCGTAGATGAGGCTAGGCATTGTTTTCTGGTGACAGCTCCATGCTACGGAAAAAATGAGGTATGATTAGTGGCAATGCCCCCTCTTGCATGGCATTGTATGTATGTATGTATGTACGGCATTGCCTCCTGTATTTATGTGTGTACAGTATATATATATAGAGTATAGTATAGTATATTGCTCCTACTTGCTTCGCTCCCCACCCCCCAAGGGGGGACTTCACGTTCGCCACTTCGCGTCTCTGCCGCTTGCGTTGTGAAGGGAGGGGGGCTGAACGCACAATAAGGAGATGTGGATGGATCAGCTGCTGCTACCGAACTGCATGTTCTGTATGTCACGCTGCACATCGATCATTTAAAAGCCTGTACAGAAGCTGCTGCTGCTGTGCTGCATGATCTGCATGTCGTGCTGGGTGTTGATCATTTAAAAGCCTGTACAGCAGCTGTCCTTTTGTCTCACTTCCTTGTCTCATGGGACGTTAAAGTGTCTCTGAGAAATTGTTTGTAAGTAGGGTGTGACATGCAAGTAGTCTCGTGGGACTTCAAAGTGTCTCTCTGAGATGATCACGTCTCGACCCAAGATTTTTTTATATAACACAGACAGGCAGAGACACAAGTGGCACTATACAAAAAGGCGAAGCACAATACACAGTACTTTTCCTTTCTTCTCTTTCTCTCTCTTTTCTCCACCCCCTCCTGACTCTGGCTCCCAGAGTAGTGGTGGCTGGCTCCTTTTATAGGACACCCGGAAAGACTGCAGATGTCCAACAAGCTTCTTCCGGCAGCACTTTTTGGTGTGGTTAAAGTGCTGCTAAATAGGGCTCAGCAAAGGTCCATGCACCTCCGGCATTAGCTACAGGCCGCAGCAGGGTTTGAGCTACCATGCTACAAACCTGTGGCCCCGCTGCAAGCCATGTGGGGCTGTGTACTAGCATTTTGGAGGAGATTGTGTTCAGAATAAGCTCTTTTCCCTTGTCCTTCCATTATCGAGGCGTCCTGGCTTAGTAAGGGCTCTGGCGGTCCACCACAATGAATAAATATATATATACAGTGGTGTGAAAAACTATTTGCCCCCTTCCTGATTTCTTATTCTTTTGCATGTTTGTCACACAAAATGTTTCTGATCATCAAACACATGTAACCATTAGTCAAATATAACACAAGTAAACACAAAATGCATTTTTTTAAATGATGGTTTTTATTATTTAGGGAGAAAAAAAATCCAAACCTACATGGCCCTGTGTGAAAAAGTAATTGCCCCCTTGTTAAAAAATAACCTAACTGTGGTGTATCACACCTGAGTTCAATTTCCGTAGCCACCCCCAGGCCTGATTACTGCCACACCTGTTTCAATCAAGAAATCACTTAAATAGGAGCTGCCTGACACAGAGAAGTAGACCAAAAGCACCTCAAAAGCTAGACATTATGCCAAGATCCAAAGAAATTCAGGAACAAATGAGAACAGAAGTAATTGAGATCTATCCGTCTGGTAAAGGTTATAAAGCCATTTCTAAAGCTTTGGGACTCCAGCGAACCACAGTGAGAGCCATTATCCACAAATGGCAAAAACATGGAACAGTGGTGAACCTTCCCAGGAGTGGCCGGCCGACCAAAATTACCCCAAGAGCGCAAAGACGACTCATCCGAGAGGTCACAAAAGACCCCAGGACAACGTCTAAAGAACTGCAGGCCTCACTTGCCTCAATTAAGGTCAGTGTTCACGACTCCACCATAAGAAAGAGACTGGGCAAAAACGGCCTGCATGGCAGATTTCCAAGACGCAAACCACTGTTAAGCAAAAAGAACATGAGGGCTCGTCTCAATTTTGCTAAGAAACATCTCAATGATTGCCAAGACTTTTGGGAAAATACCTTGTGGACTGATGAGACAAAAGTTGAACTTTTTGGAAGGCAAATGCCCTGTTACATCTGGCGTAAAAGGAACACAGCATTTCAGAAAAAGAACATCATACCAACAGTAAAATATGGTGGTGGTAGTGTGATGGTCTGGGGTTGTTTTGCTACTTCAGGACCTGGAAGGCTTGCTGTGATAGATGGAACCATGAATTCTACTGTCTACCAAAAAATCGTGAAGGAGAATGTCTGGCCATCTGTTCGTCAACTCAAGCTGAAGCGATCTTGGGTGCTGCAACAGGACAATGACCCAAAACACACCAGCAAATCCACCTCTGAATGGCTGAAGAAAAACAAAATGAAGACTTTGGAGTGGCCTAGTCAAAGTCCTGACCTGAACCCAACTGAGATGCTATGGCATGACCTTAAAAAGGCGGTTCATGCTAGAAAACCCTCAAATAAAGCTGAATTACAACAATTCTGCAAAGATGAGTGGGCCAAAATTCCTCCAGAGCGCTGTAAAAGACTCATTGCAAGTTATCGCAAACGCTTGATTGCAGTTATTGCTGCTAAGGGTGGCCCAACCAGTTATTAGGTTCAGGGGGCAATTACTTTTTCACACAGGGCCATGTAGGTTTGGATTTTTTTTCTCCCTAAATAATAAAAACCATCATTTAAAAACTGCATTTTGTGTTTACTTGTGTTATATTTGACTAATGGTTAAATGAGTTTGATGATCAGAAACATTTTGTGTGACAAACATGCAAAAAAATAAGAAATCAGGAAGGGGGCAAATAGTTTTTCACACCACTGTATGTATATATTGAATGTCTATTATAAATGACAAGTTCCGTTTACTTTTTATTTATTTATTTTTGTTAGCTTTTCTGTGTACAAATGACAATAAACCTGACTTGACTTAACATTGCTGCAATACTGCAAAAAAAGGGTGGCATATACCAAAAATGCAAAATTCCATATTGTGTTTCCCAGTGAAACATTCATATTTTTTACAACAAACTGGTGTTTAGCCTGGTTAACTTTGTTTGATCGATGTCAGATAAAGCTGAAAATTTCCATCTCTTCAACGGCAGTATGTCTGTATGTCTGTATTGAAGATTTCTGGAAAAGCACTGAAAACAACAATCTTTAAAACTGACATTCCAAATATATTTTTCCATCCATTCATTTTCTAACCTGCTTACCCAATTTAGGGCTATTGGGAGCTAACATTGGAGCAATTTAGAGTCGACAGTTAACATAACTGATATGTCTTTGAAATATATTTTTGCTATACAATATTACTATTTCTTACTAAGCATATTTATTTAAAAATCTGTCTGCTGTGAACAGCAAGTAGAGTATATATTTTTATTTCTTTATTTTTTATTACAAGGTCTGTAGAACCAAGACCACAAAACAGAAAGACTTTATAAATAGTTTCACTTTTGACTCTGCACTATGCCATTTTTGTGTAATGGAGAATTTGAGATGTAATGGTCTCACACGAGCTTTTCTCTGTGTAATGCAATTTAGCTTCATTAAATTACTGGAGGGCCAGTTACTTAAGCGGAATATTGATTTTGAGTCTAGGTCATGTTTAACATAATTCTGCGTAGGCAACTGCTAATTCTGCATGTAAATCTAACAGTGTAATGGAATTGAGAGGATGGGAGCTGTCCAAAAACACCTCCCAGTTATCAGGTGCCTTAATACATCCCAATAATAGGAGTAAACATGAGAATTGCAAAAGCAGTAAATTACTGCTTGCCATATTGTCCCATTAACAACCCACATTATCATGATACTTCAGCACTACCGTGCCAAAACAGAATCATTTGTAAAATTTTCACTTAAATAGTAACATTTCAAGCCTCTTCTGCCTGCTGATTACCACACTGGCCAGGTAAATGCTACAGTATTGTAAGAAAGAAAGCAAAGTTTTCAATTATTTGTTTTTGTAAATCACTTTCGATAAAGCAGTCTTACACATATATAAAAAATATATTAAACAAATTAAATGTATCTCCTGCATCAGACATATGGAAAATGTAATGTGGTATGCAGCCACACATTTACAATTCACTGTATTCAATTTAAGATGGCACAGTGGTTAGCTCTGTTGCCTTATAACTCCTGACCACTGGGTTTGAATCCTGACCTGGACACTCTCTATGTCAGATTTGCATGTTCTCTCCATGCCTATGTGGATTCTTTTCTGAATACTCTTTTGATCCCTCCACATCCAAAACATAGGAGTGTCATGTTATACTTGAACTCTACATCATCCCTGTTAGTCTGAGATGTGATTCTAAATTGGCCTTATGTGACTACAAGGATGGCTGTGTGCCTGACTGGGCCCTATTCAGAGATGATTTTTGCTGTGCACTTAATGCTATAAGGAAAGGCTCCAGCTTGGCACAATCCTAAACTGGAATATTGTGTGGTTCTGAATGAACTGATGCCGCATGATATTTGACTAGAGTGACAGTCTTAATTTAACATTATTTATGACATCCATACAGTAGTTCATTGATCTGTCTGTCACACTTTAAAAGCTTCTTCATATGGCTCATGCATACATACATTTTCAGACCCCCTTATTTAAAGAAAATATTTGTCAAAATTGCTTCTGCTCCTTTTACCCTGTAATATCTACTATAATGCAGTTCACATTACTGTAACAATAAATTGATTGAAGAAATCATGGAAAACCGTGGCACGCTACCCTTTACAAGGATCACCATCACAAGATACATTAGAAACCAACTGACAGTAATATAAAATGTCTTACCAGCGAAGTAAATCCATTTCACTTTTTTATCCTACTTAAGGCATCAAAAATTGGTTCCTAGCCTAGTAACAGTGTTCTAGTTTGGGCAACAACATTTATTTATATAGCACAATAAAGCACAACATGGGCAAATTCACACTTGTACTGATTCAACCACAGATCTTTATTCAGCTTGCGAGTGGAAAGAAATTAGTGACCCAGTAAAAAAAACAAAGACCTAAATATATACTCAGCAAAAAAAGAAACGTCCCCTGACTTTCAACTGTTTTTACTTTCAGTAGACTTAATGTGTAAATATTTGTATGAACGTTAAAAGAGTCAACACCATAAGACATAAACTAAAAATGTTTCACAATGTGTCCCTGAATGAAGGGAGGCTCAAAATCAAAAGTACCAGTCAGTATCTGGTGTGGCCACCAGCTGCTTGAAGTACTGCAGTGCATCTCCTCCTCATGGACTGGACCAGATTTGTCAGTTCTTGCTGTGAGATGTTACCCCACTCTTCCACCAAGGCACCTGCAAGTTCCTGGACGTTTCTGGGGGGAATGGCCCTAGCCCTCACCCTGCGATCCAACAGGTCCCAGACGTGCTCAATGGGATTAAGATCTGGGCTCTTCGCTGGCCATGGCAGAACACTGACATTGCTGTCATGCAGAAACTCACGCACTTTTTGCCACTCCTGTCTGGTCCAGCGAAGGTGGGTTTGTGCCCATAGGCGGCGTTGTTGCTGGTGATGTCTGGTAAGGACCTGCCTTACAACAGGCCTGCAAGCCCTCAGTCCAGCCTCTCTCAGCCTATTGCGGACAGTCTGAGCACTGATGGAGGGATTGTGTGTTCCTGGTGTGACTCGGGCAGTTGTTGTGGCCATCCTGTACCTGTCACGCAGGTGTGATATTCGGATGTACCGATCCTGTGCAGGTGTTGTTACACGTGGTGTTCCACTGCGAGGATGATCAGCTGTCCTTCCTGTCTCCCTGTAGCGCTGTCTTAGGCGTCTCACAGTGCGGACATGGCAATTTATTGCCCTAGCCACATCAGCAGTCCTCATGCCTCCCTGCAGCATGCCTAATGCACGTTCACGCAGATGAGCAGGGACCCTGGGCATCTTGCTTTGGGTGTTTTTCACAGTCGGTAGACAAGTCTCTTTGGTGTCCTGCGTTTTTAGAACTGTGACCTTAAATGCTTACTTTCTGTAAGCTGTTAAGGTCTTAACGACCATTCCACAGGTGCATGTTAATTAATTGATTATGGTTAATTGAACATGCATGGAAAACATTGTTTAAACAATTTACAATGAAGATCTGTAAAGTTATTTGGATTTTTAAAACATTATTGTTGAAATACACAGTCCTGAAAAAGGGACGTTTCTTTTTTTGCTGAGTATACTTATCAGGTGTGGGGTATATAGGCGTCGATCCGACACAGTCTGACAACAGAGGCACGTGTAGGAATAAATAAAAAAGGTTTTTTAAAGTTTTCTTCAGCCATGGGGTGTCTTCCCCGTGTCCCACCACAGTCCCAAAACAACACACAAAGTAAATCACCCCAAACCACACTCTTCTTCCTCCACTACTCCTCCCAGGCAGCTTCGTCCTCCTCCTCCCGACTCTGGCGCCCGGAGTGGTGACTTTCGGCTCCTTTTATAGCCCACCCGGAAGTGCTGCAGGTGCTTGTTGACCTACTTCCAGCTGCAGCTCCGGATGTGGCTGTGCTCCCACTCAGATGGGCTTGTTAAGCCGTGCAGCTCCCCTTGGCGATGACCATGGAGCCCAACAGGAATGAGCTCCGGTGTCCCAAAATTGTGGCCCCAATGCAACCCAGGGGGGCTGCTACCAAGTATTCCCGGGGACATAGCTTGAATCCCATGGCTGCTCCCCCAGATCTATTGTCAAAGGGGCGTCCTGCCGGGCATTGGTCCCGGCTGTCCGTCACACAGGTAAAAGACAAAACACATATGCAGACAACATAATAGAAGTATTTTTTTTCTATAGGCACAGGTGATTGAAATTTTAAATTACATTCAAGGACCGAGTTACAGCTTCATTTGAGACCGGTCATTTGGCTGTATGTTGGTCAAAGTGCACAGGTCATTGCAACTGAGGCTCTGTAAGTCTGGTGCGAGTTATAGGTACACATTTTAACTGTAAATATATTGTAGCACAAACCAATATTTGAGTCTTGGCAGCCTTTTATAAGGGTGCCATGTAACACTTTTGAGCTGTTATTGTGCCAATCACTTCTCCTTCTCCTCCTCGTCCTGCCACATGAACAACTGTGTTCCCAAAACTTCATGGAGGACAGCCTCTTCTTGTCACTTACATGTTGGGGCTTAGTGGTGTTTGTTACATCACTGGCAAACATGCGTAATTCTTTTGTTGGTGCTTTGTGGTGATCAATCGATAAAGCTCATTTAGTGTGGTGGGATTATAAAAGGAAAGTACCAGCTCATGTATTATTCACACCAACTCATCATTAAAAAAATTAGAGATAACCCATCCATCCATCCATCCATTATCCAACCCGCTATATCCTAACTACAGGGTCACGGGGGTCTGCTGGAGCCAATCCCAGCCAACACAGGGCGCAAGGCAGGAAACAAACCCTGGGCAGGGCACCAGCCCACCGCACAAATTAGAGATAACATTGTTCATAAATATAAATGGCTTCAACTTGGTCTGCTGTTATTTAGCAAATAACTGTATTTTACATACACATGTGGAAGGCCTATAATGAAACAGCATAGTGGTGCAGTCATGCCTAGTCACTGTCTTTGTGCACTTTGCACATTCTCCTCATGTCCATGAGTTCATTCCATTTTGATTTGGCACTTTCCTCCCACATCCCAATGACAGGTATGTTAAGTTTACTCTACACCTCTATATTCACCTGCTGTGCTAGGTATGTGCATGAATGTGTCTTTGGATAGGCTGACATCTTGTGAAGGGCTGATTCGTGCCTTCCTCATGCACAATACTGCCAAGATAGTCTCCTAATGGCCATAAAATGCACTGAACTGATTATAGAAGTGGATGGATGAATAGATTATTTTTAGGTATTAATTGAATGTTATGAGCAGACCACTGGGGAGAGTTCTACAGAGCAGACACAAACAAGGCAATTGATTATTCAGTGTTATGTAGTGGGGTTTTGAGAAACTGAAAATATCTGCAGCAAAAGAATTGTGGCATATTACAAATTTAAGCTGTAAAGATACACAACGTGAGGTTTGGGTTGGTTTTTTAAGATAATCTGATACACAGCTAAATGTAGTTGAATTAGTTGAATGTGCTTTTTGGAAATGTAGTCTGTATAGATGAATTGTCTGACAGCAACGTTTTGAATTAGTTCCGTTCTTTTAAATCTATATACATGATGATTATTGAAAAGAAAAATACAGTAATCCATCCAAAATCCAAAAGTGTGAAATTTTTATGGTTATAATAGATAATTGATATCAAACACTGACAAAGTTTCTTAGTGATAGAATAATAGCTTTTTGTGGATAAAAATGTGTGCCTCAAGATGCTTCTGAGTTGGAATTAGAGGATGACAGCAAAGGATATTGGATTCAGTGGAAAAAAAATTATTCTAGACGAGTGAGACATTCCACAGCAAACCGTACTGCTTGGATGATGTTTTCTGTTAGGTAACCAAACATTCTCCCTAAGTATCACGATATGGATTTTATTTTTATTGATTCACACTAAGTTTATCTTTTCTGAATAAATATTGTACCAACTTCAAACCAGCGCTTAAAGTGCCAGGCTTCTCAGAGATTCTTCCGCTATGGCTCTCTTGTTACAATGTCTTTAGTATGGACACTGGCTTCTGTCTTTTGTTATCTTCCTTTTGTTTCCTGGGTGGTTCCACTCCCACCAGGGACTGTGCCCAGTCCTATAAAGTAGAAGGTTTTCTACAGTTCCCGGTGGTTTGTTTCAACTGCACATGGGAGTTTGGTGAGTGTTTCTTGGTAATTGTTTTTGTGTGCTTTTGTGATTTATTGGATTTTTGGATCTAAGGATTCTGATTTCTGGATTGTGTTTTTTTTTTTAGGACTTGTCCACTGTGGTTTGCCTTTCAGGCAACTCGTTTTTTGCCTTTTTCTGCTCTAAGGAGATTCATATGTTTCAGAGCATTTTTTTGTTAAGAATCAATTCTTTATTTTGTAAAACTTCTGTGTGGTCCTCTGTTACTAGCTGGTATTTTTTGACAGGATTTCCTTCTCTAGTGAGCATTTTTGGAACTGTTTGCTACTTACGTGCTTTGGGGCATAACATGAACTTCATAGTATTTCGTCATTCATCTATCCACATACTGTAGTCTTCCACCCATTTTGTTTATCATCAGTCTATACATTCATCCCATCCATTATCCAACCCGGTATATCCTAACTACAAGGTCACCGGGGTCTGCTGGAGCCAATCCCAGCCAACACAGGGCGCAAGGCAGGAAACAAACCCTGGGCAGGGTGCCAACCCACTGCAGGGTGCACACACACACACTCACACACACACACACACACACACACACCCACCCACACACCAAGCACACACTAAGGACAATTTAGGATCGGCAATGCACCTAACCTGCATATCTTTGGACTGTGCGAGGAAACTGGAGTACCCGGAGGAAACCCTTGCAGACACGGGGAGAACATGCAAACTCCATGCAGGGAGGACCTGGGAAGCGAACCCGGGTCTCATCCCATTCAGTTGTTTGAAAATAATAATTATTCTAAATACATTATGGTAATGGAGTTGTGCGCTATAAAATAATTTGTGGTATGCTGAGAACTTCTAGGAAAACCACAATAAGTATTATAAAATTACAAACTTAGTTACAATATATTAAAAAGTGATGAAGTATAGAAGTTAATCTCTATATATATAAAATCCAATGTCTGTCTGTCTCTCCACTTTTCGTGAGAGAACTACTTAATGGATTTAGATCGTGTTCAACATTCCAGTTGATTTTGCAACCTCTCTTATCCCGCTAAGTATCATAGTTCGCTTGTGGTGGCGATTTATTCCGAGAGACACACATCGGGCCGGTGGTGGTGAGTTGCGGTACCTTTCCTTACCTTACCTTCACTTAGCTAGCAAATGAGAGAGCTACTTAATGGATTTAGAAAGAGAAACGCAGCCCATGTCAATATGCAAACTCCACTCTGTGACAAGGCTTAAAAGAACATCTATATATATATATAAATAAAATCCAACATTTGTCTGTCTGTATGTCTGTCCACTTTTCATGAGAGAACTACTTAATGGATTTAGATCAGCTTTTTTTCTGGAATTTGCTTGAACATTCCTGTTGATTTTGTGACTTCTCTCATTGCGCTAAGAATCATAGTTTGCTTGTAGGCACGATATATTCGCACTAATCCGAGACAGAGGCTGCGGGCCGAGGGGAGGGAGAAGTGTCACATCAGGAGTGGGGTGCCAGGCAAGGCCCTCCTCACTCACGCGCCAGCCTCCGTTCAAATCGCTCTATCTCTCGTCACGTTTTGGAGCGGACCTTGCCTCTGTTTAGTTAGCAATACCTGTTTGTTTATTGATTTTTAAAGTTTGTCCTGTTTCACTACTTCGCAGGAGAAGCCACGGTTGATGGCAGTTATAACTAAAGGTACAATCCAAAAGCGTATAATACAGTCAATGGATATTTTTAAATAATATTTAATGATGCAAATGGGCAACACGGTACTCCAGTGGTCTGCGTGCTGGCTCTTTTTTTCAATATTTCTGTTTTCTCCCATATGAGATGCTACCAATAACGGGCTCTGTCTCTGAAGGACCCTATACAGCAGCTATAAAAGAGTGGAATCAGGAGGGTATGAGTTTCTATAATGGGATCAAGCACACTCTTCATTACATATTATCTGATACATCTTTCTTTAAAATCATTTTATTTTTTCTGTACAATACATACCATCTTTAACAGGCAAATCTAAAAATGTCCAAAAATTAGAGGGTTATATTATATTAAAAATATTCATTTAGCAGTTGAACAGCTTACAGTACTGTGACAGAGCCACCCTGCTGAAAAATGTAAAAGCTCACTAAAACTTGTGTATTGATGGTGTCCCCCACGCATTCCAAATCTCTAGGAGATTGCTGAGTCTGAAACTCCTGCCTCCTCCACTAACTCAGATGAGCTTCAGGTTTTCATGTCTCATGATTTTCATTTCAATTTAAATGTGATATAATTCATGCCATCCATGGCCTTCTGCTGCTTTTTATATGACAAATGTTTTAGAACTTTCTTGCTTTCCTCTTGTGACTTAGACATAGTTATTTATTTATATTTAATTTTATTGCCATCATTTGGAAATAGTGCCATCTGTGCATGTACTTGTTCAATAGCTGAATTAGGTGGTCCTAAAAACCTAAAAAACAAGGTTTACTTTTTATTTTTGTTAACAGCAAGAGATGAGAACAATATAATTAATAAAATATCTATATAGTGAACTTACTTTTTTCATTTCACTGAAACTGAGAGCTAAATTTAACACTCTTCAGCGTAAAGAGTCAAAGTGAGGTAAGATGCTGCTCTGTCACAGGACTCACTCATACACACACCAGCACTTACACAGAGTAAGACAATTTAGAGTTGTCATTTTAATATGTTTCACAATTTTGGGAGAAATCTGAAATAAACAAAGAAAACTCACATAAGCAAAGGGAAAACATGAATATCTGTTCTGAAAGAGATTAGCCTAGGACTTAAAATTAAGCCACTAGATACGTCTTTATACCTCTCTAATATTCAAACCTGTGCTTAAATACATTATACAAAAACTGTACTTAAATCCACTGCAACAGCTAATCGTTCTTTCATTTTCTAAAGAATACTTGTTTTAATGTGTTATTGCAGACAGCCTATTCCAGCATCTTGATGTGCAAGGTAGAAATGGACCCAAGATGAGATGAATGCTCCACATGGGATATGCTTATGTACAAAATCTCACAAACAGAGTATATCTGTCTAGTTTAGTATTATCCATTGATCCACTGTAACATGCCTATTTTTAGGATACAGGAAGAGATCAAGCCTAAGCCTACAAAGGCACGGGAGGAATATGCAGATTCTAAATTAACAGTGGGCCCCAGCTCCACCATGCCACCCAGCTTTTCTTTTTTTATCCATCCATCCATTATCCAACTGGCTATATCCTAACACAGGGTCACGGGGGTATGCTGAGGCCAATCCCAGCCAACACAGGGTGCCAGCCCACCGCAGGGCATGTACACACACACACCCACACCAAGTGCACACTAGGGACAATGTAGGATGCACCTAACCTGCATGTTTTTGGACTGTGGGAGGAAAACGGGGCAAATCCACGCAGACACGGGGAGAACATGCAAACCCCATACAATGAGGACCCGGGAAGCGAACCCAGGTCTCCTTACTTGCGAGGCAGCAGCGCCACCCTTCTTTTTTTATATCCTTCTTTATTTTATAGCTTATCCTAGCAGTGTCGGGAGCAAGGAGGGACTCTACCCTGGATTAAGCATTTCACACTGTGACCAGTAGGGGGTGTTTTCACACCCCAAACTTCAGACACAAATTCAGCAGTTTCAATACAAGGTTTATTTGCACCAATATGTTGCAAAGAGGTGACAAAAATTGCAAAAGCACAAATATTCTTTTCTCTCTCTACTCCACACCTCCCCTACGAGCATTGCCTGTCATTCACACCCAACTCCAAATCACCTGCATGAGGTAGAGCGGCATTTTTTATCTTGGACCCAGGAGTACTTCCGGTGCTAGGGCGTAGCCTGTTGCAAGCACATTTGGGTCATGGATTTACTAATCCCATCCCCCAACCAGGCTGCCCCAAGGGACTACAGGTACCAGCATGCCCTGTAGGGAAGCCTAGCCAAGGGATTCTACCCTCTAGCAAATCAGGGGAGCCACTGCTTCATATAGGAACTTCCATCCATCCCTACCAGGAAGACAGCATATTCACTCGGAGGTTACCACCTCCTGCCAACCTTCAAACAAAGGCAAGGAACAGCCTTTCCTCTGGGCCATTGAGTACATGGCAGTCTCCCTGTCAAGCACAGTCACCGTCGGGATGCCCCAAGACTGCTGTCTATCACAACACTTACACACACCCACCTTTACCCGACAACTTACAGCTTCCCATTATACTAAGTCCTTTAGAAAAATTGAATAATTGTGGATGTGGATTGTCTTCTTTGGATAAGTTTCCACATGCTGCATTGTTGACTAGATTAAGCAAGTTGAAATACGAAAAAAAAAAGTGGAGAATCTCTTTAATTCCTTTTTTCTTAGAATCCAGAACATAGGCACTGACTGACCAGGAAAATATAGAAAACAACCAGTGTCAATAACTAAATCCATTAATAAACTAATAAAAACATGCAGCAAAAAGGTCCTCAAAGTCCTATCCGAAAAGCAAAAGTCAAATAAAATGATACAGATATGTGAAGCAGTGCTTGAAGTGAATTTTGATTGATTTATGAAACAATTATTTTATTCTGTACTATAGTGTACATACAGAACAAGCCCATTTTTTACAACAGAATGAGTATGTAATGAGTTGTAGATGACAAATATATTTAAATAAATAATACAACATAAAATTCTAAAAGGCATTGTTATGCTTTTAAATGCGCTGTTTTGTCATGCCACAGAGCAGCAATCCAGGCTACAATTGATTTTGAATTGCAGACAAATGACAAGAGGGCGAGATGAACTGCATTAATGGCTGCACACAAGTGAAGAACTGTTATCTTACTTGCCCTAATACAAATGCTAGTTGAAAGTGAATTAACAAAATTTATTACATTTCAGCGTTTTGACTATTGAAAGGGAACATAATTAAATCCTCACACAAAGTCACACTTGAGACATGCATTGTATAAATTAACACAAAACAGTTCTAAATGCTAATTGATTTTTGTCATAGCTGGAATGGAGTCACATTGCCTGAACTTGGCTGAAGACTGGTCAGTCAATACATCTCAAGGAAAGGTTTCGTGGCCTTTTGTGGAAGGGTCAGCGATCCTGGCGTTTAGGTTAGACCTGTCATGTTTGGGAAGAGGACCTTTTGAGACATGAAGTGCAGATTTAATTGTTGCTACACTGAACACAACATCTAGATTGTCCACTCCAGTAATCCATCCACAGATAAAGAAAAAGAAAATGTATAAGAAAGGTTGAGGCGGGAAAAAAAGTCTGTACCTTTTCTCAGTAAATGAATGAAGACATGAAGAAGAAATATATTGCTAGACAGACATATTTTACAGCAATTATGTCCTGACATCAGCAGCCAGGAATTAAAGAAAATGTATTTAAATATTAAATAGAGCATTTGACTGATCAACTGACAGGCAAAGATGGTCTCGGGCTAGCCTCACCGAAGCACATATGTTTTTAAATATGTTCCCATGCAGCGTTCTTTGAACAATTACTTTTGCCTTCTGGGCAGCTCGTTGTATTTTGCTAAGCAGTGAAAATGAAGCCAGAGTTCCGCTTCTCTGAAATCCCACAGATCGCACTAGTTGAACTGCATGGTACAGACTACTGCTTGCTCATCCAAGTTCACATTTGGCAGTCCTGTTTTAACTGGGTTGGTTTTATGTTTAAAGTCTAAAATTGAACTAAACTGAAGAGAAAATATTTTAAGTTTAGGCTGCTGTGAGAAATCTTCATTTGTCATGGTCATTGAGACTCACATCATCTTGACAGTTTGCGGAGTACAGGGCTTTCATTTAAAAATACTTTTAAAATATGCAGTTTGGATTTGTCAATGATTTTTTTTGCCTCATGATTTTAGTTTTTTGTATCTCTATATATTTACTTTAGAACATGCCCATGATAATTTGGTTTAAATTTAGAAGGGAGCAGCATTATGCTTCCTGTTAGAGGTGTGTGCATCAGGCCTGAAATCTCATCCGATCTTTGGGATGTAAGATAAAAGTTGAGGGCACGGGACCTTTTCACTTACTTGCTGGTGGCAATAGATGCTAAGAATTGAGATTGTGATACAAGTTAGCATGACAAATGCTTAATAAGACTCAAATGAAAAATCTACAGATTTGTAATGCAACTACAGTATTAACTGTGTCACACACGTGCGCATGGGAGGCAGCTAAAGGGCTTGAGTGAAGGCAGTTCTGAGACATGCCGGGATGTGGCAGAGTGCACTGACTCTTTTTCTCACTTCCCTGTAGACCATTCCTGGGAGACTCCACCTGGCTCTCTTGACATCACTTCCGGGACCGAACCAATGGAAACAGACCTTACCAGCTCCACCCCTCCCTGATGTCATGTCCGGGCCTGATCCAGTGAGTGATGAACACGTGCCCGATCCTTATGACCTCACTTCCTGTCTTCCCCTTTAAAAGCCTGCCCTTTTTCCCTTTTCCTCAGTCTTGTCTTGGACTCGTTGTATGCACTTCAGTGCTGTATCTTTATAAAATGAACACTTTTGCAGCCAGGAAATGAGATTATACGGGTGGCTGCCCCAAACCTTTCCTTGAGTATGTCTCAACTTTGTGACAACTGATACATTAATTATAGCATCTGTTCACTTTTCATCCTTGCCTTTACCACATTTGTGGTTGTGAGTTCATCCATCTGTTTACTGAATCTATGTTGTCATTATGATACAGTAGCTTTAAAGATTACTTTCATGTGCTTATCAAGCCCAAACTTAGAAGTAGATAGACAGAAGGTTTAGATATGTGGTAGCTAGTCATGATGCCTCCGTTCCTCATACAGAGAACATGCAAGTTCAAGTTGATTGCTATGTGTTCATAGTACAAGAAAATTCCTACTTGCACATCTCCCCAGGATATGGTGGTGAACTAGAAGTACAGTATAGAAGTAGTACTGATGTCATAAATCGTAAGGCAAGGCCAAAGACAAAGGATACCTCTAAGCAGTCAAAAACTGAAATTGAGATTTAGGATATTCTAATCAAGGTTTTAGCCAAAAGTTAATTCCATGATGGAAAAATAAAAAGAAGGCTAAAAAATAAAGTAGTGATCTTTCAGACTCTATTATGTATTAAAATGTCCTTTGTCAGATACACGTCTGATGAAAGGTCAACTGCTGATAAACTGTTTCTAACCTTTTTTCCCACTTCCGTGTATTTTTTTTTCTTTTTGCCATTGCATGTTTATGCAGTCCCTCTCTAACTCTTTGGAATCAAAAATAAAATGTTTAGTAGGCTGAATGCAAAAAGTGTAGTCAACAGTACATGCAGTGCTGGCTGAATGAGATGCATGTTAGAATTGGATTAAGGTGACTCATATAAAAATATTGTTGGAAGCATCAGAAAAGCTGTAAACATGAAAATAAACCAAAATAATGCATGTAAAGTAAGCAACAGTCATGAATAGGTCTGAAGTATGTAGCTAAATGCAAAACATTAGTTATAGAGCCAAAAATCACAAACCAACAGGAACATTAAAAATTCACAAAATACAAATGCATATATTTGTATTCATATTAAACTGTTTTTAAATAGTACAAGGACAAATATTAGTCTTCAAGGTGCAATGCTAGATCACCCAATGAATGGTGTGTTTTTGTATTATTTCCCTACCTTTCCTGTCATGTGCATTTCATACAAGATGTTGCCATCAGCTACAGAGACATAATGATGTAGTCATCAAGATTCTAAAATTAAATAGCATTAAGAAAAATAAATTTAATAAGTAAGTATGTCAATAGATACATAAAAGTAGATGTAAGCGACCAAAAGCAACACTCCAAACCAACATTAATTATATTAGTTCTCAAGATATTTTTGCTTTGACACATGATTTAGTATTAATGGTTTGACCCAGTCATATTTTTGCTTTGTGCCTCCCAACCCATAACCAATCATCTATAGGGGAGTAGCAAAAGCTTTAGATTTTCCAAAAACTTTGATCTCCATTTTTTGATGGTTCCCTTTTTAGGGTTCCCTGATACCAAAAACACTGATATCTCGATAATGGGTGTATGTGTGTCTGTGTGTCACAGTTTCTTGAGGTCAGTCTAGAGCTAAAATGGCTGAGCTGAAAAATACTATACTCCAAACTTAAGTCTGTTATGAGATGACGATGTACTGATCAGTTTTTGAGCCAAATCGTGCAAGAAAAAGAAGCACTCTGGATGAACCCTTAAATGAATTTTTGACAATATTTTGACAATTTTGGCAAATACCATAATTCTCCAATTAATCGTAATGACCTATTTTATAATAATTACTGAAATATTATAGAATAGCTTGGGTAACTTGGTTCCTAAGGCAAGTACACCAGGTTTTGAATGTGCCTTTAATTTTTCCTATACTCAAATTAATTTCCTAGTTATTAATTTGCAAAATTTGTGGACACAATTCTATGATTTCACAACACATTCCATTTAAGCCTACTGAAAAAATACAATGAAGTAATAAAGTTATTTAGAAGTTACTCTACTAAACATTGTCAAACATGATTAAACCAATTCACGGTCACTGGGGGCTAGAGTTATATGTTAGTGTTAAGGCCTCAAGAAGATTTTAGCAAAAGTTACCCCTGAAAAAGCCAGAAACAGAGTAAAGCTCTAGCAGAGCTCACAAGTGATCACGATCAGTAAAAAGTCCAATGTTAAAATTAAGAATCGTTAATAAAAACTCATAACATAAATCAAAAATTAGTGTCCAAAAATACAAAGGTAATTCCATGACTATAAAGGTAATTAAGAGTAACTAGCAACAGGATCTCATATCTTTAAACAATATTAGAACATTAGATCAACTGTGTCAAGTAAAGGCCATTTGGCCCAACAAGCTCATTCATATTATTCACCTAGATAGTCTAAAATAACATGAAGTCGAAATCTGAAGATCCCTAAAGTTCTCTGCACTACACTACTTGGTAATTTATTCCATGTGTCTATGGTGCTTTGTGCGAAGAAAAACTTCCTAAAATTTATATGAAATTTGCTGTTAACAAATTTCCAACTGTGTTCCTAAGTTCTTTTTGAAGAACATTAGTTTTAAAGTTGGGATCCACTGTTCTAATTTCTTTCATAATTTTAAACACTTCAACAATGTCTCCTCTTGATTTCTGTTTATTTAAACTGAAAATGTTTAAATCCTTCGATCTCTTCTCATGGCTCATACCTCTCAATTCTAGAATCAGCCTACTCAATCTCCTCTGAACTTTCTCTAACACTATGTCTTTTCTGTAATATGGAGACCAAAACTGTACATAGTACAATGCGTTATATAAATTAAGCATAACCTCTCTTGACATGTACTCCAGGCATCATAAAATATAGCCTAACATCCTATTAGCCTTCTTGATCGTTTCTGAACACTGTCTTGATTTAGTTAATATTGAGTCCATTATGACTCCTAGGCACTTTTCATGAGTTTGAGATCTCCTATTATATATTTACATCTAACATTTTAATGCCCTATGTGCAATACCTTACATTCATTTATATTAAATTTACTCTACCACAGATTTGGCCAAGATTGTATGTTTTCCAAGTCATTCTGTAACAATTTAGGTGATAGCAGATTATCTGCCCTTCCTCATAGTTTGGTATCATTTGCAAATTTAGCCGTCTTATTGTTTATATTCTTGTCTAGGTCTTTTATGTCTGTTGTCTAGATTGTTTATGTATACATGGTGGTGATTGAACCAAAAGGCTTTCAAAATGTCATGAAAGATAGAACAAGAAAGGCACAATGATTTTGTCATTAAGATTCTAAAGTTAACAAACATTAAGAAAAATAAATTTAATAAGCACAAAAATTGACAAAATATCCTTGGATGCTAAAACTCAGATTCATAACAATTGGCAATACAGGACACAGAGTAGGAAACAATCTTTGGGTTGTAATGCTATTGTGGGGAGTTAGCAAAATGAAATACTCACTATACTCATATTTGCATTGAGCAAATCAGAATGTCAGAGAGGTGTCCAATGAGCTCCACCCCATAAATGAAAAACATTTGATCAGCCATGAATATGTACTATGCCCCCTTCTCTTCCAAACTTGCTATGAGAAGGGTACTCAGTCATTGATAAGATACAGTAGAAGTAAATCACCTGATACTACATTCATGATGATGTTTGTGGCACTCAAATAAATCTAAACAAAACCTTGTACCATTATTCCCATAGGCCAAAGTTAAAAGTGTAAAATTCTTTTAGTGCTATTAGTTATTAGCCTGATATGTTTTAATGTCTGCTTTTCTCCTTACATTCCTCGACTCAAATATATATATTAAAGGCTTTATTTCGATGTAACAAAAGAAAAGAAAAAAACAAAACAAAACAATTTGCTCAGTATGAAACCATGAACTCAGGAACTTTAGCTTAAAATGCACTCCTCCACCTCGGACATGGGCTGCTTATTTTTTATTGCTGTGTTTCTCATTAAATCCTTCAATTACCCTGCAGTGTAAAATGGTAAAATTATTGGCATGTGCCACTTCCATCATGTACCGGAGTTTGCTTATTATTACGCTTGCAGAAAATGCTTGAGTGGTATTAGTCTCTGCTGTGGATTGCAGCACAGTTAATAAATATTATTTGGTGTGTTTTTTTTCCTGTTTTTTTTCCCTGAGAAATGCTGCGTTTCTTGATTGTTTTTTACAGTTGGATTGGGAATATTGATTTATTTACAGCGTCTACAATAATTGTATACAAGGAACGGAAAAATGCAGAGGTAACATTTCATCAGCTCTAACACATTAATTAGTTGTAGTAGATTAAGCACAGATTTGCACTAAAAGATTAGCATTTAGAGAGGAAAAGTTTTCAAGTAGAAAAAGAGACTTTAATAGAGAAGTTAATCACTGAGCAACTTAGCTTATTGTTTTGATTATTATGCTTGCCAAGTATAACTTTTACAATAAATTACCATTTTATATTACGATTTACAGTCCTGGAATTGGTACACATGGACTATGCTTATTTGTTTTCTCTGATTTTTTTTTATTTATCTTATAACTTTGGAAGGTAGCAATAGACAGCTGACACAAAGAGCAAAAATACATAAGAGGCCTCAACAGATATAATTATTATTCTGTAAACCAAAAAACCCTTTTGCTCATTATAATTTTTTAACAAACCAAAACAATGAAAGAAACCCATTTTGGTTTTAAATATTATAGAACATTCACTTAATGTAAACCTAAAGGCTAAGCAAATAGCAGAAATGTTTCTTGTAATCTACCAGAAACCTTATCGGACATTTGTAACTTTTTGAATATGTAGCATTCACTCACTCATTCATTTTCTTAATCCCTTCATGCCAAAATAGGGTCACAGGGAGAAGTTTAAGTCATGGAATGGGAGCCAGACTATCTCAGGGCACACTCATCCACACACCAGACTTTCTCATTTACCAGGCTAGATTAAAGTTGCCAGTCAAGTTAACCAATGCATTTGGGATAAAAACAGAAGTGGAAACACCAGGAGAAGGCCTACATGAAGATAACTGCGTACTACACTCAGGCCATAATTTGAACCTTGAAGTCAGACTTCTGTGCTTTCCCATATTAACTTTTTCAGATTATAAAATCTCTACAGGCTGTCCAGTAGGCAAAAGATACACTTCAAAGAAAAGTCAAGAACCAAGTACCTATGTGGAAAGATGAAGGCAACCAGGAAATATATTAACCAAGGTCACAAAATAGAGATAACAACAACATTTATTTCTGTTCCACATTCTCATACAAACGATGTAGTTCAAAGTGCATTACAGGATTACAGTTACATGCAAACAAAATTAAAATTAAATTAGATAAGCATAATAATACATAAACAGTATAGATAAATAAATAAAGCAGTCTTACATAAGATAGATAAATAATAGAGAAAAATAGAGAATTGTTTAAGTCTCTAAATGTCAGGGCCATTTTAACAACATCATAGACCCCCAGGTAAAGTAATGTGCCAGGGCCCCTGTTTTGATAGCAAAATAGGAACATGCATAGGCATCAGAAACATCTTGGGCCCCGGTGCTTCTGGAGCCCCCGGTCAATGCCCATTGTGCCCATACATTAATATGGCCCTCAGTCTGATGGTAAGTTTAGTTGGTCAGGTTGGACAAAAAAAAAAAAAAAATTAAAGAAATTCCAGGTAAGCTGGGAAAAAAACAAAACAAGGAAAGCTAAATGTAAGTTGCCTACATGCTGCTTTGAGTGCTTTGCCAAGTATAGAGGTGTAGGGTTGCAGGGCCACCACCTGCGAGCACTCTGTTAATACAGTGTCCTGCTAGTGTACATGAGTGACTACTTCTGTTCAAATTATTCAAAAGTTTGTACTCTAACAAGAAAATCTTTGTCCATTCTATTCCTTTCCTTGTGATATTTATTTTTGTGTAAGGTATGCTTGATTAAATGCAAAATCAAAATTATTGTCATTCTTCTGTAAATGACTGAATAACCCCAAAGAAGAGCAGGGGCTGTCTGGCACTGTTTCTGCAGTAGTGGTGTTTGAAGGGTGGATCTGCAAGCACGCTTTTTTCTTTTCATTTACTTTCGGGGTGCACCCTTCCTCACTGTTGTTTCTCAAATTGAACTTTACCTTTAACACTTAGTGGTATGTTCTCCAAAGCCACAACGGCAGATTTTTAGCAATGAAGGCTCTTTTGGAGGCTGGTAGGCAGCTGTATTAGACTTTAGCAAAAAAGAGTCTTAAGATGGCGACTCTTGTTTTATATGTTTATATGATATAATTTCATACTTTTTCCACATCATGATTTGTCTAGTTATTTTCTATTGTCTTCAACCTTTTAAATGTAAACATTTTCAACAGTTCCTGACTTATAACACAATGGCAGACATGTTACATTCTGCTTCATGTGTGCTTATACAAAGATGATCTTTTGCGTTAATTCCAGAGGCCACAGCAATACAACTCAGCCTTACCTCTCCATGCCCAAGCTTGACTGGTACTGGGCGGGGGGGGTTTCATTTGAAACAGCAGAAAATTATGGTGGGTCAGACCACCAGTATTGCATCAGCCTGTGCCCATGTTGTTGGATAGTTGACTTGGAAGTCTTACAGGAGGAATAGCTGTGTCCAACTGATTGATCACACCAAAGCCAAACTGACCAATCTGATTGCTCTAAGGTACTGGACACACAGTCCTTAGTGTCTTATAATACAACAAAATAGCATTTTCTTGCACATGCACTTCTGGGGTTTGCACCTGATTACTGATCCGCTGGTCTTTAGTCACAATACTTGATGTCCATGTCTCTCTTCATAGGCTTTCAGGGACATGCATCATCACAGGGTCAAGTTATGGAGCGTATCACTGTGTTTAGGGTCCTAGACAGGGTTGGATGTGGTCCTTTATCAGTTTGAGAAGGCGAAGGCACATGCTAAGTATACTGTAATACTGGTGTTCCATCATATTTGTATCACCCCAATCCTGATACCATATGTAGCTAGTTTGGGTTATGTGGTGTGGTGCTTGAAAAACCTCAGACAAGACCCCTTTGTATGCTTTACATTCTCAGACTTTATTTCAAACACAAGACAGGGAGGAGAAAAAGCTAGGGAATCTTCTATTCTCAGCACAGCTACATGGCAAAATTTGGAAGTGGCAATAGTGCTTTCCAGCTACCTCAGTAGGCCAGGTTCAGTGAAATTCAACAAAATTATTATCTGTATTGAGAATCTTTGGCAGCTGGTAAGAAACACAACTTGCTGAATTTTGAAAGAAAAACGTCTGGCAAGTGGAGTTCTGCTTATGAGAACAAAAGGAGCATACAGAAACACAGGGGAATGTTCATTAAGGTTTTTAGTCATTGTGAAAGGCTGAAGATTCAGAAATTTCACCACTTTCTAGTGAGCAGTATGGCACATGCAGATGGGAACTATGGGCCAAGGTTAACAGAAGCTGTTGTTTCATTAGCAGAAACTATATTATCAGAAGCATCTGGTTTTTGCCTGCTTGGCCTCACTGGGTGAATTAGGCATAAGGTTGGCCTTTTGGTTATAACCCTTTAATCCAATTCACTGCCCTGAGGCAAGAACTCCCACAAAGTATAAGGCAGAAACAAACCCTGTGGAAGATGCCAGTTCCTTGCAGGACACACCCAAGTTTTAAAATGATTTTTTTATTAAAGTTACTATTAACATTACATATTAGGCAGGACAACTAAAAATATTACTTTCTGGGTAAAGCATTGCAAACTGCATAACATACTGTATATTCTGTCATGAGAGAACAGAAAGGAGACCATTTAAGTCTACTGTCTTCACTTCTAAAATATATATAGTTCATTATAAAATGAAGAGGAACTGGTGCTGTATAAATGAATTGTGGGCTTTTAATATCACTATAGCCCAAAGGTTAAAGACAATAAACTGTAATTGCTGAAATCAGTAAATAAAACAAAAGGTAGGTATACCAAAAATGGGAGTATAGATGATGTGGGAACAGAAAAAAAGTCTGTGTGGGAGAAAATGTATGTTCAGCAGAACTGAACCTTGATGATACCGAAGAGTTTTAAATGTCTTCCTCCTTTATAACTAGGTTATTCAGTAACATGTCATTTGCTGCCACTGACATTTTCTTTAAAGTCATAAAGGTCTGCATAGTAATAAAAGGACTAAGAATGACAATTTAGAGTGTCCTGTATAAATTATCTTTTACTTCAAATCCATTTAGAGCTTTGCATTTTTTAAAGTCTAATAAATTTACATAAAAACTATGAAAAAAATATTCAATCCTCCATCATTTACAAAGTCAGCATTAATGTGGATGTCTATTCACAGCATTTGAATGTACTGCTACTCTACTTGGTTGCATGTGTTGTAAATTTATTATTTGCAGCTTTAATCAATTTACATTTTTATATATTGATGATGACTACTGTCAAAACAGCATGGCATTTCTCACATTTGCTTCTCTGTGTCCTCTGTACCTTTCTCAATGTAAGTGGGAACAAATAATACATTTTATTTTGAATTTCAATAAACTGCATTCTTGTTCCATTTCTATTTTAATTCATCTTGAACATTAATCCTGCAGCACTTCAAGAGCAAAATAGTCATGAATGAAACAGGAAATCATATTTACTTTATGTGTGGTATTTAAGAAGTAATGGTGTCTTATTTCAAGCATAAATCCATCTGAAAATATAAAGGGCTGTTGAACACTGTTTGGATTAGCCATTAGATGTGGAGGAAACGAGAACAAAAACTAACTTTCACAGAGCGCAGTGTTCCTTGAAGGTCTCTTAGACAGAAAGCAAATTCAAGGAATCTTCCCAATAACTATTCTAATAAAAGAAAAGGCTATTAAAGGCAGATTGGCAATAAATAATTATAGCATTATAATACTTCAAAATGCAATTGTAATACATGGTATTTGGTGTCAGTTTCTACTAAGCCACTCTAAAAACCTACCCTCCTTATTCTTTAAACGGAAAACATGGACCTTGACCTTTTCATTCTACTTCCCTGCTGGTGCACTTTTACCTTACTTATTGTAAAGTAAATTATTTTGAAGTATACCACATTCTGATGTCACTTTACAGATAAGGATGGCTGTTACTTAGAGGGTCATTGCTGCTCTAGAAAGACTCGAGGTCATAAATTATTTGACCACAAGCTAAAATATACATTTCACACATGTTTTATGGCTTGGCAGTATAAGGCCTACCTGGCAAATGTCATGATCAGTGATGAGCTAACCCTGCTGAATTCACTTTGCCTTAAGTTTGGTCAAAAATATGGAAATGCTCAGGAATTCTGTTGAGCTCACTGAAATACACTGAAGTCAATTGGGAACGAGAAATTGAACTAGTTTTGAGTGGATTATAAGGATGCGATGGTCTTTTAATTGTCCTGATGGCTAAGGAAATGTCTGCCAACTATGCTGGACCAATTATTGTGGCCAAATATGTTAACTGAACTGTGAGGTAGCAGTGCTAATGAATGCAGTGTCCTGTCTTTCTGAGGAATAAAATTATTATCTCTCTGTATCAGCCGAGCTCCAATCACTATGACTAACTAATGCCCACAGAGCCTGTAATGCAAGGGATCAATATTATATATCTGGGGGTACTGTCCCTGTCACTACCCAATCTGCACTACATAGAGAGGAGCATAACATGAAGACATAACATACAACAAATCTGAGCAGGAGAATTAAGTATTATCATAATATTCTCCTATTGGTGAGCTAATGTACCCCTCAAACGGAGATGCTGCAAGTGTTTTTTATTTTTGTAAACATATGAGAGGTGCAAATCTAGCTGGAGTACTGATTGGGCAGTGACATCATCCATGCATGCATACATCGTAAATTATTCATGCATGCATAAAGCAGTTTAGACAGCGCCATGAAGTGTCAGGTGGAGTAAGCTTACAGTTCCATCTGAGACATTTCTGCACATACGTGACATAAATAAGACAGGTAGCACAGATTGGGTAGTGACATTCCATTTCAACATGGCTGCTACAGCTCTGTGATGTCATACTGGCCTTGCAAAGTATAATAGAGCACTGGAATAAATAAGCTTGCTTAAATTGGCCACATGGCGAACAAGTACACTGGTGAATGCAGCAAATTTACTGTGAAAAACACTTTGGCGCATTACGCTGATCAACACTAGTCATGATCTGGCTCAGTAGTTTTATTTTTTCCGATTGTTTCTTGGCCGCTACAAAATTTGAGTATGGTGCCATCATGTTGGAGATTGCTTGCTTTGATGCGTGGCCCCATTGCTTGGAAAGAGTTTCCAGAGGTTGCGCATCATAACATCCTAGTGCAACATTTTTAAAAGCCTATGCCATGTGTACCAAGATTTAGATTTGTGAAGTAAAAGAAATCCCTGTGCCATTATTAGTCTTTGAGTTTGCTGATTATGTCTTTTTTTCTGTCCTCTTATAATGATTTTTGCCTCATATGTTTTGACTCTGGTTGCAAAAACTCTTTTTGGTTTATGACTTACCACTTGGATCTATGATCATGATTCTGTCTACAAGTTCTGAGCTTTGTTATTTAATTAAAGCCTTTGTAGTTACAACCCTTGCGTGAATTCTGACTTCTCTATGCCATCTCCGGATTCCATTTTCTCTTTAAACTGCTGTCACCTTGTGCAAGCAGTACACTGAAAATGCATCTTAAGTTTCTAGAAAACAATCTTCTTCATGAATTCCTGGGCTTCTTATTGTACACTATTTATATTTTATATTTCTTTTCCTGTGTAACCCTGTTCATACCCAAACACAATGACATATTGTATTTGAGTATAATGATAAGCCACAAGAGCTGGTTCTAGAGTTCTTGATTCAATTGCAATGGCTGTGTAGTCTTTTCTTGGATGGCATAGTCTATTAATAAACTCCAGGCCTCTATATATGAGGAGTCTGCACATTCTCCCCATATTTATATGGGATTTTCTTCATGGATATCATATCTCAAACATGGGAGTGTTAGGTTCAGTGACAACTTTAAATTGACCTCATATGGGTGTGTGTGTGAGTGTGCCCTGAGTTGGACTGGCTTCTCATTCAGGTTTGATTCTTGCAGTGTATCACATATTAGCATTGTAGGCTGTATCCGTATTTGATCCTGAATTTTGAAAAGTGTGTTAAACAATGGGATGAATGGTGGGTTATGAAAATTAATTTATTGATAGAACTCTTCTGTTTTTGATATTTTCTTTAGAAAGTATGAAACCTTTCAATTTGATTGCTAATAATTTGACAATAGTGTTTTATTTTACTTAGTGCACAATAAGCCAACATAGTGGGCACATAAAAAATTTAAAGTATAATCCAGGAAAGTTTCCACATGTAAAATATGTGAAATAAACGCATGCAACATGTTGATTCTTATGGTTGAATTTTGGAATAATTTTTGAGTAATGCTATAATAAGCATATCTGTATGTATAACTACTCAATTCTTCTAAAATGTTACACTAGAAATAAATGGCTGTCTAGCAGGTGGTTCGTCATGTAGTGGGTGCGGCAACATGCTATCAGTGCATGCTTCCGACACCTCTCTCTCTAGATGAAGAAGACACTGTCCATCTGACAAAGCTATTAACTCATTTACTATCTATGGAAATGTGTAGTTCTGTGGGGCAGTCAGTATAAACTAAAAAGCATCAGTAGGCAAATTCAAAAGCTTTCTGATGTGATCTAAACAGGCAAGGACAAGTGTTTATGTCCAAAGGAGTGGTAGTGGTGTCAAGGTTATTCTCACATGATAAGAAACAATGGGTGGTTTGAAAGTTTTGTGATTGTGATTTGTGATTCATTTAAATTACTGCTGAATGAACAATGATATGACAAAATACACAATCTTTTAAATGCAGAAGTAATTCTTAATTGACATGAGACCCATACTGATCTCATCTATTGTGAAACTCATAATGAGTAATCAGTGTAGTAATACAAGAGATGGATAAATAAAATCAAAAGACATGCAGTAAAAGAAACATCATTGTCATAATAATACTATAATATTTAAAGTGTAGTGTGTACTATAATACACTTAAAGTGTAGTAAAATGATACTCTTAGCAAATTGGTTTGCCCACATAGAATGACATTTAATATTTTTTGTGAACCAAGTGTGATGCATGTTTTTATGCAATGATTGTAATTCATTTGTTTAAAAAGATGTACTTAGCCATCTTGCCTATATCAGAAGAATAAGAGCCACTTTTTACACAAGGGGCATTCATTTTCCTTTAAGTACTCTGAGCTAGCCTTGTGCGAAGAACGCTATATATAATCAAATTGAATTGAAATTTCTATTGCACTGAATTACAGGCTAATTTTTGTATCTTGAGCTGGAAATATTAGTGACTGAGACTTAGAGTCTCACGCCCCGGCACAAAATAGAACTAAACAAGACACTTGTTTAATAAGGGTTGTCATTTAATTTTTTAATTGTTTGATAAAGAGAGTGTTACATAATGACAGGTACATGTAGAACTAGACAATAAAATTTACAGACCTGCATCAGTTACTGAAACTCTGCTGTATGTAACTGGCCAGCTCTGTTTGTAGTTATCATTGCTGATGATTTGTTGCTTTATAAAGCACCGTGAGCACGGGAAAGGTGTCATATAAATGTATTATAATTATTATTACTATTACTAGGGGGTTCGCCCCTGCTCACTTCCCTCGCCACCCTTCCTCCCCCCACCCCCACCCCTGGCCTGCGCTACGTGCCAGCCACTTTGTGTCTCTGACGCTCGCGTTGTGAAGAGGGGGGCTGAATGCACTCTAAGGAGATGCGGTCTCTCCTCCGAAACCCCCATCTTAAACGGTGATACAATGGGAAACAAATATTTTTTTTTTTTACCTCCTCTTTGTTCAATCAGCTGCTGGCTTGCTGCTGCTGCCATGCCGTGTGATTTGCATCTTGTGCAGCATTTCAAACATTTAAAAGTCTGTACAGCATGCGGTCATACTCTTTGTGTTTTATTTCCGGCCCCGGGTGTAGTTAAATCTCTTGGCACAAAGTCTCATCTCGTGGGACGTGAGTTCTTGATATTTTTTAGTTTATAATTTAAAAATGGAATAAGAATCTGAAAATCTAACAACATCACATTAAAGTTTGATAAATTCTAAAAAGAATGATACCAAACATATATATGTAGGCTTTAAAATAAGCCCGATTTAAAGCATGACAAAAAATGTCACATAAAATCGTTGTACAAAATTGTTGCCTTTTTAGGCTTAGGATTTTATATATATATAGAGTAGATACAGTATAAATAACAGCTTAGTAATTGGCATGAATCTGAGAATCAGGAAAAATATTAATTCTCCTAAAATAAGACAAACAAAAGAAGAAAACCAATATTTTGTTAGCTGTTTCTGAATTTGTGATAGCAGCAGAACTCAAAAGGTGTGGGAGTTGGTTTGGAAAATAGCTGAGTATTTTTTATGGATGTAATCTGGAGGCTGCTTTATTTATTTATTTATTTTTAGAAATGTCACTTAATACAGTGTTTTATTTACTTGTGGTAAGTTTATATTATTATTATATATTAAGTATATATTATTACAAATGGAAGTGAATAATTATTCACATTTTTTTGGGGGGGTTGGCTTTATAGCTTCAAAATCATTATCGTTTCATTAACATTATGGTGTGGACTTACTCGGTGTTGTCGGCAGTAGACATAGGCACATGTTCCACTCCTTCTCTGTGCTTAACAATTGTCTGACCATTTTTAAACTTCTCAGTCCATTTGTAAACACTGTTTTGTGGAAAAAGCACATCATTGCTTACTTTGGTGCAAACAGAGAGCAGAGAGCAGCCATATTTACACCTAGAAAACAACAAGAGAGGCTGACTGATCAAGGTTGAAATTTTACCAATGTGACCCCAGACACACCGTATTTCAAAATGTGCCTTGAGTGGCTGTACAGCTAACCCAAACAAAATTATTCCAAAATTGTAGACAATCATTGACTTACCTTCATATTATTATATTCTGCTAATGTAAATTAACAGTATTTACAAAATGTATATTTATAGTCAGCTTAAAAACACCATGAAATATATTAATGTATAACATAGGAAATTTTATGCATACGTGAGCAATGTTTCCCCAAATACCTCATGTGTATCATGATCAGGGTCTCGACTTCAGGTGCATGACTTTGATGTTTGTACCAGATGCACATGACTTGCAGTGTGATGAAGTGTTTCTTCTATTCAGTCTTGAGGGCTTTTCTTTTTAATTTCCACTGGTTTCTATGAATATGTGAGTCAGTATTGATTTGAAAGAGTTTAGCAAAGGGCGGGACGGTGGTGCAATGGTAGCGCTGCTGCCTTGCAGTTAGGAGACCCAGGTTTACTTCCCAGGTCCTCTCTGTGTGGAGTTTGCATGTTCTCCCCATGTCTGCGTGGGTTTCCTCCGGGTGCTCTGGTTTCCACCCACAGTCCAAAGACATGCAGGTTAGGTGCATTGGCGATCCCAATTTGTGCTTGCTGTGTGCCCTGTGGTGGAATGGAACCCTGCCCAGGGTTTGTTCCTGCCTTACACCCTGTGTTGGCTGGGATTGGCTCCAGCAGATGCCCATGACCCTGTGTTAGGATATAGCAGGATGGATAATTATTGGATGGATGGATGGAGTTTAGCCAAATCATTATCTCTGAAAATTGTGAAGACCAACATTAGGTCTCCATATACTCTTCTCATTTCAGGACTAAAGAGATTAAATTCTTTTTACCTGTCAGTGTCAGGATGCCCTGAGTTGCTGTTGTTCCTTCAGCTAACGTTCATTGGAGTGTGGTGAAGAATTGCACTAAGTACTGCAAATGCTGTCTAGCAGTAGAGTTAGACAGCAACTTCTCTTTAATTTGTATTCACATGGTTTTTAAGACTTAATGTAACATTTTATTTCCATTTAATTGAAGGTGAACATTGCCTGGAGGATGAGAATGTTGTGCCAACAGAAACCTCTTATTATTTTTTAGAATCTTTGCAGCTTGCAGACTGGACAGGTTTTCCAAAAATATTTTGGAAGCCATACTAGTATGTAATTCCCAATGTGTTTCTTCACATTGAGCTCTTGTGTGATTTTTAAGTTTTAAAAAATATTTTAAAATT
>JANRMT010062813.1:64999881-65035029 GCA_026402145.1 Polypterus bichir lapradei
ATATATATATATATATATATATATATATATATATATATATATAAAGTTGTTAGTACCTGCATTAACTTCCATTAAAACATTAAATCATTTTTTCCACTGAATAATTGTGAATGGCTAGAGCCTTCCATAGGAAGATCTGTCATAAGGCAGGCTGTGTATGTCACACTCACAGAAACATACACTCCTACAGGGCCTGTTTAGCCTGACCGGTCAATCAAAATAGGAAATGTATGATAACCTGAGGAGAATGTACAGACTTCACACAGAAAATATTCAGACCAGGATTTGAATCTGTAAGTCTATGAGGCAGTACTATTAACCATTGCACCACTGTGTTTAATAATTCCAGTTCAGATAATTATAATCTCAGCTTCATTTAAATAGGGTAGTGTATATTCAAGATGACAAAAATCAGATGTCATTTGTTATGAATATTAAAGTTTTCCTGCACATCCTACATGGTAAAATAAAAAAGGCATGAATATTTTTCCTGCGGACACTGGAAGTGCTAAATAGAAATTGTTCTCTACACAGCCTCCAAAGACATGAGGATGGCATGTCAAAGATTTCGACATCCATTTTATAAACCTGTTTTTTTCCATTACAGGGTCAGGGGGACTCTAACAGTACCAAATGAAAAGCCAGGAAGGCACGCTGGATTGGATTCCTCTCCACATTCTTCACAAACATTCGCTCACACAATAGGACTGTACTTCAGAGTTGACACTTAAGCTTTGATGAATATTTTTGAGATCTAGAAAAAACTAGAGTACCCAGAGAACACTGCATGTGGAAATGAGGGACTCAAAGAAACTCTGTGGAGGCTTGGAACTGAGCCTGTGTTGATAGAACTGTGAAATAGCAGTAGATCATACTGATATACTTTAATAATAACAGGATTCATTAAATGTAGTCTGCTTACTGTGCTGAGTATTTCTCACCATTTTTGCTCTTTTGCTCTTCTATATTTCCATTAAAATATAAAAAAATGACACAGATCATATGAGTTATACAGATTTCATTCCAATACTTTGACCTTTAATAAAATTAAAGATGTAAGGTCATTGAAGAGGCTAAGATTTTTTACAGTATAACATATATTGATCTTGGTTTATTTAATATTTGTATACATTGGTATTTAACCCCTGTCCATCAACATTTTGGTGACTGAAGGATAACGTATGTAGCTACATTCTAATAACATAAATGTAATTATTATTCTGCAGGCCAATAGGGAAAATCAAATAATATATACTTACTAGTTGCCTACAAAATATATTAACATAACAATTTTAGTATGAAAGATTTTTGTAGACAACAATACTTACCCCACAGCATGCCTTATGATTTTCCTACAGATCCAAGATATAGTGATAAGAAAATGTAATCGCATTAATTCAAAAAATAGGCAAAAATTAAATTTGTGGTTGCGAAGCAATACAAAACAGTTGCCTATATTTTCATGCACAGTTACTAAATATTAGATCTGTTCCAGGGTTAAGTAAAAAATCACTTTCAGTGTGTAGCTTTCTTGTCTTTTAAAAGAATGCTAGATGCCAAAATGTGTACATTATATCACTGTGCATCCTGATATACCATAAATATGGTGTTTCATAACTTGCTGTGTCAGGGTATAAAATATCAAAGAAAACTGTGCTCACACATGGGATGTGTACAAGAAAACAAATTAGACCTTTGCATCATTTATACAGTAATGAGGACTGATTGTGAGTATGAGAAAAATAACAACAAAAAAAGAGAGCAAAGTATGGAAAACCTAAATGTTTCTCTTTTAATTTTAATTTCATTAATAACAAATAAAATGGCTCAGTGTAAATTAATGCATATTTCCTAATATAGTATTTGCATGTTGCAAAATAAAAACGTACAGTAAATAATCGACTAACAATTTGTGAAGAGGGTGACAGCCAGAATCTGTCACTATGGAAGCACAGCCTACAAAAAAAGAAATGTGTTTCAGAATCTCAGGACCAACTCTTGAACGGATTCTGAATTAATAAACCCCTCCTTGTAAAAAGTTATGACATCGTCTGATATGATCAACCATGAAGTACATTACAAAGGTAATGTGAATTTAAGAAAGGCCTGGTGCAGAGTGTATATTTTCATTATCAAAAACATTGAGCCATTTATCCCAAGAAGTCAGAATAATCATTAATGGCTGGAAATTTATGGTGCCAGATCTTAAACTAATGTGAATGATTCCAGGTGTTACTAATGGCCTCAGTGAAATGTGCCAGTATTCAGGACTTCTGTTAAATCGGAGGTAATAGTCTCACACTTAATCTCGACAGATGAAGAGCAATTTAACTGACACATTGATTGGATTCTGGAAGCTTTAACCGGAGACTTAGTGAAGGTAGGTTTAAATGGCAATGAACAGGGTGACTTGGAAGTCATTTTTTTTTTAAGTCATGGGTGCATTAAACCTAGTTTAAAATCAATTCTCAGATGTCTTTATTAAAAAGGACCTCAATCTTTGTGTGTTTTAAATAAGCAGTGCCTTTTTTAATGTGATACATTTGTTCTGTTGCATTACTAAACCAGTATTTCAGTGCAGAGGACAGAGACTTTCTCAGACAAGTATAAGAAGTCAAGCAAAATGACACCTTTTGTTGGCTAACTAAAAAGATTACAATATGCAAGCTTTCGAGGCAACTCAGGCCCTTCTTCAGGCAAGAGGTAAATATGTTTACATTGTGCCTGAAGAAGGAGACTGAGCTGCCTTGAAAGCTTGCATATTGTAATCTTTTTAGTTAGCCAATAAAAGATGTCATTTTGCTTGACTTCTCATTACTTCCATAATGGCTAACACGGTACAACACCATCTTACTTCAGACAAGTATAGAATGATGTTGGTGGGAATCTTTTACAGACCATGTAATCCTGCATTTTCAATTCACAGCGTACAGTAGTAATTTATACTGTAGCATTATGACTCTGGCAAAACAATAACATTTCCCATATTGTCATATATACCATCCTTTGGGAGCACATAACAAAGGACAGTCCAGCTTTAGGGAATTTCTAGGCTCTAGAGGAATAGAGCCATGCTTTTCCTAATTAGGCATTTCAACATATGTATCTTCACCTACCATAGCTGCAGTATCTCAGTGATGCATGGCAGAGCATAAATCTGTCACCCCCACCCCATGCTCACTTGTGAGGTATGAATACACATCCTGGAAAGAGAGCTTCTTCCCAATATTTACTACAGAGGTAAATTTGAGGGGCTTTTGTCTTGGGGTTTGTCTTGAACTCTTATGTATGAATTGTTTAGTTAAAAAAAAATAAAACTACTGGTTTGCACTGTCCTGTAATTCATCCTCTTAAAGAATATCTGAAAAGTATGTAACCTGCTTTTATAATTTATGGTAAATAATTTAAAGACATAGTTACTAATTTCAGACTTATTAAGCTCATTACAGAATCTCTATAGTCCATATTCCAATCCATTTTAATACAGTATCCGATGCATGGATTTTTTATAATTCATATTTTTCTCCAAAATGGTAACCAAAAACATGATTTAACTGCTATTGATTTACTGTTCCAGTAACACCACCTACAATTCTGACATTATATTTCTAGAAAAATGATGTTTTCAATTTCATTGAAAAATGAAAACTGCTTCTCACCAGGGCAAATCTATGATTTCTAATTTCAAAAGTCATCACTGGAGGTAGAATGAAGCAACATCTTTTGCTATTATCATTTTGTGACTGCATGCCAATATCTGAAGTCAGTCATTATTACATTCCACATTTAAAATATAAAAAGCAGAAAATATGAATTAAACTTTTAAAATTGAAATATTTAATTATACTAAATTGCGTTAACACTCAAGGGTTATTACAAACATGTGTGGTACATTTATAATACGTATTTTCCACTCACATTAGTAGTCACTAAGAACCAGTATGAGGCCAGCGACCTAGTTAACCAAGTTCATGTGTTTTCCCATTACAATTAGGAACACCAGAGGAAGTGTTATTTCCTATACATATCCATGTTGTGATATGTATAAAAATTACAATTTTTAACTGTTTTTCTTTTTCTCTCAACATCTTTATGCTGTGTAGGACATTTGATTCTTTGATATTTGCTGAACTTCATTCTTCTTCTTTCGACCGCTCCCATTAGGTGTTGCCACAGTGGATCATCTTCTTCCATATCTTTCTGTCCTCTGCATCTTGCTCTGTTACACTCATCCACTGCATGTCCTCTCTCACTACATCCATAAACCTTCGCTTAGGTCTTCCTCTTTTCCTCTTCCCTGGCAGCTCCATCCTTAACATTCTTCTCCCAATATACTAAGCATCTCTCCTCTGCACATGCCCAAACCAACGCAATCTCGCCTCTCTGACTTTGTCTCCTCCCAACTGTCCAACTTGAGCTGACTCTCTAATGTACTCATTTCTAATCCTATCCATCCTTGTCACACGCAGTGCAAATCTTAGAATCTTTAACTCTGCTACCTCCAGCTCTGTCTCCTGCTTTCTGGTCAGTGCCACCGTCTCCAACCCATATAAAATAGCTGGTCTCACTACCGTCCTGTAGACCTTCCCTTTCACTCTTGCTGATACCCATCTGTCACAAATACTCCTGACGCTCTTCTCCTCCCATTCCACCCTTCCTGCACTCTTTTTCACCTCTCTTCCACAATCCCCATTACTCTGTACTGTTGATCCCAAGTATTTAAACTCATCCACCTTCGCCAACTCTACTCCCTGCATCCTCGCCATTCCACTGACCTCCCTCTCATTCACACACATGTATTCTGTCTTGTTCCTACTGACCTTCATTCCTCTCCTCTCTAGAGTATATCTCCACCTCTCCAGGGTCTCCTCAACATGCTTCCTACTATCACTACAGATCACAATGTCATCAGCAAACATCATAGTCCATGGGGACTCCTGTCTAATCTCGTCTGTCAACCTGTCCATCACTACTTCTAAGTATTGGCTGGCTTGTTATATGTGACGTCATCGTACCTCATACTACCTTTTGTGTTTTGTTTTTTTATCTTAAATGCCAAATTGTTAGTTTCTTTCATGAACCAACTTCGGCTGTTTAAATAAACTAGGAATCTACCTTCTCCCTTTGTTAAACAGCTTTTCTTTTCCTCCTTCAGTTGTTAATCAACCAGCCACGATTCCTATCGTTGAACATGGGCAGTACCCCAGCTGAAAAAAGTGCTTACACTTTGTGCATGTATTGTAAATCTATTATTTTGTTGTTTTTTTGCCTCTCTTCCGGTATTTTGTATATTTAATTTTGGTTTATGTATTGTTTTCAGATTGTATGGTTTTGTTTTTATTGTTTCTGATTTAGTTCTCATTAACTGAAATGGAGAAGAAGAATCCAATAAACATTGTCTTTCTTTTATAAGAGAATAAAGAAAACAGAGACAGAGGCCATCTCTTAGACTTTTCAAAGAAGGCAGCACTTTCTGGACTTTCTTATATCTCTCCAGTGATTGACAGATGACAATGCAAATGTATCCCAATCAAGCTCCCTTACAAATTTGCGTATTAATTGTTCTGTAAGAGAATTCTCAAGAAGGCTCAAAAATTCATAACCTGCAGTTTGAAGATCAGTGAATTTTCCTCTTTCCTAAATTTTATTCCAGTAACATTTCAAGACAGACGAGTTTGTAGACATTACTTTTGTACCCTTTTCTCCTCAAGCTGTTGTCTATCTCTGTAAATAAGTTGACCCAAACAATGCTCTCAATACTGAAACTTTTCAGACCACCAGCAATTTCTCTTAATAATAGCCACTTCCACTTTACATCATGTTTTCATGTTGACTGCAGTTCCTCCCCTAGTCTGATATCCCATCCCTCCAATGTAAGGTATTGTTAAAGACTAGTAATGCTCCAGCAATGATTAGCTCAGTCCTGTAACTTTTGCCCACAGCATTTTCTTTTGCATCAGAGTTGCCATTGGTCTTAAAATTTTTTTTTTTCAGTTTCTCCTTCTTCTCTCTGAAAGCCAAGTCTTCTTATTGCTTATGCTGTCAGATCATAGAGTTAGGCTGAAGTATACCTGGACACATTTCTGAACTGGCTCTCCCAAACTCCAGTCTTCCACAGCAAAGCCCTTATAAATAGTGGGAACTAAATCTTCTTTCCACCTTGGACCATTGGTGTTGCACAAATTTAGATCCACTTTTTCGTCTTCCTAATTAACCCTTTACATTTTCAATAGATAGCAGTCCCCAAAAAATGAGGAATTCAACTTTATGCTTTACTTCTCTCCCATCCTTTTTTCTCTTATTCCTTTTCCCAATACACAGTCATTTGCCACACTATATGCTGCTTTGCGCAAAGCCGTCTATAAGCCTTTACCCATACACTGAACTTGGCAACATGACTTTTCATCTTTCACCAATCTATTCTGGAGTGCCATTTTTAAAAATATTACTCTACTTTCCTAAACCCCAAACCTTAGCCTATTCAAATCTGTATATCATTTATACTTTATGCTTTGTAAAGGTTTTGCTATGGGACTAACTACCATCACTGCTCCTTAAATGCAACTTGAGATATTCCTCCACAAGTTTGGGAACTGTGACCCTCTGTCTCTTTCTTCTAATCTCTTGTTTCTAATGCTCTTTGCTTGGACCATCAACAGATATTCCTTTATTACCAGATATATTTCTCCTTCTAGGCATTTCTTCTCTTTCCTTTGGTTTTATACATTAGATGATCATTATCTTGGATACTATTGCTGAAAAGATAGCCATGGTACCTTTCATTGGATGATTCATAATCAGTCTTTCTGTCCTTCTGTCTTTTCTTGGCTAGTAGGAATGTGAGTGACCAGTGATGTGAAAATGTTACCTCTCTAGTCTTTCATTTCTAGCCTGATGGGGTTGTGGTCCTATCTCATGGCTGGCCAGGCACTGTTTTTATTTTTAATTTTTACTCTTAACATTTACCTCAAAGTACTTTGTCAGTGATGTATGGTTATATATTTTTACATATTGTTCCTTCCAAAATGCTAATTAACAGTATTGCTCCTTTTTACTTTTGTTCAATAAAAAATGTAGTTTTGTTTCATGTCAAGACTATTATCACAAGCTACAGTGGATTCTATATTACAGGGACAGGGCATTGCCCTGACAATGAGAAGTCAACTCTTGCCAGGGTACCTGGGTATTCTGTTAGAGGTGGTAATGGAGACTAGATGTATGCTAAAAGACAATTAGTAAGGAAAAAAGATTTTCTTTAAAATGACAGGTGGCAGCAGGGAGCCGGTGACGAAAAACGAATGATGCAAATAGTATAGGTATGTTTATTCTGGGAACTTTAAAAAAATATTGAGGACGATTGCAATAGTATTTCACAAAGGTATTGGCTAAAATCATATTTATGTAAACATGCAAAATATCATATAATATTAGGTGACTGAAATGATCTAAACGAAGGCTTTTTAATCTGTTGTATCTCCAAGGCAAAGGGAAAAATTGAGGGAATATTAGCATTTCTAATAATCCATTTCTGAAGCTCTGAATGTTAGGCTTATATTTTTATATCAGCTTTGGCAGACTATAATCATAACACGCAAAAATTATTAAAACTGATCCTTCTTTTCTGTAGACGTTCAATGAAAATACCAATTACTTTTTTTTTTTTTGAAGTGTCACTTGGCTTAATAAAAATGAATGAGTAATATTACAGCGTAAATCAAAAACTTTAATATAACTACATTGGCATGTGTTAAAGATTTTTTTATTCATTTTAAACTTCCAACAGGTCGTTGTACCATATAAAAATAAATTATCTGCAGGTTTACCTGTCGGAAAGACTGATTTGGCGCACCCGACTGTTGCAGCCATTTCGAGTGACAGGAGTGCCTATCATGTTCTGGTAATAGGGTCAAGCAGCTGGATAGGGATTTGATGCACAGCAAGGCCAGAAGGACCAGGCACTTGAAGTAGAGGATGAATGGTCTGATAGAAGGCAGCAAGACCTGTTTATTACAGTATTTTTCTGCTTGACTGCAAACCTGTAATGATTACCACTCTGCTGGATTGACAGTTGCCCTCTTTCTTACTGTGCTTTTCGAAAGTGGGTGAAGGCAAAAATGATGCCTGTTGACCTATCTCAATGCCCCATAAAGAGTTCAATTTGCTTCCCCTGACAAGCATGCGATAAGTTCTTCCTTGCAATGTTTGAGCAGACCACATAGGTTAAGTAATATAGTCTTTAATTAGTGGCTTATTTTCCTTCAGTGAACAAGTCCATGGAGTATATGGTATCTCTACTTCTTGAAGTGACAAAAAGCAAATGCAATCTTAAACAGATACTTTAACAATGAGATTAAAATGATCCAACATGAATGACAAATTAAATCCCTGTTAGGAAAAGTGCAGCAGATGTGAAAGTTGCATCAGCACTACATTAAAGTAATTCACTTTTACTTTTTTCATGATATATTTAAAACTTCTACATGTTGTGCTAATACATCAGATTTTGTTACATTAGTTATATAAATCCACATCTCTTAATAGGAATAAATGAAGTTTAAAAATCGAGAAATGAAAGTTGCATAGTATGGTAAGTTAACGAATCATACCATACTATTTTCTAAATATGCTTAACCCTGAGCAGAGTGGCAGGGGCTGGAGCCTTTCCCATCAAGCATAACACACAAGGCAGGAACATTCCACTGGGCAGGGCACCAGTCCATCGCAGGGAAAGACTCACACACACACACACTATGGCCACTTTTGCATTGCAAATCTACTTAACCTGCATGTCATTGGACTTTGGGAGGAAATTGCAGCTCCAGTATGTTAAAGTTTTATATCAATATACGTCTATCTATCTATCTATCTATCTATTTATCTATCTATCTATTTTTTAAACTAATTAGAATTTATTATGCTCAGAAGGCATGAAACTTCAGAGGGTGAATGGAAGACAAGAATGTAGTCAAAAAATTGTCAAGTTTCTAAGTCAAGAATCACAAGGCAAAATCAAAGTCAGGAGTGCAGAGAGTTCAGAAACCAGAGGTACAAAACAAATAAAATATATTCAAAAATGTTTGAAAGGTTTTGGAATCCAAGTATTCAGATGAGGATGCATACCCCTGGATGACCTTTCATCCTGTAGTGTCATGATTGACAGCCTCTGAAGACACACCTATTCTGGGACAGTCCTAGCAACAGGAATCAACTATAGCGCTATCAGAATGGTGGCAACATAAACGCCCAAATCACAGATCAAAATTAAATCTACAACTATATTTCAAAAATAAATGAACTCAGTGTATACCTTAGGATATAAAACCACAAGACAGAAGCAAACAATATTTAAAATAGGAGTCCCTGATCAAACTAGCTTAGGGATTTTGCAATGAATCAGGTTTACTGGATATGACACTATGATGGACGGCCGGCAGATTAGTCTGGCCGGTACATCCTAGAATGGAAAGAAGGGAGAAGAGCAGCCTTTTCAGGACACTGCCTCCCCTGGGACGCTAGGTGGCAGCTCCCCTGGATGGCAATGGTTCCCCGGATTCCCTCAGGGCATCCTGGGACATGGAGTCCATTTCCTCAGCCCTGTTGGGTGCGATGGGTGCCGCCAGGGGGAGCTCACAAAGAACCTGGGGACTCCTTTTCTTGCTATAACCCAGAAGTACTTCGGAATCACGAGGACGGAGACCCACAGTACTTCCGCGCTATTTGAGGACTGAGGTTGTGGCGTTTGACCTGGAAAAGAGAAGGAACACTTCCGGGTCAAGGAATATAAAATGGACTATGGGAAACCAATCAAGGAGAGCCAGAGTTGGGAGGCTGGGTGACAAAGCTGGAAGTGGATGATTATTTGTTGAATTATTATTGATTATTACTGCGGTGGGCTGGTGCCCTGTCCGGGTTTGTTTCCTGCCTTGCGCCCTGTGTTGGCTGGGATTGGCTCCAGCAGACCCCCGTGACCCTGTAGTAAGGATATAGTCGGTTGGATAATGGATGGATTATTGTATTGTTATTAGAGAATTGTGGTGAGTGTGGTGCTTTGTGCACTTTATTAAAGAAAATATTAAAAATTATTCATGGTGCTTTTAAACGTGTGTCCTGGACGTCTGTCTGTCGGGTTTCATGGGGCAACAGCGCCCCTAGCTTCCACAGATTTCTAAAGGGTCAACCAGGTTTTCATGTTTGACAGCTACCCGATGCCCAGAGTGGGCAAACCTGGAAGGGCGCTGCTACATTTCTATAACTGATACGACTGAGCATTTAAAAGTACCCTCAATTATATAAGTTAAGGAGAAAGACTACATGTAAACCACTAGTGACTGTTGGAAACATTGTGCCCTAGCCTTCTGAAGTTAAAGGGGGCCCAGTGAAGTTTCATCATCTAATGGACAAATTCCTATGACATTATAAGTAATTCAGTGCAATTTACATATGCAATATTATCATCTTGCCATTCTTTTAGAAAAAAACACTTTAAACATTTGAAAAAAAATCAAACTCTTATGAGTTGAAGTTCAAGTTGCTGTGAGTGTTCAATGACTAGTTAACTGTTAATTAATTTTTTGCATCATGTGATGTGAGGAGGTCATAACTCTTTCTGGTTTTGACCTCAGCCTGTTTCAAACTACAATTTCTTTTTCTTCTGATCTTCCTCTTGTTGACATTTTTCATGTGTTTTTATAAATGCTATGTTTACCTATTCTTTTCTGACAGAACAAGCTCCCTGAATGGGGCTGGGGTCCACTTTAAATTTGCGAATCTTAATTTGGAAATAATGAGGCAATTTATTTGGAGAGGGTTAGGGTTAGGGTTAGTTAATGTATGGCCTAGACCCCAAGAATCAAGTGTAGGCCTATCCAAGTCTAGTAATTTATTATTGAATGTTTATATAGCAACAGGCATCTTTCAGAGACTTGCAGACCAGTTTATGTACAGTGAGAACACGAGTTTGTGTACCCTTCTTAATTTCACTCTGATGCCTCAGAGACAGAATTGGAAGCAGTGACAACATGGACTTCCCTGTGATGTGCAGTATAAATAAACTGTATCTTTTATCCCATCTATTTGTCTAATCCACTAATCCAAGATGGGAACACAGGAAAGCCAGTTTCTGTTCTACCTTCTTCAGCTGCAAGGCCAACTATGGATAGGACACTAGTCCTTCGCAAGGCATGGTCTTAAATATAGCCACACTCACCTCAACTAGAGCAACTCGGAGATGACAGTTAAATTCATATATTCATATCTGGGATGTGGAAGGAAATCAAAATGGTTGGAAGAACCAAATAAAAGAAAACTTGCAGGAAGAGGGCTGAGGCTTGAATCCAGGTCTCTGGAACAGTGAGGCAGGAATACTAACACATTATATTTTAAATCTATAGTGCTGACCCTTACTGATTTTAAGTTTTATGTGTACTATATAAATGTGTATTTTACTATAATGTAATCATTAACTCTGTCATTTGTTTCCATTCTTTAATAGACACAAACCTAGCATTTACATTTTAAAAATATACAATCTAATTAAAATGCAACTGTGGTGCACATAAGGTTACTCTCTCACCATGAGGGCAGGCTGTTGGATGACCTCAGTGTGGAGTTCACTCTATATTTATATTGGCTTTTCTCTGGAAATCTTTTTTTTTTTCTTTAACACAGACTAAAGAAATGACAGGTTGACTGGTCACCCTTAATTGCTCTTGTGTGAATGATTGTGTTTGTCTGCATGTTTTATATGTTACATCTAGGAAATTCCTACATTATGGTCCTTTCTTTCAGTATAAATCTCATGAATCTCAAAATGTATCTCAAAATGAATGCAAAAAAGATTACATAAATTAAGCAAAGTCCTGTGTGACACAGAAATAATTTCAATGGCATATTTTAATTTCCGGAGATGCCCGATTCTGCTTTAAAGAGTTCATTTTCTGTCTGAGTAAATGCATGTTTCTTCTTCTTCCTCTTCTTTTTGTTGCATTTATTTTTTATCTGTAGTAAAATGTCCTCTTATTTGCCCTATTTTCTAGTAAGTAGCTATTCAGAAATTTTCTATTCTTCAGTTATTTTTTAAAGGTCCCTGATCCCTTTCTTTTCCAATAATCTGCATTTTTATATACCATGGCCTCCTTTCTCTTGCTTCTCTCTAGAGTTTTAAATGATATAATGCTATATCACTGGTAAATGTCACAAATGCTGAAGAGATGTCAGCAGACCCGAGTCAAGAGGTCTGGAATTCAAATCAGGAGACTGATCTTTATCTGAAATGATGTGCTAGTAGCTTTCCAACTAGTAAATCCAAACAAAAAAGTACTTTCTCTTGGTGCTCATAGGGTGGCTTGTTGGTGTTCTGTCTCTTGCCTGTTGGGTTTTGAGAACGGAGGAAAGGAATGTAATTAGGGTGTAAACCTTTTACCTTGCCTGAACCAAGCTACAAAGTAGGCCCTCCAGAGAGCCACGTATCAGACAGATTCCCACACTCCCCTCCCACTCACTGTTTATCAGTAACATTTTATCCTTTCAAAACCTAAAAATCTAGTAAGCGCCTGTCATTGTATAGACTTCATAAGGCAGATGATAATGAAGATCTACAATTGGCATCCTCTAAAATGAAAAGACAGAAAGCACTATTCAATTGTTTGCACACTTCTGGAATTATTTGATCATATCTGGGAAGAATGCAAATGTTGTGGCTTGTACATATCATGTTTTTGTGAAGTTCTCACACAGTGTCTCTGAGAATAGCTTACTGGTAATGGTGTATTTTTATTATATCAAGGTCCTTATGGTTTCCTAAACAGATCTTAATATCAGATATTAACAACGTAATGTGAATATGAAGGTATTTAGTATGGCTTAAAAATCTTTCTAAAAATGTTTAGAATGTCATGATTTCTAGAGATGGGATGAAAAAATACTTTTTTGAATAATTGTTATCAAAAACATTAAGAAGAAGATTCAGGTTTACTCCTATAAATTTCGTCTACCAGAAAATATTTCTGTACTTTAATTACCTTGCATCTGTTTAAATTTGTAAAATTTTTGTCTAAGATGATGAAGAAAATGAAAATAAAGAATTGTTCTTTTTGTTGTGCAGGGAGTAGAGTTGGCGAAGGTGGATGAATTTAAATACTTGGGATCAACAATACAGAGTAATGGGGATTGTGGAAGAGAGGTGAAAAAAAGAGTGCAGGTAGGGTGGAATGAGTGGAGAAGAGTGTCAGGAGTAATTTGTGACAGACGGGTATCTATAAGAGTGAAAGGGAAGATCTACAGGACATAGTGAGACCAGCTATGTTATATGGGTTGGAGATGGTGGCACTGACCAGACAGCAGGAGACAGAGCTGGAGGTAGCATAGTTAAAGATGCTAAGATTTGCACTGGGTGTGACGAGGATGGACAGGATTAGAAATGAGTACATTAGAGAGTCAGCTCAAGTTGGATGGTTGGGAGTCAAAGTCAGAGAGGCGAGATTGCGTTGGTTTGGACATGTGCAAAGGAGAGATGGAGAAAAGGATGCTAAGGATAGAGCTGCCAGGGAAGAGGAAAAGAGGAAGGCCTAAGAGAAGGAGAGAGGGCATGCAGGTGATGGGTGGAACAGAGCAAGATGCAGAGGACAGAAAAATATGGAAGATGATCCACTGTGGCAACCCCTAATGGGAGTAGCCAAAAGAAGAAGAATTTTTAGTTTTTTTTTAACAGCAACCCAAGGAGGGATAGATGTGATGGTAAATCATATACAGTAGAACCTCGGTTCACGACCATAATTCGTTCCAAAACTCGTAAAAAAATCGGTCATAAACCGATTTGGTCGTGAACCGAAGCAATTTACCCCATAGGATTGTATGTAAATACAAGTAATCCGTTCCAGACCATACGAACTGTATGTAAATATATATTTTTTTAAGTTTTTAAGCACAAATATAGTTCATTAAACCATAGAATGCACAGCATAATAGTAAACTAAATGTAAAAACATTGAATAACACTGAGAAAACCTTGAACAACAGAGAAAACTAACACTGCAATAGCTACCAACCACTGACTAAAAGCACTTTTTTTAATGAGTTTTAAGCACAAGGAAAAAAATGAACATTTGAAAAAATCTGTAATTTAATAAAACACCAAAAAAAACAACATTCCAACAATGCACGCTACGAACCGATCGCTGGAAACAGAAGTAAAAACAAAATCAAGCCCAGTGCATTCTTTAACTGCCTTCCTACCTTAATGCGTCCAGCTCTCTCTCCCGTTGCCTGTGTGTCTGCGTCTCTCTCTCGCGCTGCCTCTGTGTGTGTGTGTGTGTGTGTGTGTGTTGCGCTCTCTTGCTCTCTCTCACTTGCTCGCTGCACAGGAAATGCACAGGGAGAGACTGAACATGTATAAACCGAAAGGGAAACTGGCTTGTTCATATACCGAGTGTGTGGTCGTGAACCGAGGCAAAAGTTTGGCGAAACCGAGTTGTACGTGTACCGAGACGTTCGTTAACTGAGGTTCCACTGTAAGGCTTTAGGTTTTGGTTTCTAGATGCTGCTTCATGTATTTTGGTTTAGAAGTCACCTTAGTAGTTAAAGACAATGAGACAGCATGTGCTTAGTTATAGAGATAAAATATCTTCTGGGGGTGGAGAAATAGCTTATTCAACTTTTTAAATGGATGACTCATTTCATTCATGTGCTCTTAAAAGAAACCATTATGCACTTATAATAAACCTTACTTGTAAAACTTAGAAAATCTGGTATTGGTCAATCATGACTAATCAGAAGCTGAAGGATGATATATTGGCAATGCCCCTGTTAAAAAAAGAGAAAGACTTAGAAATCAACCTTTATAAGAAAAGCCAGAAAAAGTATCATGGTGAGAAACGTATCTATAAGTCGAAGGGAAGGGGATGAAACCTGCTATAAAAAGAATAAACTGACTTGGCACAATCATGCTCACAACAAAAGCTGTGATTTTGTTAAAAGTAACATTAAAAGTACAACATTACCACTAAGAACTTTGGCCACTCTTGTTGTCTCTTCCCAGCAATTTACAATCCTACTGCAGCAGCACATTGAAATCTATGTTCCCCAAACTGTTTAGTATTTTCTAACATAAACTGTAGCTTAAAACAAAGTACTGGTCTCTTCAATAAAGAAAACTTAAAAAGCTATAATTTAGTAGTATTATTTTCTGTTTCTATGTTTCTTTTTCTCAGTCAAGCAATTCTTTGAGTGTCTCCTTTCTGCTAAAATGGAGTATGGCTGAATTTTGCCTTTTAGCAATTCCAGTTGCTTTTCTGTACCAATCACCTGTATGTCTTGTGCCATGTTCTTGTTTTTCATATCAGCCTTGCAGAGCTACTCTTTCCCTAGTAATTTTCTTTTACTCTTCTAACTCTTCCATGTTTCCTTTAGTTTTAACTCTCTGGTATGAAATGTTCCTGGAGAATTTCACTCCAGTTAATTTAATGTTTATTGTATATTTGGAACTAACAGATTAGAATGCAATATAAAAGACAGAGGTTAAGTTACTTACTCAGGTGCCACATAATTAGCTGGAAATGGGAACTGGTTAGTTTATGGCTTAAAGTCCACTTTCTAACCACTCTGCCTGTTTCACTTGCAAAGACAATGTAACATGAAGAGTTGATGTACCACTGATCTTCTCACTCTCTTTATGTACATGTGTCCACCGTTAATTACATTTTCATACGTGTTAGGCATGATCCCACAGCAGGAGTTCCTGTACAATGTAGGCCCTGTGCCACTTGTGGTCCACTTTCCTGTGTTGTATTCCCACTGCAAAACCTGTAACCTTTATGCAAAATGTGTGACATGCTAAAAAAAGTGATGGGGTATGAAGTGAGGCCATTCAGGAGTTCACAAGGGAGATTATTTCTTGAAAAGTAGTAAATAGCCCGGCACTCCATGGAGCCAGCTATAGAGATTGATGTGTTACAGAGTGTGGTGCTCCTTTTCACCAATAATTCTCTAATTTTTAAATACTAATCAATTTATAAGATGGTGACAGTATTGTGGTCAACCAATCAACGCAATTCACTTCCAAAGCTCCACCCTTGATTGTTCCTTGTTGATCAAAAAGGAACTACAAATACCCCAAGTTCCTGTGGTGGAAATGCTACAAAAGTTCCTAAGTTTCTAAAAAGTCCCTAGTTCCTGAGAAAAGTTTCTGCAGTGAAAAAGCTGCCAAGGAGAAACGTAGTACTGATTGTATTGTTTTAAATCAAAGTTCTGTTACTTTACTTTGAAAACAGAATATTTTATCTATTTTACTGATGGAGTAAATGGTCCACCTTTCCATTTTAACTCGTTGCACGCCTCCATTTTCTCAACTTTCATTAATTTCTCTCCGTAATTTGGTCTCACTTCCTCCTGAGATTTCAGTAGTTGTCATTGGAGATGAAGTGCACTTACATCCTCTACTAAGCAATACCAACCTATAGTTCCCACTAATGACCTCTGGTTTCTTTGCACTTCTGTGCTACCAAGGATTCAGGTAAACCCCATTCTACATAAGGAATAGTACTAACCTTTGTATGTGTCTCTTGCATTTAAGAGGTTCTCCTGCCCTTTTTATTTCTTTTGACATAGGATTAGGCAGTTCTTTTAGTTTCTAGATTGCCTGGTCTTAACTTGCCAAGATGTGTTGATTATGACGTCAACCCTCCATGAAGTTTAGGGAGATCAAGTGTCAGGCATTCCATTATTAGGATTTTCTTTCCTTGGTGTTAAGGTCCATCTTGTCTGTTGTGCTTACACTTACCCTTTTCACGTGTGTTTACCTCATATTCCAAAGAATAACAAATAGGTAAATTGCATTATCCCGTATTGATAAATTCAGTTTGTTATGTGCATTAAAATCGAATAACAAATAAATAATAGACAAAGAAAAAAGAAAACATTACATAAGATAAAAATTAGACTGTTAATGGTACAATGTACATCACAGTTCTTTTTAAGCTAGCTTTTATCATTCTATAGCTTTATTTTTGACACAAATTATGTTGTTTTAGTCTATATTTCAGACAAATATTTCTGATAACATTTATAGTGCTGTGGATTAGCATGTTCATTAAAAATTTAATGAAGATTTTTGATTCAGAGACATTTTAACTGTAGCTGATGCAAATTTCTGATTGGTTGATAGAGCTACAAAATACTTTATTTAAAATGAGCAAATTCATAATCATCCAGTCATCCATCTTCAGACCCGTTTAACCCAAGTTCAGGGTCAAAGGCAATACTGGTTACAATACCAAAGCCATCCCTAAGCCTTACCCATTCACACACTCAGAAGACTTGTAAATAACCCATATAAACATGACAGAATATGTAAGCTCCTTATGGAAAGTGACCATGGTGTGACTTCAATTCCTTTGCACTATGAGGCAGCAGTCTTAACCAATGCACCACCATGACAGCAGTAAGGAATTAAAATCAACCATATACTGTAAAAGCTAGGTAGTTATTTTGTTAGTTTTTTATATGTTTTTTTTTTTTTAGTTAAAAAAGGAATAATTCAAAGCATTCTAAGCAATTCAGGTTTAGTTTTGTAACTTGAGATATAAAGGTGGGCGCTTGTCAAAGTTCTTTGTTGAAAAATTAAATAAGTAAAGTAAATTACAAGACTGCATGGAAAGCTGCATGTTTATTCTTGTGCTCCGGACAATAAATGTATAATGTGTTTTAACTATTGTTGCTGTAGCTTTAATATAACATCAGAAAAGGACTATTTTGGCTGCCGAAGAGCTCTGGTTTAAAATTAGATAAAACTTGAGTCTGCTTCCTCTGTTGTAGCTAATGTGACAAATGATGATGGATAGATTAAGGGACAGTAGAATGAAGCTTCATGCCCTGAGGAGAAAAAAGTGATGCATGCCATAGATTGTGATTCCCTGGGCAGGACTTTGGCATCCGCACTCTCAGCCTAGAACTTTATTTTTTCCCACATTTCCGTGTACTACTTTGCCATTTCTACACTTTGGCATAAGACAATTAAGAACAAAACATAGAATTAGTTGATGGTGTTATTTATTATGCATATTTTCAAATAATAAATAAACATTTGATATCACAGAGCTTTTTATTATCTTATTGTTTCCTTCGGAATTCATATGCTATTAAAAATTTGACAAAAAATGAGATAACAAACCGAGTTTTATAAACTTACGTCATGTTCCCTATATTAGTTTAATTTTCATTGATTCTTTAATGTGAAATGCCACGGAATCACAAAGAATTACAAATTGTAGTTCATTTCATTTTTACAAAATGTTGAAATTATTTGTGAAATTTTAGAAACATAGTAAATGGAAAAGATGATGAATAGTTTTTTTGCCTGAGTAAAACAAATACTACAGAATGCTGGAAATAAAAAATGGTTACATGATGATTCACTAGAAGCAGGTACACGGATATGGTGAGTTATCAAAAGATTCAGTTCACTTCAGGATTGTTTAAAGGCACTGTAAAAGACTGAGAAGAAATGTTGTTTTGGTTCTCAAATCAACTAAAAGGCCAGTATGCTGCACCCTTACAAGGGTACTTGGACTGTGATGAGGGTAACAGGCTGGAATACCTGTTAGAGTTAAGTGTGTCTATGCAGCACATTTGCCAGTTCCTGGGTAACTAGAAACACTTAGCATGAGTTAATCAGAAGTAATTACAGGCTTATGATTTTGGAGTTAGGCAGTAGTGATTAGACAAGATTTTAATTTATGGAAGAAATGAAGGCTAAAGGCAAGAAGAAGAGTGATATCCAGAAGACGGTGAGCATGGGTAAAGTGTACTGTATTGGCTACATGGACTGGTCAACCCACAGGGTTGTTAGAGACCTCCTTCATTTCCATAGGCCCTAAAGACTTAGGCTTTGTTGTTCTATCCTCTTGCTTTCTGCACCTTCTACCTTGATTTAATTATGTTTTTAAATAAATCTCCTTTTCTGTTGTTACTTTGGGTTCTCTGGTAGTCATTTGGGTTTAGGGACCACTGTTCACTATTGGGTAAAGTGTCTCCTGCCTATGAAATAGCTTTTTCTGCTCCAGTCAGACAGAGTACTATACTTTTTTTTTTTTCTAGGATAATTGATCCAATGTCCTGATGATGCCACTTTAGCTGGTGAAACATTGACTTCTTTGGGCTATAGTAGAGCTTAGAGGACAGCGTTTACTTGAATTCAGACTTATCTCTTGCTTAGTGCAATAGCAACTCAGAAGATTCAAATCTTGATATATTCAAAGGTTCTTTTCAATATTCTTCTGAATAATTCAACTTCATTGAGGTATGAGCTTACAAACACCATTAAAACCAACAACCAACATAGGTGAAGAGCAGAATACTAATGGAAGACAATATGCCAGATGCTTTAGAAAATAGTGCTAAACAGTTTCTTTCATCTCCCTTCCCAATAAGTGTAGATTATCTGAACTGTATGTGTCCAAAGCAACTTAAGAAAAACATCAGCAGATTTAAGCATGTTGATTACCACATCCAAGAATTTCATGGACTCTGTAAACATGACAATAATAATCTCATAAACCAAAATGTTTAAATGCCCATTTACTTTTTCTCTCCTTTCTAATATAACACTTCTGTTTTAAATATTTATTAACATTTTCCCATAACACACCCTTTTTTCATTTAACTATTTTATTTGGTTTTAATTGCACCACCTTCCTTATGTTTCTATTATACATTTACATTTTTAAAATATTTTAGCCCAAAGATGACACCACTATATAATCTATACATATTATTAATACCCTTACAACTGAACTTAATACTAATAAACTTGCAAAAAAGAGTTTCTGCACCCTTTTTGTATTGAAAGACCATCTCCACACCCCTATAAAAATAAAGAAGATGTTTTAATAAATGGAAATCTATCCTTGTAGAAACACAACCCCTCGGCCCTTCTTCCTGTAGCAACTGACAGACTCCAGCAGTCTCCTCTCAAAGTACTGACTAAGCCCAGCCTTAACTATTCAGATCTGATTAAATCAGGCTATATGCTAGTAAAGCTGCAGGCTAAATTAATTAGAATTCAGGAGTTTAATTTTATTGTCTGATCTTACAGGGCTTAATCTTACATAAACCATTTGTTACAGTTTCTCAAGGCAGACCACCACATATATGACCCCTGTCTTCAACCAAGAGAGTGCATTTCACACATTTAGAGCTGAGTGATAATAGCATAATGTACATGCTTTGGTAAGTTTGACAGAAAATAAGGCCAGAAGGCATGTTTGATAGGCTGCTGATAGATTTGCTGGAGAGTTCACAAAAATGAACACTTTTGGGGTTTTTCTGTGTTTTATGTTAACACACGATAGTTGTTCAAATTGTTAATTACTTTTAATTGATACAGGTTTTTGAATATATTGTAGGGTAGGAAAATAAGACTCCTCCATACATTACTACCCAGACTACACTCATTTCTTCAATGCAAATGTTTCTCTTTAAAACAGAGGGTTATGATTTATTACATTATATTGTAGTTAGGCATTGAAATGATGAGCTGTCCCCTTCCACTAGCTCACACTGCTCACACTTGACCACTTTCTTTGTCATACCCTGCACGTGTTATTCATTAGCTGCCACTCTTCCCACTTGTCCTTGTATTTTTTCATTAACTATTGAAAACTTTTGAAATTGTAAGTACTTTTACTTCAGCAGCCTCCAACCTGTTTTCTGGTAGCAGCCTGGAACATCGTGACTGTAGATTTTTGGAGTCAACCATGACATTTCTCCACATCAGGGGCATCAAACTCAGCCACAGAGGGGGGCTTAGTGGCTGCAGGTTTTCATTTTATCCACTTTCTTAATTAATAAGGCACTACTGCTTCCAAAAAAAAATCACTATGTTGCATTACTTTTAATTGACTTGCTTTTTAAGATTCAGACTCCTTAATTGTTCCTTATGTCTTAACCGGAAGCCAAAAAATAATGAGAACCTACAAAATGAACCTACAGATGGACCACCTATCTCAGGGGTCTGAAATTCCGGACCACCATCTTTTGCTGCAACCAGTTTCTTAATTAGAGGTGAATTCTTGCTGTTAATGAAACACTTTATTTGAATCTATATGTTCTTAGTGTTCACATCCTGCCAGAACGGGCATTTCGAAACTGGTTAATTTTCTTTTTTCCGAGACCATCATTCAAATATTTTGTGAACCAGAACAGATCAATATTTCTTAGATCTTTACTTTTTTCTTTTTCAAATATTATATTAAAACAGGTATTGTATGATGGATACATAGGTATACATGGGATTAGGTTAGTTTGTCATCTGTTTGCTTTCCTTTACATTTCATTATTGTTTCGCTACTGGAAGCAAGATTTCTAAACCTTAAAAAGCAAGGCATTTAAAATCAACTCAAAAGAAGCAGGTTTTATTAGTCACCAATTAGAAAGGTGGCTAGAAAGAAAACCTGCAGTCTCTGCAATCCTCCAGGATCTGAGTTTGATGTGTGTGTGTGTCACATGATGGGTTCCTGCAGTGTATTGTCAGATACAGAATATCTAATGCAAACAACAGACTTTTGCAGCCAGGCTTTATTTCAGACTCCGAACAGGAAGAGTGATTTCTGCAGAGAAGTTTAAGAGAGTACGTAAAATGCTCCTTGATCATTATTATGCAGACACTGGCAGCTTTTAGCTGCACTAAGAAAAATTCAAAGTAGTTGATGTCAACGTTACTGTATGTTCCTGAAATGGGGTGGGGATGAGTCTGAATGTCAGCTACAATAACGTTTAAAACAGGAAGCTCAGACAGTCAAGACTCACTTCATTTCATGAGCGGAGACTTTTAAATAACTTAATCTAAAGTCAGAACAAGAACCTCATTCAGCTGGACCAGCTTGAACTACAGCACAAAGTATAGTTCTTTTTTAGAAAGTATAGTTCTTTTCTGCAAAGTGGAGCGGGAAGATGTGTGCTGTAGTTTCCTAAAGCAAATCCTTTGCCCTAAAAGGGTTAAAATGGCATTGTAGTTACTATCTGGTTACCTTCCTTATTGTTATACAAATGAGAAGGCTAGATCTTTTATTTGTGTTTCTTTCAAAAAGAAAGACTACTCAACATTGTAGTCAGTCACCTCCCATGCTTGCTTACGTTTCCCAATTTTTTGTTTCTGACTGCGAGTCATCTAAATTCTGATCACTTTATCCATCAAGAATGTTTCATATCTATGTAATTGTATACTCTGTATATCATTTTTTCCATCATGTATTTGACAGGATAATAACTTATTGTAAAGCAAGGTATTCTTGGGATTGTTAAGAGTAAATAAAATCATGGCTAGCTCAGATTGAGTTAAACTGTTGATAGAGAGAACTTCTTTACAAAACCACAGACAAGGAACAATGTCCCCAGTAATCTGTGCAAAATAAAAGGTTAAAAAATACATCTGCAATATAAAGTTCAAGATGTGACAACAAAAATGCAAAAATGGTTGTTCTATGATAAAGGTTTCATGCATTACCTGTCATAATGCATGGTTTCAGTTAACACATCATTTTCAAACCTGCTTAATCCAATTCAGGGTTACAGTGGAGGGAACCTGTTGCAGAAGATGAGTTGCAGTCCATCGCAGGGCACTCTCATGCACACACTCACATAGCTGTATAGGACCAATATAAAATAAACAGTTAACCTAAAGTGCATTTGTTAGAAATGGAAAATGATGGTACCCTTACAAAATCTCACCCAGCATTTCAATACACACATACTAAAGTTCCTCACACATATTGTAAAAGCAATGGAAAACATGTGCCCATATTTTAAAGATATGCACTAGGCTATAGAATCAAATGTATACTGTTACACACAATCCCCTATTTCACTCAAAAACATTAAACTGTAATAGTAAAATAAAGAAAGAGAAGTTATCTAGAAGGATTTCAACCAATGTTTGGAATTACAGTATTAGACAATCCAAGAAAAAGGTCAAAACAGAATAAGCATTACTACACTAGGAATAAAATACAGGCAAAATGCACCTCCATATACAGCAAGTCAAATTTACATCTAGTAATACCCTAAAGTTGCACTTTATAAGTATGCAGCTCATTTCAAAATATCAATCATGCAATACTGTGTCCGCGTTTGCCACATTATGTTCTAACTACAGAGGCAGAGTCCCATTGCATGTTTCTAACTTGTATTGAGTCGAGGTATTGACGCGAACACAATACATGCCGGGTATTGACGCAAACACCATAGATACAGATAGTATCAAATTATATATAAGGATACAGTACATTTTCAGGTGTCTCAATTATATTCCAAATAATCTCAAATGCATTTTATGACAAAGCTGTATCTCAAAATAACTTCCTTTGTGTTTCAGGATATCACAAAGTAATATCCTATGTATTATTTTTTTAATTTTATTGTATTTATTAAAATCAGATAACACTCCATACACAACTTGAGTTTTACAAAAAGAAAAAAAAGAAAACAAAAAGGTTCAAAATAAATCAACCCCCACCCCTGCGAAAGAGTGCTAGGCTAGCAGTCTAAAACTTTATGCTAGTAAAGACAAATGAATAGATAAAATAATAAATTAATAAAGATAAATGGAGTAAAAGAGGGGAGAGAATCTGCTTACTCAATTGCTCAAAAATGCTTATTCTAAAATGTTTTTAATTAGATCCTGCCAGGTTCTGAAAAAGTTTTGTACAGATCTTCTAAGTGCAAATTAGATTTTTTCCAGTTTCAAATAGTATATAGTATCAATTACCCACTGGCTTAGAATAGGTGAGTTAGGATTCTTCCAATTGAGCAAGATAAGTTTCCGTGCCAGTAGTGTAGTAAAGGCAATTACAGTTTGTTTGTCCTTCTCCACTTTGAGCTCATCTGGAAGTACACCAAAAACAGCTATTAATGGGTTAGGAGGGATTGTGACACCAAGGCTGTCTGAAAGGCATTTAAAGATTTTGGTCCAGAATGATGTTAATTTGGTGCAGGCCCAAAACATGTGGCCCAGTGAGGCTGGAGCTTGTTTGCAGCGTTTGCAGGTTGCTCTGGAAACATGTTGGAAAATTTTACACGAGAAAGATGTGCTCGATATATAATTTTAAGTTGAATAATTCTATGCTTTGCGCATATGGAGCTTGAGTGAATTCTCTGTATTGCTACTTTCCACTCCTTTTCCGAAATATAGAGTAAGAGATCCTTTTCCCACTGTTCTCTTGGATCTTTGAAAGGGAGAGACTATAAAACGGTTTTATATATTACAGAAATGCTGTCTGAGTCCTCGAGACTGAGCAATATTTTTTCCAATATAGAGGTAGGTGGGAGGTGAGGAAAATTGGACAGGTTCTGTTTAATAAAGTTTTGAATTTGGAGGTAGTGAAAGAAATGTGTTGCTGGAAAGTTAAATTTGGAGTGTAATTGTTTGTAGGATGCAAAAACGTTGTTTACATCCTATGTATCTTAAGATATCAGAATCTGATTTTGAGATGTCTTCCAGTAGAATATTTCATTTCTCAGTGAGATTTTCTGTTTATATATCTTTAAAAGCATTTGAAACCTCTTAAATAATGAGCAAGTCATTACAAGATCTGAGTTCTCAAAGTGATATTCCAGATTTTTACAGCTTTAAAACATGTGGAGGAGAAATACATTTTAAGATATTAGAAAATCGATTTGAAGTGCCTTAGATATCTGGACATCTGAGGTATTCAAAATACATCTAACTTCCTATGCATTTCAAGATATTTTAAAATGATATGAAGCCCTTTTGGGAACTAATACAATTATACAAGAGGCAATTTTTTGATGCAATTATATTTCAAGTATTTTAAAAATAATATTTATTTTCATTATCTCAAAATGTTTTGGAAGTAGCTTATAATGTAATTCTAATAACTCAATGTGACTCGGGTGACATTTCAAGAGAAATGCAGAATGCAGTTGGGGTCATTTTAATATTGAAGTGATGCTGAAAGCAATACTGGTGTTAGTCAAAGTACAGCAGCTCTAATGAGCCTCCAATCACTTCAGGTCATAACAACAACCCTCTCTTGAGGCTGGCAGAGGAGTTTTAAAGATGAACAGAGTGGGAGTGGCAGAAGATGGAGTGAGCTAGTGGTCACAGGTCTTCTTCCAGGTCAGTGACTTTGGAGCTGTGTGTATAGTAGACAGATATGTGACTCTGGTGACATCTCCTACAGTCTTCTCCAGTCATACCCATTGCTCAGTTCATTTAGGCATTTGTGAACAAACGAGCCCTTGACAATGTCTTATATGCATTTGACATATCTGAAAATGTATTTAAGATATATTAAAAGTTACATATTGTCAGATAATTCTAATTCATGTTATATATCTTAAAATGCATTTTGAAATATCTTTCTGTATTCCATGTGCACCTTCAATGTAATTACGCTGGCACCAACTATCTCATTAGAGAGTGACATATACATCTGCATGTTATATTATACAATAGCTTTACAGAGGAACAGCCACAAAGTGAAGAGAAAATAGATGGCAGTCAACAGGATGTCTTTGCTCCTTCAGCCCTGGATTAACACTGTAGAAACAAAAGTGTAAAACGAGGTATGTTATTTTAGTAAAGATGTTTAGAGCTTGAAATGCTTATGAGTGGGCGCATAGCTGTAATTTTGGAGAACTGTGGGAGACTGCTCTGTAGAAGTGAGCTGAGAGACTGAAAGAAATATGCCAGAGTTTTTTTTTTATTGGACTGCTAAAGAGATTCTTAGACTCAAAAGTTAAACAACATCACTTCACAAATCTTTCACTACTTCTTGCTGTCCTCAAGCCAGTGCAGTGCATTTTTTTTTTTAGCAAGGCAAAGGCCTTTCCTGTCTGACTTTCAAACTTTCATTCCCATGACATTATAGTGCCCTTTACTTTCTCCTTCTTTGAATTTGGCATCTCTAAAAATAACAATATATAAAAAAGAGCTTTTGAAGGCAGTGGCTTGAGGCTGGATGTCTTCATTTCAGGACTCAGTAATATTTATTGGATATTTATTTTGTTTGTGGTTGCATTGTTACATTCCTCTACATTTGTCCATTAAAGGCTACCTGTTTGAGTACTTGGGAAACATTTGATCCTAAATCACAAGGGCAACTGACAACATGTTTCAATTTTAAAGATTTTAGTAATGACATTTTTTTTATTATGTTTTTGAACTGGTTTAGGAAAAAAATGCTCCCTGTTATTTGTTTCCATATCTTTTAGCAAATATTTTAGCAGTAATTTGAAAATTCAGGTATAAAACAATTTTGGAAATGTATTGGTGAAAGCAATATGCAGAATGCAGGACATTAGCTCATTGTGGATTGTGCCATGAAAATAAGGCTAACTTCTAGTGTCCTGTTGCAGCTTGATAATTGTTTTTCTATTCTTTTTTGTAATATGTCTAATATTAAATCACAATAATTTGTATACAGCAAAGTACACTCTGGTATAATAGTTTATGATCATGTTGAAAGAGAAAAGTATTTGAAGAATTTTGCTTTTTCGGGTAAGGTAATGGCTGCAGACTGGATCTACGTTTGATGGCCTCTTTGAGGGTGTCACATATCCTTAGATTATAAGATCAACAAACATAGAAGTGGAGGTGAAAAGTGATACAATTTCCAAAGTTGCTTGGTCTTTGGAGACAATTTGTGGGTAAAGATTGAAGCAAGTACTGCCCAATGATATAATACACTACTCTAAACGTGTTCCCTTAGAATTCATTCCAAATGTGTACCTAGAGGAAACAACATGTCTTGTTCAGCACTATTGAAGGAAGTAATGTGTCAGGCTGGCTTGTGCTGGATGGATTTCAGATCTCCATTGACATGGGTAGACCTTCGTATAAGAGCTGCTGGTAAAATGTAATATGGGAAACTGCCTAATTTTAATTTTGCAGGATGTTATAATGCAATAACTCTGTGTATGTTGTGTACATCTTCTGTTCCTTTTAGAATACCTTACCTTTTTAAAATGTATGCTTTTTTTTCTTTTTACTGATGTGGCTGATTCTAGCAAGACTGCACTTGGACATCCACATACAGGAAATAAAGGTGAAAAATCCATCCAACTATTTTTTGACCTGTCTATCTAGTTCAGTTGCCCATGAAGCAGGGGGGGTAAAGTGGGGATCAAAACTAGTTGTGTATAAACCTGAAACATTAAATACTTAAATCAAGGATTTAAATACACATCTTACATTTATCTGCTGCTGTGAACACCATGATCTAAAAAGTGCAGGCTTTTGTTTACTCATATTCTTTTAGGGTTGAACAAAGTATACCACAAGAGGGGACTAATAATATATTATACAGTTTCTGCTTATATTAAATGTTGATTCTTGCAGTCTCCAGTAATGAAAAAATGTAAAGCCTGAAGGCTAAGCCAGTCGTTATACCAGGAACTCAATAGCTCCATTTAACTTAAGTGAAATTGTCATATTATTCTTGATTGTATGGCATTCTGTTCTATATTGTACCTGGCAGTTGCAGAGTGTTCTCCTGAATGTTCACTCCTCGCATCTCTGTATTAAATGTGCTACTTATCAATGTATAGGTCATGATCGGAACACTTCTGCTTCATACACTACCATAGAACAAGAATCTGTTACATAAGAAAATCAAATGTAGGAAATAATAAATGCAAAGAGGACAGAAATAAAAAAAAAAGTCAAAATTGTGCTGCTTTGTCTCTGTCTGTCCAGTGGAGTGATTTCCTCTTATTTAAAGCACTCTTACCTTCAGGATCTTGTCTCTCTGTTTTTAAATACTTGACCTACTTCTCTTACTTGCAAAAACATTTCAACATCCACCTATAGTGCTATTGCCCAGCTAATCCATACATTTAGTACCTGATTCGCAGATGACCCTCAACAACTGAAAAGTCATTAGGCTAGTTACCTCTTGGTAACCAACAAAAGGATAAACCCATAAGATAAATTCTAGGCTCCTCTTGGAATTGTCTCCCATGTATCCTTAAGGCGATCTCTCTGCTGCCATCTGTTGAACTGGAGGAGTTTTCTTAACCCCTCCAGTCCTCCAAGTCATATTGTGTGTTTACTTCATTGGTGTCAGGAATTTGTTTTAGCTGCACTCTAAAATCTTCTTTTACAATCTGTTTTCCCTGGCCCACTCCTATCTTTATTTGTTGCCGCGCAAGACTAATTACAGTATACTGCAGTTATATGGAAGGACAAGAAAAAACTGGAGCCTGTTCCTTTAGTGCCCTTGCACTCTTTTTACTATTTTTTCTGATTCTGACATTTTGTCTGTGTTTCTGGATTCTGATTTTTCGCTGCCTGTCGTGGGTCGTGCTATGTCTTATTTTTCATCTTGTGGGAGTGTAAACTTTCATAAGTTTTGCTTACATAGCTATGAGGGGCACTTACCTTAAGGTGTCTGAAGGTGGCGCCAGTGAGAGCACCAATGAAGAAAATGGTAGGGCAGCTGGGACGAGTGGTGGAGTACTATACAACTCTTTTGAGCCCGGTTGGGAGAAGGTATCCTGGCATGAAGTACCAAGTTGCAAGTTAAAGAATAAAAATATTGATGCCATTTGAGTATGCATAAATGGGCCAAAAGAGAGAGAAGAGATTACTTACCAGGGTATGCTGCATAGAACAAACTGCTTGAAGGCACGGTATGTAATTACAGGGGGGCCGAGTGTGGTGTCTGATGGGATTGGAGGAAGAGGTCCTGCTGGCAGGAAGATGGATGTTAGAGTTCGTCTTTGGTTTTTCTGTAGTGAAGTATGTTGTTAATGGAGTGGAAGTCAGACTCCTCCTGAGCAGGCTGAGTAAGGTTAGGAGGGGTGCACATTACTTTTTGATAACCCCTAGAGCTGTGTGGTGAGCTGGACATTGGTTTCATTTATTTTTTCTTTTTGGGAGAAGTCCTTAGTTCCCGTAAGTAACCTGGGAAAAGGGACTGGGATTATTGTGTTGATGTTTTTTTCTTCTTCAATGCATCATATTTATTCAAACACATGGATGTCCATGATTGAATGGACTTATTTGTGTGATAATTCACTGAGTTCAGCTTTTGATATTTTTGAAAACTTTTGATACCACCTGTTTTTAAAAAAGTATGTTTGTATGTAGTATAATGACTAATGTCCCATAGTCAGACCACTGCAATGTATGTGGTGGGTACGTGGCATCACACTGTCTTCTTAATTTCTTTTTATGTTATAGCCAGTGTTTGCTCTCCGGCTTTAGATCAGTGGCTGCAGGTTTTCATTCTAACCTTTTTCTTAATTAGTGACTTGTTTTTGCTGCTAATTAACTTCTTTTGAATTCATTTTAATCGACTTGTTCTTGAAGACTCAGATCCCCCTCAGTTGTTTCTTTTTCCTTAATTAGCAGTCAAACAATAATGAGATATAAATGAGCCAAAACATGACCAGCAAACTGTGTCCATCACACAATATTTGAAAATAAAGAAAGGAAGGTGAAAGTCTCAAGAATGTTGATGTGCTCAGGTCCACAAAACATTTTAACACTGCTCTTATAAAAGAGAAAATCAACAATTTCGGAAAGGTATTCTATTGCACAATGAGAGCAGCAATAAGCCATGGAATTAAAGAGCAGGTTTAATTAATAACAAGAATCAGTGCCTAATTAAGCAACTGGTTGGAGTCAAATTGGTTAAAGTTTGAGACCCTGATTTAGTTGGTCTTCTGTTGGCTCACTCACTTCACATTTCATTTCTGTTTGGGTGCCATTTAAGGAAAGAAATTAAGTAATTCAGAGGAATGATGGAGAAATTCAGGGGAGCAAATCTCAAAAAATAAGTCAATTAAAATGAAAGGAAAAGGGATTAATTAGCAGCAAAAACTGGTCACCGATTAAGAAAAGGGTTAGAATGAAAACCTGCAAGCCACTGTGGCCCTCCAGGACCAGAGTTTGAGACCACTGTTTTAGATCATGGCTGGGTTGGTAAACACCACCATATAACCAAATAATAATTTATAGCCTCATATAAAAGGTCCTCACATTTTTTCTGTCTGTAGACTCTTATTTTCTGAACATTGGGATACTATAAACATAAAATGTTGTAATCTCAGCATTTTGAAGGCAGTATCAACCAAAGCATCCAGGGAAACCAAAATATCCCAAGGACAATCCACACAAATATGTGGAAACAACTGTACACAGAATCACTGAGCTAAATATAGTGGGTAATTTTTTGATGACTGTTCATAATGCTAAATATGTAGGGTTACCAGATGTGCTGCAAAAACCGGACATGACCTCATTTTTGGCCTCATGCCCTCCATCCGGCAGGCAAAGCTAAAGACCTTGGAAATGTCAGCCGTTTGCATGGCATTCCATTAAAGGGGCTTTAGTACTGGCAATAAATGACTGCATATCAACACTTCATGGTCTATCAGTGGACTTGGAACTGTTAGAGTAACCCCTCCTTCATTTTTTGATAAATTGTAGCAACATCAGAGTGATCAAAACTCCAAAGGGCCCCCTGTCACCCTCTAAGTGAAACCTTCAATGCGCCCTCCTTTGTTTTTGTTTTTATCTGGCCTTTTTTGTCCTCAGTGTCAGTGGATTGTGGGCTTTATGCTCTTCCTGATACTAAAATGTTCTTATCTGGTTGTCCCCCTTCTCTCTTAAGTCTTTAAAAATAGTACAAAATTGTTTACAAAAAAAAGAATAATTTTCTATGAAATCTGGACACTGTTACATTGAATGAGAAATGTAATTGTGGTACAAGAATGAATGGAGAATTGTTTCTAAAATCTCAGCATGTTTTGCTATAAAGATAAAAGGTACAATATGTCGAGAATTATTTAACCCCCAATTTACAATTATATAGAGATCCTTAATGTACTGTACAGTACATTAACTGTAATTACTTAGTACTGTCTAACTATGGTGTGATTAAGCATTTTGTGACCAGCAGCCAAGAAGCAGATGAGACAATGTGAAAATTTGGGGTAACACCCGAGTAACCTCACTGACGTCTTAGCTCAAAAAAAGGTGAAGACTACAACAGAAACAGCCCCACAAATAAAACAGCACAGGCTTCGAAGAACTGAAATGGTATCAGCATAAATCTGCTCGTAAACATGTAAGTGCTGGTCGGAGCTCTTCTTTCCTTTATGGTCCTCTCAAGACATTGCCACCTTCCTTGGGTTTCACTTTTTAAGTCGCTGGGACCACAAGAAGCAAGACTTTCTGCGGACCTTATTGTTGGGCTTGGTTTCCCTCATTGGGTATGTTTTCTGGGCTGTGGAAAAAGTAGAGGAGACCTTTAGCATTCTACTCCTCTCGCCTGGGAGTGGAACTGCCTAACTCGGCTGTGCTGGTCAGGGAGCCCCCTGGCATGCATGCATGACCCAGTAAACTAACTGTGTAAGCCAAGTACCTCTATAGGTAAGTGCAGATTTTTCATTCTTATTAGATGCTTGATTGTGTACTTATTGTACTTACACTGATATATATAAACAGTTACTGAGACACTTAATATGGTGTTGAAACTATTTAAAATACGTATTAGCAGCTAAAGACACAAATCAGGGTATTTCTGCAGGGAGCAACATAAGTCACAACTGGGACAGAGCGACTGATTCACAAGCAGCCTTCAGTTAGTTTTCTGTTTTTTCTAAATTGCTCATTCCAATCAGTGTCTCTCACTTTTCTGAAATTGGACACTGGTGAAGATTTTAGGCTGTTTTGGTTCTGATAATAAAATTCAAACTGAAGACCCGTAGCTTTCATTCTGCATTTAAAAGTCTAAATTATTCTGTTTCTATCTAAAAGCAATGACATTTAGTTGTCAGAGCATATACTGCACTGCGTATATACATTTGATCTAATTAATGTATCAAATTAATTCAGCATTCAAAACAATACGGTAAATAAATGTATGCATTAACAGTCTACGGTAATTAAGATGCTTCCAACCAAAAGAATCCAATAGCAAAGGGTGAGCTTGCATGGTGAGATAAACAATCCGATCAGTGCAAAATAAAACTTGTTTTGCTGTAGAGTTCTTACGGGCATGTGATGCAATACACCAGCTGTTCTTTTGCTTGCTAAGCTATTTTTGCAAGTTTGCATACAGAAATTTATAATTAGCCCACTGTGCTCTTGGTATCTGAATCTTTCAGTCTGATTATTTATTGCATGTCTTTTATGTTGGATTATAAGTCTCAGAAGTTTAAGACTTCCAACCACAAAGTAGAGATCATATGGCAAGAATAACTACTTTTCTCACAGGTTATAGTATAGTAGCTACCTAGTGGCCAATAAGAAATTAATTTATGTTATGTGTTACTGAAGATTTTTCTTCTGTGTGGTAGGGAACAAACATATGCTGTGACTTTTACCAAACAATAAATGAATATTTATTTTTTTGTAAAATTATAAAAATTATATAGATGTTCCCACCAAAGTGCTCCTTTGAGTGCTGCAATAATATTGCCAAGTAGACTGAATGCAAAAATAAAACGAGGTTCCACCTTAATGGTAAATTGGAGCCATTCTTACTCTGCTAGTAAATAAAGTGTAAAAAATATACTTTGTAGTTTCACTCCATTACTTTGATATGGTATAATATTTATAATCAAGAGAGAAAACACTAAACAACACAAAGAAAAACATGTTTATTTAAAATCATCGCAATCTTCATAACATTTTTAATACAAAAATGCTTATTAATTATGTGAATTGTTGCTGCAACATCTCTTTAGTCTTTAGTAGTATAGCTAACATTTCCACTGAAGTCTACTTCCATGTCCAACTTCATTAAGCTTTGCACTCAGAAGTTCTTCACAGCACATACTGTACGCCCACAGCAGCTTTTTGATTTTTTTCAAACAAAAAGATGTGCACTTTAGGTTGATAAGTAACTGTAGATCCACGTGGTGTAAGTAAGTGTGAATATGTGCATTATTGTTTCATATGACAATCAGGCACATCATTCAGGGTTCTGCCATGTGGCTGATGCTACCAGGATAGATACTGGTGCCCAGTGACAATGTACTGTAATAATAGAATAAAAGAAAATATTCCAACAAAAAGGTTGATTGAATTAAAACAAAATTAAAACTCATATTACAGTATTTATTATGCTCTGACATGGGCTGGCACCCCGTATGTGGATTGTTCTTGCCTTGCGCAAAATACAAAGACCAATACAGCAACAGCATGCACTCAAGTTGTTTCTGCTTCTGTTTCATTGTGCATACTCTGCCGTGTCCTTTAGGATGTATTCAGGACTGAGTGTCTTCTTTAGCATGGGTATTACTTTGGCTTACTAAGTGCCAAAATGTCCATCTATCCATTGAGTTCCACATTTACTTAATCCCCATGGCTGCAAGGCAGACACCATTTTCAAGTTGAGAAATTGTTCCATCGCATTTCTGAAAATATCAGCCTAAAAATGACTGTTTGTTAAAGTTACGCACCCTTGCACAAGTGTTATTTTTTTTTTCTGCCCCCTGCTCGCTTCGCTCTCCCACCCCCGTGTTTGGTTTACCGGATATACAATTTAAAGAGATTGTTATTTTCATGGGAATTATTACATATGCATTATTTTCACTTTTACTTTAAAAACCTTTGTAAAAACAATACTTGTCCTTTATTTCTGGCCCCGGGCATGGTTATCTCTCTTTCTCGCAGGACGTATAACGCTGCTGCGAGCTGCGTGTTTTGCTTGTCGCTTGTCATTGTTTTAAGAGTTGGGAGCAAGTTAAAGTGTCTCTCGCAGTACTTCAAATTGTCTTCTGAGAAGATCACGTCTCATCTAACGAGTCTGCCTCCCCAAGATTTTTTTTTATAATAGAGAGATGCTACATCATTCTGGAGCTTATTTTATTTATGCATGCTTATCAAGCCCCTGTTGGTTTGCATCAAGGACAGACATGCTCCGTAAAGGGAAAGCTTTTTGAGAGTCATTTTTTCACCTGCTTGACACTTGTCCTGGTAGGAGGTGAAAGGGCTTCACAAGCTGCTTCAAGAAGAGGCTGTGTATCGCATGCCAAACCACCACTTCTCTCATCATAACTCCACTTACTTGGAAATGCTTGCTGTTTACATTACCTGTATTGGTTGCCCGAGTGATTTTAAGAATTTCTTTGTGGTTCTAAATAGTATTTATCTTGGTTCTGGAATAACTCATCAGTTTTGATGTAAATATATAAAGCTTCCACAACTTAAATAAAAAAATAAAGACGTTTACTATGATTTTCCCACAGTGTCAATAACCAAGTAGAGCTTCCTATACTCCAACCAAAAGGCTTGAAAAAGCCTCATGGGCCCTTTCTAGGCCTAGACTGTGACACAATAGCTAGAAATAAGTTTTGACAATATAAGAACATTAACAAAAAATCCAGAAAACGGACTAATGAACTGTGCACAGTCCCTCTCTAATAATTTATATCCATTTCATTAACCTGCTGACTTCAGTATAGGTTGATTTGATATCAATTCATTGTGGATTGCACTCATTTATATACATTATATACATTATATACTCATACCATTCCAGATTCACATTTTATAATTAGCATAACCTGCACTCCTTTAGAAGATGAGAGTAAGTCTAGAGAACTAGGAGAAAGCCCACACCAACACGGGGAGGGTTTTTAAACTCCATGTGCACATTGGCCAAGCTAGAATTGGAATCTAATGCTCTGGTGTTGAGAAGCAATAGCCTTAACCCGTCCTTCACTACAACTCTCGCTATATCCAGATTTAAGTCCAGATTTAAACCACATTTGTGGAGAGACCTGAAGATTGCAGTTTAGAAATGCTTTCCATCCAATCTTATGGAGCTTGAGAGGATCTACCTAAAAGAATTGGATAAACTGCCCAAATCCAGGTGTGCAAAGCTTGTAGAGAATTAGACTTTAGAATTTTCAGACCTCTCTGAAAACATGTTTTTAGTTTCATTACAGGTTATTTAGTGTAGATTGATGTGTGAAAGTAACAAATGTATCCATTTAAAATTTAATAAAGTGTGCAGAAAGTAACGATGTCTGAATACCTTCTAAATTACACACACACACACACATATTCATACATATATCTTTCTCTCTCTCTCTCTCTTTCTCTATATATATATATGTATGTGTGTGTGTTTATATACTGTATATATAAATATATATATATATATATATATATATATA
>JANRMT010062813.1:65035129-65058205 GCA_026402145.1 Polypterus bichir lapradei
TATATATATATATATATATATATATATATATATATATATAAGATGTTGAGATATTTATTGTAAGAGATGTTCCTGTGTATGTGTTAATTTTATATTAAGACAACCTTTTGATACATTTATTGGAAGAAAAATGTCACTTAATTACTCCACAGTATAAAAAGGACAGTACTCTATTAAAACCACATTTTTACAGGCCCCATCTGCTCTTATGCATGGCAATGTAAAGTCACCTTCAATATTAAGGCCACCATCTGCAGTTCTGAATGAACTGAATCCCTGTTAAATTACCTTTTTAGCATGATCAACATTGTTACTGTCACTGTTAAAATAAAATCATCTCCATTTTTTTTTTAATTCAGAAGAACTTTCAATAACTGCTCAGCTTGCTTACAAAACTCCAAATTTCTGCTCCTCACTCTCAAACATTTAAAGGAGAATATCAGTACATATAATATATTTAATTCAAAACCTCAATTATTTATTAAAATAGATGATGGTTTAAGAAGCAATATAGCAGACTCTTTTGACATTTCACTTTCCTGCTAACATTTAAACAGCTTCTTTAAAAAGCGTTAACCTGTGAATGGACTGGTCCTGTACAAGCTCTGTTATTGCACTGGTGCAGTAAAGAAGAGGTGAACATTGACAGATCGTTCAACAGAGTACTAATTTACTGCTGGGTTGTATAAGATATAGTTTAATTTAATGAAACAGCTGACTGATGGGGGAGTAGCCTTCAACATCTGCTCTCTAATTTTCATGTACTGTGAGAAAGAAAACAAGAGCCCAAAGAGAATGACAGGAAGACGTAGAGAAAAACTCTTGTTAAATGGAATGCTAATAAAAGCAGCATATGTTATTTATCGCAGACTAAAAAAATTAAATAGAATAATACCTACCTTGTTTGTGTAATTTCATATTTGATTATCTGGGTTTACAAAATAAAGATTTATGTTCAATAAAAGAAAAAAATCATATTTCATGCATTGCTATGTGAATCATTAAACTGCATATTTAGTTAAAAATATTTTGTACTACAAGCTTAAGCTCTACAAGTTTAAAAATGTTTTGTGTTTTAACTAAAGACAGAAAATTAAAATTAAAACTGGAAAGATGTAAGGAGTCATGCAGCTTGACCAAACAGAAATAGCTGACTTTGATTATAACACAGATAACAAGACTACAAGACCCAGAACAGAAAAAGGTTTGATTTGCTCAGCATGCATAGTCTTAAAGCCAATTTCCCTTTGTCTCTATGATGTGTCCACCCTTAATATATTACCATAAGCTAAATGGCTAAGAGGTTTGAAAGGAGTTAGCAGTTGTTTTGCTCCATGGTCAAAATAATGTGAGCAGTGCCTGTCCACCACAAAGGAATCCAACAATAGAGAGAAAGAGTTTCTGAAAAGAATATGTGCAAAAAAAGGACAAAGCCTATGGACAGATTTCTGCAGTCATCCCTTTCATGATCCAAATATGTTGCATTCCATTCTCCTCTTTAGTGCCTAACTATTGGAATTTATAAAGCAGCATGTGTTGGCAAGCCATGAAGTTACAAACTGTCCAGGAGCAAATAACAGAACATCCAAGAAAACTAAGGGCCGATTTATACTTCACGCTCAGAACGCGTATGCGCTCGCATCATGGCTGCCACGTGTTCCCAGCATTCATTTCATGCGTCCTCTGAGCAGGTCCTCAGAAATTAGTGCAACGCGTGCGTGAGTTGCAGTACCAGCAAAAAATCGGGGGGCGCAGTGTGCTAAAAGTCGGAACATGACGTCAGTGTCTCTGTTTACTCTCTACATGTGACAGAAAGCCTCTATGCAGATCCTACGGGGATGAATGCTTCAATGTGGTGAAGCAAAATGCCGACATACAGATGCATTTGTGGTGCTTTTATATTCAAGTGTCGCATATTCCCGATTGTAATGACACGATGCATTTTAAAAGTCTCACATACCATCTTTTGTGCTGTCTTTTTTTTTTTATTTTTGCAACTTAACAACAGCAACATAATGTATAGCACTGTATTTGAGCCACTGAGAAAAAAATAAAGGACACGGTGAAAACGTGTATTTTGTGATTAAAGAGGAAATTTCGGCTTTAATCTGGAAATGTCCACTTTAACCTCGTAGTTTACTTTATCATTAATGCAGACCATCGTAAACGTCATCCCAGATTTTAATCGCTACGAGCTTATTGCATCTGACAGCAGCGGCAAGCAGCAATAGATCACCACACAGAACAAATTAAATGTATGATATTCCAACTCTCTGCACATTTAGAATCTTTAGATTTGTACTTGATACAACTTTCATGATGAAATGCATTAAAGTGTGTATGTTACATTTTACATATAATTTCGTTTAAATAATAATATAAATAATAATAATGAATACTGTTAATAATTACACACATGGGGGGAATAATTACACACATGAGGGTGTCACGGTGGTGGAGCGATAGCACTGCTGTCTCGCAGGGAGTTATGTTGCTGGTATTTCCTGCTTGTATTCCTTCCAAAGATATGCAGATTTGGGGATTTGGTGCTGCTAAAATGACGCTAGTGTATGCGAGTGCTTGTATTCACCTTGCGATGAGCTGAGGCCTCGTCCAGGGATTGTTTCTCACTTTTTTCCCAATGCTGTAATCATATACTGCTTGGATTTAATCAATAAACATAATTTTCAGAGATATTGCGGTAAGGTGTCATCGGAATTTAATGAGTGTTCTAGGCAATTCACAACACAGAGAAGCCGAACCTGTTCTCACCGTGATAATATCTCGCACTGCCACCTGGTGGATTCCTCCAGATTTACGTAAAGTACACGCGCAAGTATGAACACTACAACGCTTGTGTAGCAGGAGCGTCCGCTGCAGCATGCGTCGCGTCGCGTGAAGTATAACTCCGGCCTAAAGGGCAAGCAGTATCAGTTACAAATACATTTATTTATTAGTTTTACATCAACTTTCAGCTGTAAATGTTTAACTTTGTATATTATAAGGAACACAGTGGCAAAAATAGAAAATAGAAAGGAACAAAATAAATTAAAAGTCAGTAATAGTTTTACAAAAAAAAATAAACCCCCACCTCTGAGAAAGAGAGCTAGGCCAGCAGTGTAAAACTTTATGCTAGTAAAGATAAGAGAATAGATAAATTAATAAATGAATAAAGATAAATGGAGTAAAAGAGAGGAAAGAACCTGCTCCCTCAATTTAAATGCTTATTCTAAAATGTTATTGATTAGATCCTACCAGGTTTTGAAAAAGTTCTGTACAGATCCTCTAAGTAAGAATTTGATTTTTTCCAGTTTCAAAAACATCAGTTTCCCACTGACTTAAAAGAGGTGAGTTAGGATTCTTCCAGTTGAGCAAGATGAGTTTACGTGCCAATACTGTAGTAAAGGCAATTACAGTTTGTTTCTTCTTCTCCACTTTAAGCCCATCAGGAAGTACACCAAACAAAGCCATGAAGTTACAAACTGTCTATGAGCAAATAGCAGAACATCCAAGAAAATTAAAGGGCCAGCAGTATCAGTTACAAATACATTTATTCATTAGTTTTATGTCAAATTTCAGCTGTAAATGTTTAACTTAGTTATAGTGTAAGGAACACAGTTGCAAAAATAGAAAATAAAAAGGAACAAAATAAATTAGTAAAGTCAGTAACAGAAAATCACATCATTTAATGATTCTTTAAAGACAGGTTTTTTTTTATCTTAATTTTGAAATTTTTTAGACGTACAGCGGCAGCCGAATCAAGTGTAAATGTCACAGGCAAATAAAATCTGAAGTCTCCAGCATGTGACTTTTCCCAACATAGAGTAAAGCTGTGGTTCCAACATTTTGACCATATTACAATACTATCCCCATACACAGTACTGTGTAAAAGTCACTAGAAATTAATTTTATCTCAGCATTAAATATTTACTTGCTCATAAACACTATGCATTATTACAAAAAATACAAATAAACATCACGACAATATAGAGCAACAAAAATTCTTTTGCTTTTCAAAACTTTCTGATGTCTCATGAAGATGACTAAAACAACACAGTGGTGTGAATTATCAAATAAATGTGTGTATTGGATGGTAACCACAAATACTAAGGTGCTTTGGGGAGAGGTCAGAAAATTTGCTAAAATCCATTTAATTGAACATGTCACTGATATGGGAGGAAAATGAGAGCACCTGGATGAAAGGTAGCACGACCTTTACACAGCCAGCGACCAAGGCCTTGACCTCTTCCCACCACACCGCTCGCCCAATCGCTACTCTTACTACACACAACCTCTGTCTGTAGCACCCCGTGACACTCTCAGTGGTAATTTGCCATTTGCCATTCAATGCATTCAATTATAATGGCAAGGCAGAAATGTAAATTATCTATTCAAGAACGTTGAATTTTAGATCTTGATAGAAAAACAGTGGCCAGAGCTGATAACTAATGTCAAAAAAAAGAAAATTAACAAAAAAGAGCTGCATATAATAAACATCAAGAACAAAGACAATTGCCCAATAAACGAAAAAGAGAAAAATATCTGGAACAATATGCGAACAGAAATGCGAAAAATCATCATTTATGGAATTTAAGTTAGAGAAGTCATTTATACTATTGTAACAGTCTGGAAAAGAGTGGAGTGTGTCCTAAAAAGCCATGCAAATGGGGCTGCTCAGAGTGCTGTGGAGAGGGGTGGGTAGGGGAGCCACATCTGCCACTGGGATGCTGGGGGGCAGGAAATTGTTAAGTTCCATTAGGTGTTTTAAAACAAGTTTAAGAGGTGTTTAACACGTGGTTGTTCTTCATCTGTTTTTTTTTTTTGGACAATGTTGTTTTTTTTTCTGAGTTTGCATTGTCCAGTTAAGGCAGAAAATCAATATTAGACCTTTGTTTTGAACTGCTACAACCTCTTGCCTGTGTGGTTTATTTCTCTCGCCTGGAAAGGGGCATTACAATGTTATTTTTGACGAGGCGTTAATTTAATTTAATTTGTTCCTTATTTTTTAATACATTTTACCTTTTAACTTCTACTTTAAGGGCAGCATGGTGGTGCACTGGTAGCGCTGCTGCCTTGGAGTAAGGAGACCTGGGTTCTCCACATGTCTGCGTGGGTTTCCTCCGGGTGCTCCAGTTTCCTCCCACAGTCCAAAGACATGCAGGTTAGGTGCATTGGCGATCCTAAATTGTCCATAGTGTGTGTGTGTTTGTGTGTGCCCTGCGGTGGGCTGGTGCCCTGCCCGGGGTTTGTTCCTGCCTTGCGCCCTGTGCTCACTGGGATTGGCTCCAGCAGACCCCTGTGACCCTGTGTTAGGATATAGCGGGTTGGACAATGAATGACTGACTGACTTCTACTTTTCCTTTTTTAACTTTAATTTTTACAACATTTTATTATTCATTTGTATTTAAAATAGACAGTTGTAGTGAAATACTCAAGTAACTGTTTTTGTCTCTATAATAACTAAGGACCAAACTGTCTTCGTCCCGCACCACTCATACTCTTCTATATACCATAGGAATACTAACATACTTTCTTTTTATGTAGGTCTTGCCATTTGTAGCAGTTGGGGGCGCTATCACTCTCTTGAACCCTCAGGTACCACACCAAACACCAGGTTAAAGTGCTACAATAATTATTTTTATTATAATAATAAAGTGCACCAAGCACCACCACTCCACACTATACTCACAAATAAAGAATTCTAAATAATAAATCACAATCCTCCACTCCCAGACGCGTTGCCCTCCTACCACCCAGCTCAGCTTGCCATCTGGGAGCTCCCACAGTCCTTTTATAGTACACGACCCAGAAGTGCTCCTTAACTTGCAGTCGATGTGACTTCCTAGCACTTCTGGGTCAAATCAAAACTCTTCTTTCTTCTTCAGCCTGGAAGCACTTTATTCCTTCCGTTCTCGTGATCTGCAAGTACTTCTGGGCTGTAGGAACACCAAATGTCTCTGTGCCTCCCTGCAGCAGCCCCTGGCGGCCCCGACGTTATCCAGCAGGGCTGTGTATTACAACTCCAAAGTCCATGATGCCCTGCTGGAATTCGGGGCATCTGCACATTGCAGGGAGGGCTCTATCTGGCGGCTTGGGGGTCTTGGTCGGGATAAACTGCCGGGCACGGTCCACACATTTTAAGGTCCTGTTGCCATGACATGCCATACTGTTGCAGTCGGCATGATGTCGCTTTTGTGATGATGCTTTAAATGCTAGCACTGTGGGCTTGGCAACAACTGACATTATAGAATTAGCAGTAAAAGTTTTTGTGAAATTTTGGGATAGTTTAGGTTTATGAATTTAGTGATACTTCTTTTGACAACAAGTTTGGCTAGTGTTTTGGTTTTGGCAATAGATATTCAGCTTTTCTGGATTTGACTGCTGCTTTGAATTAGGCTTTTCCATTCATCTCCTGGCCCGTTCTATTCTGTTGGCCATTCAGTTCCGTGTCTTTTGTTTTGAATACCTCTACCTGCCTTATTTCTTTCTTGCATTTTTGAAACTTTTTTTTGCCTTGTTATTTTTTTTGGGGATCTTTAGTTTGTGTTTTACCTGTTTTTTTCATGACTTCTCAATCCTGTCTAGTATTATAATCATGGTGATACTTAGTTAGCTCTAAAATAAACAAAAAAGGAATATGACCACTAGTGGCAGATTCAAAAGGTCAGACTTTTGTCATACTGTGTCTAACCAAGGGTGTCCAGAAAAAAGGAAAATGATTTGACTGAGGAAAGCACACCAAATCAGTTGCAATCTAAATTCAATTCACAGTAACGCTTGTTATTTATTATCCTTTTCAGTGGCAATTTAAATAGATTATAAAGTCCAAAGAAATAAAATACATTGTTTTAATTATATTACAGTACAATACAATACAATTTATTTTTGTATAGCCCAAAATCACACAAGAAGTGCCGCAATGGGCTTTAACAGGCCCTGCCTTTTGACAGCCCCCAGCCTTGATTGTCTAAGAGGACAAGATAAAACTCCCAAAAAAAACCTTGTAGGGAAAAAAAATGGAAGAAACCTTAGGAAAGGCAGTTCAAAAAGAGACCCCTTTCCAGGTAGGTTGTTCGTGCAGTGAGTGTCAAATAGAAGGCATTAAATACAACACAATACACAGAAGAGGACACAAGTAATCCTCAATACAGTATAAAAAGAAAAATGTTACAAGTACAGAGCAGAATTTAACAGTAGATGATATCACTCTTTAATTTAATATTGTTTTTATCAGTATGCTGTTGTTGGAGTATGTGAAATTCCCCTTGGGATTAATAAAGTATCTATCTATCTATCATATAATATGATTTGAATTTTCTGCTACATTTGTATTATGAAATTGTCATTGTAATTTTAATACAAATTAGCATCAGATTGTTATTGTACTAAATTTTGGATTTTATTATAAATGCTAAATCAAAAAATTCAAAGGCATACTCTAAAAACCAAATAACATGCATGGTACACTCTTCATATTAGCACAATATTCCGCTTTTTTAGTTTTCATCTCTTGTTTGTGCATTTAGACATATTTATAAAAAATAAATTTGCTTTCAATTCAATGTAAATTTATTCTTCTGTTATGGTGCTTTTTGACAATATCTTCATAAAATCATTCATTATATTTGCTCTCCTTGACTCTCTATTTAACCCCCAAATCACCCAGTCTTTTGTCAATCATTGTATATTGTAAAGAAGTATATTTTATAAGCCTTAGAAATTAAAAACTGCATGTGCACGCTACAGTGCTAACAGGTAAAGTAAGTTAAATCTTACAAAGTTTTTTTTTTTAAAACTTTCTCACAAGATTCAAGAAACACTGACCAAACGAGTAGACTTATCTTTTAAAGTCAGCTGTACTTTTTTCAGTAACATTATTGGTGTCCCAAACCTCAAAATTAGATAATCAGGAGTGCTGGAGGATTCAGAGTGTGGAGAAACTCTAGCGACAGAATGTCTATTAACTTGTGGATTTTTCTGTGAGTATTTGGCGGCAGTGTCACAAAGTTGTTTCCGCAAGACCATGTTAGCTGCGGAGCTCAGCTCGGCGCGAAATGAAGTAAATGAAATGACGTGAATGGGAGGAGAGATGATAACGTGACTCCCCCACTCGCCTTAACTGTCAATCCCTCCACAAACACAGTCTCTCGGATCTCAACTCTCCTTTATATAAATCAGTAAAGGAGAGAGGACTAAACACTAAGGAAAAAGAACGGCAAGACCGCATCAGCTGCGGAGCTGAGCTTGGAGCGAAATAAAGATAATGAAATGACGTGAATGGGAGGGGAGATGATGACGTGACTCCCCCACCCGCCTTAACTGTCCATACCTCCACAAACACAGTCTCTTGGCATGACAAACGCCAGTGGCAGCGTGTCTATGAACTTAATTTAAAGTTAAGCTTTACACCTTGCTTTCCTATTCGTTTGCATAAGCACAGTCCTTCACCAGCAATTTTAACTCCGTTACAGCAATTTTAACTCAGTTACAAAATGATCAAAAGTCTTGTTTATACCCTGCGTCTTCTCATTAAACTTGTATCTGGTGAATATCATATTCGTCGTAGGCATGACAAACTAACTTGTGGATTTTTCTGTGAGTATTTGGCGGCAGCGTCACAAAGTTGTTTCCGCAAGACGGTGTTAGCTTCGGAGCTCAGCTCGGAGCGAAATGAAGTGAATGAAATGAGGTGAATGGGAGGGGAGATGATGACGTGACTCCCCCACCCGCCTTAACTGTCAATCCCTCCACAAACACACAAACACAGTCTCTCGGATCTCAACTCTCCTTTATATAAATCAGTAAAGGAGAGAGGACTAAACAGTAAGGAAAAAGAATGGCAAGACCGGGTCAGCTGCGGAACTAAACTCGGAGAGAAATGAAGTGAATGAAATGACGTGAATGGGAGGGGAGATGATGATGTGACTTCCCCACCCGCCTTAACTGTCCATCCCTCCACAAACACAGTCTCTTGGCATGACAAACGCCAGCGGCAGCGTGTCTATGAACTTAATTTAAAGTTAAGCTTTACACCTTTCTTTCCTATTTGTCTGCATAAGCACAGTCCTTCACCAGCAATTTTAACTCCGTTACAGCAATTTTAACTCAGTTACAAAGTGATCAAAAGTCTCGTTTATACCCTGCATCTTCTCATTAAACTTGTATCTCCTGAATATCGTATTCGTCATAGGCATGACAAACGCCAGGGGCAGCGTCTTTGTTTGCATAAGCACAGTCCTTCACCCGCGAATATTTAGCGGCAGCGTGTCTCCCTGACCATCTCATCTTCATTTGCATAAGCACAGTCCTTCACCCGCGAATATTTACCTTATATGGGCAGGCACTCAATTACGTGGGAGGCGTGATGATGCGGGACACAACTCTGCCTCACACGGCGACCGAGCTGCAGGCTATGGCCGTATATATGTACGTAAGTAGGTTCCAGTTATGACCGTTACGCGTAGAATTTCGAAATGAAACCTGCCTAACTTTTGTAAGTAAGCTGTAAGGAATGAGCCTGCCAAATTTCAGCCTTCCACCTACACGGGAAGTTGGAGAATTAGTGATGAGTCAGTGAGTGAGTGAGTGAGTAAGTGAGTGAGTCAGTCAGTCAGTCAGTGAGGGCTTTGCCTTTTATTAGTATAGATTATAACACTTGGATTGTGCAGGACTTTTCTTTCATAGCCTTCTAAATGTGATAGGATATATCATATTTCTTTCTTTCTTTCTATGCTCTCTCTGTTCACTGCTGGCAAATATATGTCATCTTAGAGTACCCAAAGCTTCCTCTGAAGATGTCCATGGTCAGGATCAAATTCTTCACGAGAACATAAAACATTTTCCAAACATAAATATTTGATGGACAATAAAGTGCAACAAGCTAGTTTTCCTAGTCAACATTTTCAATGTCTTTATCTTTTTAAAGAAATTGCCAGGACTTCTGCTTCCACCACATTACTTTTCAATTTTATGCATTCTTTTTAAGTTAAAATTTCATTGTTATGCAAGTCATGTTCAAAACTATTTAAATAAACTTTTGTTTAAGCTGTACAAAAGATATCAAAATCAAGAAAGCATGAAACAGTATAAAGCATTACCCAGTGAGAGGAGGGGGGAGTTGCAAATACATAAAAGTGGTGGCTGCATACAGCCTATCTCTCCATTATTTAGTTTTATATTATATATTAGTTTTCTGTCGTGTCTGTGTTATTCAGCCTTGACCACTCCCCACCACGCCACTCGCTCAATCGTTACTCCTACGGCTCTCATCCTCTCTCCGTACCACCCTGTGACACTCTCAGTGATAACTCACAACGCAGTTGGTTATAATGGCAAGGCAGAAAAGCAAATTATATATTCAAGAACATCAAATTTTAGATCACAATAGAAAAAGAGTTGCAAGAGCCTATAAAGAACGTTGAAAAAAAGAGGTTTTAATGTTATTTAATTTTTTATTTACTTTTTATTATGTTTTCCTTTTTTACTTTCACTTTGTCCTATGTTTTATCATTCATTGATATTTAAAATAGAAAGTTGTAGTGAAATACTCAAGTAATGGATTTTTTATCTATAGTAACTAAGGACCAAACCGTATTTCTCCAGCGCCTATCATACTCTTCTATATACCAACTCTTTAAATACAATCACTTTCTCTAACGTGCCCCAATGCCCTTTGAGCGGCTTAGCCACAAGATAGTGGCTGTCCAGCTCCCGCCCCTGGGGGTGGTGAACAAAGTGAGCAGGGTTGCAGAGTCCCCTAGTTTCTTAAAACTAATTTAAACACATAAAAACAATAACATAACACAAATTAAAAATATCTGGTTCTAGGTAGGCATTGAACCTGAATAGGAAGCCATTCCACTGCTGACCAAGCCATGTTATCAACCCATTTTAATGGAGCTGTAAGGCAGTAGCAATAACAGTTGTGGAATTGTGTCACAGAAATTGCTATGTAGATGTTTCCAAATGGTTACAAAAATTTCTGAAGTTTACATACAGCTTATAGTAAATGTGAAGTTTTGTAAACCTGAGTGCTCGCTCCTCTTCTCTCTCTCATGTTCTGATACTGAGTTCAAAATAAACAATTCTGCATTAATTTTCCATTTTCATCTTATTCATATTACCATATTATTACACACCTATTACCCTATAATAGCCACAATTTTGTAGTTTCATTTGCTCTGTAAATGTTGACTACTTAATTAGATATAATTAGATTACTCTTGTAATTGTTGTTTAAAATGTATTATTCAAATTCCACAACATATTAGATAAGCATATTAAAATACATTTACAGAGAACATTAAATTTAACCATACCTGCTCAATAAAGCTATCAAGGTAACATTTCTTTGTAAACCGTGCAAGATCTTCTGTTAAATTACTATAGAATAGCCACAAAGCATATCCTTGTGAACTCAAAATTAAAGTGTAATGTAAAGTAGTACATACGTCAAAATGTAGGCACAAGAAGGAAAATGTGGTTCATTTAAAAAAATAGGTAGTGGTTTAGTGGTAATGGAATGAGGCAGCTGTACTCTCAAAACAGGAGTCACTTTGTTTTCTAATTTTAAAGATCTGTCTTCTCTGTGAATGTACATGATCATGACGTTGGCTGCATGAATACTGTATCTATGTTGTAGACTATGGACAGGTACACATACTGTACAGTTTAATTGTTAGATACTGTAGCTCAATGAAAAGGGAGATCTGGAAGATGAAATGAAAAGCTGCATATCCAGACTTTGGTAGAGCGACAAGTGTTAAAGAGCTATTGCATAGGTAAATGCTATCAAGTAATGGTAAAAATAGAGGAACATCATTCTAGACAGGAATATTTTAGTCACATACATTATATGTAAAACTGTAACAACTCACTGATATTGTATAGTTCATTCATTTTTCATATATACTTATTCAAATACACAGATGCAGTGCAAGAGAGGAGCGAAACAGGAATGCAGTGCCACTCCCTTACACACTCACACAATACCCATTCTCACTTATCCCATAACATAACCTGCACATCATACAGTGTCATAAAAAACAGACGCAGAGTCATAAAAAGGTTTGGGGCAGCCACCCATATAATATTTCCCTGCTGCAAATGGTAAATTGCTAGCACTGATATGCTCAGAACGGAGTCCAAAACAGAACTGATTAGGTTAGTCAAATATGGAGGCTTTAAAGGTGAGAAAAGGAAGTGAAGTCATCGAGGGCAGAAGCGGAAGGGTTCTCTTCCATAGGTTCGGACCCGGATATGATGTCATTAAAGGGGCCAGAACCGGAAGTGACATCAGCCAAGGGTCCAGAACCAGAAGTGACATCTTCAGGGCCAGGCGGAATTTCCCATGAAAAGTCTGCAGGAAGGTGAGAAAAAAGGTCAGTGCACTCTGCCACTGCCTGGTCTGGCATGGAATTACTTTCATTTAGACCCTTTAGCTGTCTCCCATGTGCATGTGTGTGAGAGCAGATAAAGGCGGAAATCAGAGGCTAAGAAGAAAACCCAATTGAACACAGAAAGAATGTGTAAACTCCAAAAAGAGAGTGCCTGTGTGAACCCCTGTGCCTCTGTGGTAAACATTGTTATTTAATATTAAAGTTACTGTAGATGAACTCATTCCTGTGTTTAAAGATTATAAGAACTTATAATTATAAGAAATTGTGTTCACTAGTCAAGTGCAGAAAGTGAGACTGTGCAATAAGTGATATTAAAAACTGAAGTTAAAAGCTGCCATCAAAGGTGAGGTTTTATTATATCTAATAATAGTTGTAAATTATGATAAAAATGTTCCATATAAATTTTCCATCCAAAAGTCTTAAGAAATAGATGTGTACCTTAATTAAACTTAAAATTAACACTATATATGTAATTAATGTTTATCTGTGAATATCATACAGTATATGAATACACATACTACCAAAGTACTTTGTATTTGCATAGTATATGCAACAGAAGTATAAGGTGTGTGAGTAAAAGACATATATACCTGTATTGTATAGTATGTTCAGGGCATTTACAGCATGTATGAGTGAATGAATATTATATGTGTGTGAGAGGTTATATATGATTAGTGACCTTAATGATTCCTCAACGTTTCTTCCCATTTTCATAGCAGATATTAATTGAGTTCATCCTGACAAACTACATAACATTCTGGTACAGCACCCGTTTGGCTCTCAATTGTAAAGTAAATAGGGTGGTTTAAGGCAGCATAATTTACCAACAGCCAGTTGCCTCTTATTTAAGACATCTACAACTCACGCTGAATTAGAAAGGCAAACAGTAAAATAAACGTCCTTGGCCATAATGCACACAGTTTTCTCACCCTGATACAGGGACCGCTGTGTTGTTATAAGAATTTTATGATTTATTGTAAATTTTGAATTCTTCATTTGTGTATGTATTTTACATTATGTTTGTAACTATGTAATTTCTTTGAAAGTTCTGAGTTTCATTGGCTTTGTGGGTGGAGCCCCAGGAGGTGGGACCACCCTGACATCACTGGATCCTCCCTCTCATAAGAAGGGCTGAGTGATCTATTAGCAGATTACTGAGTTGAATTTGGAGTATTGTAAATACTGTTTTTTTCTTGTGGATTTACTGTTTTTTTCTGACTTTCTGTTCTTATTCTTTGGTTTTATTTTCAGATTGTATTTTTTGCAAATTATTCATTTAGAATTGCCTTTTTGGCAACTTTGGTTTGCTTTTTTAGAGAATTTTGCTGTATTTTCTTACTTTGTTAAATAAACCCTGATTTATACAGATTCCTTGTTTACCCCTCTGTGCACAAGCTGTAGGTTTACAGACATCCTCCTTTTGTAAGGCTTTTTGCTTTCTTTTGGGATTTTTCTAGATATTTTGCTAGCTCTGTGTGTTTGGGACTTGCTAGGCTGGAAGCAAGCAGTTATCAGTGAGGAGTAGGTTGAGTGGTGGGCTAACCAAAGAAGGTTGTGGCCTGTCATGTGGCTATTTTTTAGGGGCTTCACTCCAATTTTGTTACGTTGAAAAGTCCACATCAAAACATAATGGCACTTGTGCTAGTAGCATTCTTCAAAATATGTATATAGTGGGACAAGAAACCGTACAAAAAAATGCAGTGTATGCATTAGTATAAACTGTTTAATAGGAAAATTGACCTTAGCCAGTTTTAAAAAGCATAAAACATTAAAGCAAACTACACTCAGCAGTTTTCATCCAGTTCACCATCAAAATACAGTGAGTCCTCTAGGATCTTGATGGAAACTAAAAATATGGAAAACAACAAGGAGTTACACATTGGGTGTTTCAAGGTGGAAAGAAGATACCCATTCCTTCACAGATACAGATGTAATTATACTTAATCTATAATTATACTTAATTTAGGAACTCTTTCATATTTCTAGACAGGCATGCTACTATCTCACATTCGAGATTTTTGCTGTCTGCGTGCAGTTTGTATTATCTCCTGTGTCTGCCTAGCTTTATCTATGGATTCTGCAATACTCTCCTCACATTCCATAGACAGGTTGACCGTAGACTTTAATTATCTAACCAAGAGTGAGTTCAACATAGAAAGAAGCAAGAATCAGCCCAAGATGGGATACCAGTCTATCAAAAGGCATACTCACTCACACATATACATATATACTTCATTCACACATAAATACCGTACATGCTTTGCACATATGTATGTATCTTCCTCACTCACTTTCTACTTAGTTTGTGTGTACAGTTCATATACTGTATACAATTAGTGTACATTGGCCATACACATTCTATTCACAAACACATATGCTGTAAACTATACTACAAATAATAATTCTTCAAAAGTTTAATTCCTGAGCATATTTTTGTTAAATATGTAACATATTTCATTTTTATTGTGATAGTATTTTATTACAGTATTTCTGGGTAGCGTAAACATCTATTCTGTCACGATATACTTATTATTTAAGTTATGGAACAATTTGCAGAAAGAGGCTGAATTATTTCCACAGAAGAAAAAATGTAAGCTGAACAGGTTAAAAGTTAAGAGCAGTAACATAGTCAGAGACAAGTAAAAGGTCAAAAAGACAGAAACCCGGTTAGAAAGTTGATTGTTAAAACATGATAGGCAAATTAGAAAATCCTAACATATTTTTTTCTTGGTATTGCCTTTCAGCTACACCTTACACTAAACAAGAAAAAGACAGTTCTGTGGTTGGAGAAAAGTTCAAAACTACGACACCAAAAATATGCTTTTCCATCTTACATATGCGGGACATGATGTCAACATAACTGGCAAAGGGTGCTGTTATTGTAAATGACATGGCTGTCGATACTGAAAACAGTACAAAGTGGTAATAACCTCAAAAACAATATTGAACCAAGGTCATGTCACAGTCAAAGTAAAATATAATAACAAGTAAATGACTGAAAAAGCATTCAAAATGAGAAAACATGAAAGAGCCTGTAAAAATGTGATAACCAAGACAGTTTATTAGAATTACTGGAAAAGAAATTATTATAATGAAAGAAAAGTGTACAAAATTTTAGAAGTACACATCTATCCATTCATATACTACCTATTCAGTTTGTTTCTGGGTCATGAGCGCCAAAGCTTGTTCAAGAAGCATTGGATGCAAGGCAGGAACATTATTTTATATCTTTAACAGTACATGTAAAGGGTTCAATAAAACCATTGCATTGCATTTATTTTTCTTTTTTCCCTTTGTATCAGTTCAAGGTTGAATATAATATAGTGAAAGAATATGCCTTAGTCAGTTATAACCCAATTAGCAGATTTTAGTAATAAGGACTTACAGTCTAGGTACATTAAGATGGGGGATCTCCCCTTCACTATTTGATGCAATTCAAGATTTAAACCTATTGTCAGTGTGGTGCAATCCTGTAGTTAATCTAATCTAATACAGAATAGCTGACAGCTCCAACACATTGACGAGGAGCTTTGATTAAACCCAAGGAACAGATGGAACACTTCAGAACAGTTCAGAATATTTATCCGTCATAACCACGGTAATAAATATAATTTTTGGAAACTATGGAAGATAAATTAATCACACCCACCTAAGTATGGTATGAGAAAAAAATCTTCCTGCTGTGTCCTTAGAGCACTGATGTAAGGTTTGCTCAGAGAATTAGTTTTCATCTTACATTAGATGGTGCTTGAAAAAGATTACTTTGATATTTAGAAAGGCAAAAAGGTTTAAATGTAAAGTAGCAAAATAAAAATAGGAGATTTTCTTCAAAATTGTCTATTTATTATACATGGGGCATTTAAAGAAATACACTATAAAAAGCATAAAAATTTAGAGACATCATGTAACCCGATTGACCATTTATGTTTATAAAATGGAGGTTGCATAAAATGAAAACGCATACTGATTTATTGGATTAAACAAATTGAGGAAATTAATAGATGGATGGATAATAAATCACTTCTAAGTTCAAATTTAATATACGTATGTCCTATTAGAAATGAATTTTACCACCTTTTGGAAAATGTTCTGAGCCAGATGAAAATTTAAATACTGCTAACTTTTATGGAGAATCTTCATTTTTTTAAACACTCTTGATTGATCCAATGTGCTGTATGCTGTGAGGCATTTGTGAGTAAGTACTGTGTGTAATTTATGTTCAGCTGTAGTTCCCAGAAATCCTTGAATGCGCAGTGTTTATTTTGTTATGTACACAATTCTCATTAATATTTCACTGTTTAATTACAATATATTTGACAAATGTGAAAACATGAAATGTAAAGTCTTCACAAAACACATGAGGTACTAAAATTTTTCTGAGCAATTATCACCAGATATAGCACGTCTGTTCTTTGATTAATTGTCACGCTTTATTTTAAGAGATTTTCACCTCTGGAATTTTTTTTTTAATCTTTTACTATGGACTGCCCCTGCTGTGCTGTATGCCTTAACCATTTTTATATATTATACTTTCATTTTCATAACAGCTGTTTTTTTACAGCTTACGGTTAAAAGAATATTTACACTTCATGATTATGCTAGTGATTTCTCAGACTGAAAAATGTCTATGGGTAAAGAAATTCATAACATTGTTAAGTTAAATTCTTTTCATTATTGTGCATTGTACAGCCAATTTTTTATAAGTCTTTAGAAGGGAACATAAGGTCACACTATGGTGCATCAATTGTTTCTTACGTATTAATATGTAACACTAACAAAGCTCTTGTTAAGATCTTTTCACGTAATCTGTGAATGACAGATGTTCTATGGGTAAGCTCTTATTTTAACGTGGTTGTCATTGTCATTTTCACTTTTTTTTATAACATTAGAACATGTTGTTTAGATGTGAACAGGCCAACAAATCTCGTCAGTCCTATCCACTTAATTCATTCAAAATAAAATATACTTTTGTAAGTCTCTAAAGTCCTACTATCTACCACACTACTTGCTGTCTTACTCCATGTATCTATGGTTCTCTGTGTAAAGAAAAACTTCCTAATGTTTGTTCAAAATTTACTCTTAACAGGTTTATAGGTATTTCCCCCATATTCTTCCTCAACGAATTTTTAAGTAACAGTCTTGATCCACTGTACTAACTCCTTTCATAATTTTAAACACTTCAATCATGTCTCCACTTAATCTCTTTTTGCTTAAACTGCACACGCTCAGCTCTTTTTATCTTCTCTCATAATTCATCTCCTGTAGCCCTGGAATCAGCCTAATCGCTCTTCTCCGAACTTGTTCTAGTGCTGCTATGTCGTTTTTGTGGCCAGGAGACCAAAACAGCACACAGTAGTCCAGATGAAGCCTCACCAGTGTGTTATAAAGCTTGAGCAGAACCTTCTTCAATTTATACTCTACACATCGTGATATATAACCTAACATTCTATGAGCCTTCTCAATGGCTTCTGATCACTATTTGACAGTTGATAGCACAGAGTCCACTATGACACCTAAATCCTTTTCATAATGTGTACTTGCAATTTTCAGACCTTCCACTGTGTATTCCAACCTAGCATTTTTACTTCCTATGTGTAAAACTTTATATTTACTTACATTTAATTTCATCTGTCACAAATCTGCCTAAGCCAATATGCTGTTCAAGTTCCTCTGTAATGATTCAGTAGATTCTAGATTATCTGCCAATCTTTCTAGCTTGGTATCATCTGCAAACTTATCCAACATTTTACTTATATCCTTACCCAATTTGTTTATATATATTAAAAATAGCAACTCCCCTTGTGCCCCTGTGGGACAAAACTCTTAACATCACACTCTTGACTTATTTAGAAAAACCAATGTGTTATGCTAAGGTCTTGTTAGAGTGACTGATAATAGATGCACCTAAGTGCCCCATTCTAATGATATCATATACTCCACAGGCGTCAAACTCCAGTCCTGGAGGGCCACAGTGGCTGCAGGTTTTTATTCTAACCATCTTCTTCATTAGTGACAAGTTTTTACTGCTAATGAACTTCTTTTGCCTTCGTTTTAATTAACTTGACTCAGGCCCTCTTAGTTGTCTCTTTTTCCTTAATTAGCAGCCAAACAATAATGAGAGACAAAACAAGCCACCACATGACCAGCTCACCTGTGCCCGTTACACATTGTCTGAAAATAAAGAAAGGTGAAGGTCTTAGTAAGGTTGATCTCTCAGGTCACCAAAACATCTTCACGGTGTTCTTAGAAAAAACAGAAAATGAACAGTTTTGGAAATGTCTGCTATGGCAAAATGAGAACAGCAACAGGCCATGGAATTAAATAATGAACAGCAAGAATCAACTTCTCATTAAGAGATTTGTTTGAGTTTGAAATCCCAATTTAGCTGGTCATCTTTTAGCTGTGTGATATATGGCTGGCAGTTTATCCCGGCCAATACCACCAAGCCACCAGATGGAGCCCTTCCTGCAACATGGAGGTGCCCCGAATTCCAGCAGGGCATCATGGACCTTGGAGTTTTAATTCACAGATACGGTGGGGGCCGCCAGGGGATGCTGCAGGGAGGCTCAGGGACTTGTATTTTCCGTATAGCCCGGAAGTACTTCCCAGTCATGGGGACAGAGGAAATGACGTACTTCCGGGCTGAAGAAAAGAAAGAGTTTTCATCTAACCTGGAAGTGCTGGGAAATCACATGGACTGAGGGATAGAAGCACTTCTGGGTCATGGACTATAAAAGGATTGTGGGAGATCCCTGCAGGAGAGCAGAGTTGGGAGGAAGGGTGACTAAGCTGCTGGGAGGAGAGGAGGATTTATTGTATTTGAATTATTATTGTTATTGTGGAATTATTGAGTATAGTGGAGGTGGAGGTGCTTTGTGCACATTATTATAATAATAAAGTCATTATTGGGACCTGGTGTCTAAACATGTTGTCTGAGGGTTCAATTGGCAACAGCGACCCCTATCTGTCACAGCTGGTTTCACAACTCATTTCTGTTTGACTGTCATTTAATGAAGAAAGGAATAAATTTAGAGGACTGAATCCTTAAAAACAAAGCTTTTACAATAAAGGGAGAATAAATTAATTAGCAGTGAAAACTGGTCACTAATTAAGAAAAGGGTTAGAATGAAAACCTGCTGCCACTGCGGCCCTCCAGGCCCAGAGTTTGACACCCCTGAAACTCAATCAATGGTATGGATAATAGTTCAAATGTGATTTTTTTGCTTGACATTTATTATTAGGACTTAAATTATATTGGAAGTTTCAGTAATATAGTTGCTGTAAATGACACTATAATTTTTAAAAATCTGCAAGTAAATTTTATTTTTATTATTAAACATCCCAGTCTTTTGCTTATCCAAAGCATGAAATTTTCATCTAAATGGCTAGCATAACATCTCTTACAGAAGCAAAGTGATGGATGATTTTTTACTCAAAGGGCTGATTTTCCTTTTCTAACAGGACAGAATGCAACCTGGATGGTGAACTACCATCACCTCTCCAATTAAAGCAGTTTCAAGGAAGCTTAGGACGAACTGTTTATCTCCTTTCACGCTACAGATTGGGTGTTTGCTCATTACTGCAGACCTTAATGTACATCACACGACTGGAAGAAACACTTTTCACAACACAGTCTAACTGTTAAAATTTTTAGAACAGATCAAGAACAATATACTGCAAAACCAAATTTTGATGACAGTGGTGGAAAGACCACTACACTAACCAGTTTTCTTTCAGCAATGTTGACAAAATACACATGATTTAATATGCCTGGGGAGTTTGACTGGCAAAGCTGAGTCAGACTGGATGTAATTAACCATTTTGTAGACTGCTGATAAACAGCTCTTAAAGTGCACATTTACCCAATTAATCAGTTAGAAATTTCTATATAGACTTTAGAACATTAGAAAATTTTAGACAAGAACAGGCCATTCAGTCCAACAATGTAAAAGTAAAAAAAAAAAACAGCAAGGTAAAATGTGGTGGGGTACTTTCAATGTCTGTGTTCCATCTTGCAAGATCTAATATGGACTAAAAAGATGAAGGATGGAGAGAAGATTATTTGCTTTCTTTCTTCCCCATGCTAAACTGAACAACATCTCATGATCATGGACCACTTCACCACTAAAATTTCACTCCCAAAGTGCTCTGCATGACATGATTGTAAATACATCAGTCTATAATTTATATTAACTACACACTGAGTTAGTTTGTGTTACCATTTATATATATATATAATATATATATATATTTAATTTTATTGATTTTACTGAAATCACACAACTCAACCCCCACCCCTGAGAAAGAGAGCATGGGCAGCAGAATAAAACTTAAACCTAGTAAAAATAAGTAAATAGATAAATTAATAAGTGAATATAGATGAATGGAGAAGAAAAAGAAAGAAAAAAAAAAGAATAGGAAGAGAATCTGGTTCCTCAGTGCTTTAAAAGCTTATTCTAAAATGTTATTGATTAGATCCTGCCAGGTTTTGAAAAAGTTCTGCACAGATCCTCTAAGTGGGAATTTGATTTTTTTCAATTTCAAATAGTATATAACATCAGTTACCCACTGACTTAAAAGGGGAGAGTAAGGATTCTTCCAGTTGAGCAAGATAAGTCTGCGTACCAGTTGTGTAGTAAAGGCAGTTACAGTTTGTTTGTCCTTCTCTGCTTTAAGCCCATCTGGGAGAACACCAAACACAGCTGTTAATGGGTTAGGAGGGAGTGCGACAACAAGGCTGTCTGATAGGCATTTGAAGATGTTGGTACAGAATGATGTTAATTTGGAGCAGGCCCAAAACATGTGACCCAGTGAGGCTGGAACTTGATTGCAGCGTTCGCAGGTTGGATCTTGCCCTGGAAACTTTTTGGACAATTTTAAGCAAGACAGATGTGCTCGATATATAATTTTGAGTTGAATAATTGTATGCTTTGTGCATATGGAGCTTGAGTGAATTTTCTGCATTGCTACCTTTTACTCCTTTTCTGATATGTTGAGGGAGAGATCCTTTTCCCACTGTTCTCCTGGATCTTTGAAAGGGAGAGACTATTATAGGTTTTATATATTACGGAAAGGCTGTCTGAGTCCTCGAGACTGAGCAATATTTTTTCCAGTATAGAGGAAAGTGGGAGGTGAGGAAAATCGGGCAGGTTCTGTTTAATAAAGTTTCTAATTTGAAGATAGTGAAAGAAATGTGTTGCTGGAAAGTTAAATTTAGAATATAATTGTTCGTAGGATGCAAAGACGTTGTCTATGTACAGATCTCTAAGTAATTTAATCCCAAATGTTTTCCAGACAACTGTTCAACCATAAAGGGTCACCCAGAATAAATCTGTCTACAGTTCTGAATATTTTTTACTTTTAACACTCTTTTACAACCTTAACCTACAATCTCATTTAATAACTTCTTCTTCATGGCAGCTCAGTCCTGTCATCCACCCATTTACCTATTATTTTCCATCCTAACACTTTGTTAAGCCTGGTGGGGAAGGATTTTTGATAAAGGAGAACATAAATTTGCATGTTCTCCCCGTGTTTGCATGGGTTTCTTCCCACAGTCCAAAGACATGCAGGTTAGGTACATTGGTGATCATAAATTGTCCCGTGTGTGTGCCCTGCGGTGGGCTGGCGCCCTGCCCGGGGTTTGTTTCCTGCCTTGCACCCTGTGTTGGCTGGGATTGGCTCCAGCAGACTCCCGTGAACCTGTAGTTAGGATATAGCGGGTTGGATAATGGATGGATGGATATCTCCGTGGAGCTGTGAGGAAACTGCAGTATTTACCACTACTCAGTCTTTCTGCTTCACTCAGTCTTACATGTGAATGGATTCACTAAATACAGTGCACATTACTCACATATTTTGAAAATCTGAAAATTTCTTATCTCATAGATAACAAAACACAGATCCTTTTGAAGTTGAAACAAACACAACAGAGAGAAGAAATGCTGAGGAAATGGCAAGTCTTGTCACAAAACATGTGTTGTCCTAACCAACCATACACTGACCAAGACTGCCAAGTTTTGAACAGGGCACATTCCACTTCTGCTATTATTTTGCACTTTTATTTTAATTTTGACAGTGTTATTATTTTTTAGTTATTTTGGTGATGTTGGCTTGCTGTCATTTTGTACCTCGATTTTTATTCAGGATGCTGCCATTTTGTGCATTTTCTAATGGCTGCAGCTACCATCTGGTTACCAAAAGTGCAATGCAGGACATCATCATGCTAACTCATTATTGTAGTGGTTGTGCTAGCCCCAATATTCATGTTTTTGGATTTGTGTGAGACAATTTGTGGTACTTTGAGGGTGCATAAGAAATGCATATATAAAACTGAACAGTATTTAGCTAAATATGTGTAATAGGAATTAGGTTGTATTAGTTATTCTATTGGAAAAAGAAAACAAAAAAGTCACATTAAATTACAGAATGGGCTGGCGCCTTGCTCTGTCTAGGGATGTTTCTAGATTTGAGCCCAGGGCTTCTGGGAGTAGACTCTGCACAATCCCCCATAACTAAACTACCCAGCACTGAGAAAGTATGCACTGATTTAATTTATTCAAAACATCTTAAGATTTTTTTAAAAGTATACTCTATATATATATATATATACTCCGCAAAAAAAGAAACGCCCCCTGACTTTCAACTGTTTTTACTTTCAGTAGACTTAATGTGTAAA